>OY804596.1:7597906-8197906 GCA_963680895.1 Fragum sueziense
TTGTGGAAAATGAAGAAATTACTTGTTACAAGCAATTTCTTGATTTTCCACACTGTTTTCTACACAAAAAAGGTTGAAAATGTCATTCATTATGATTTGTCCTCTGCTTTGAATTGGACTTGTCTAAACTGTTGCTGTCTGGTAGTGGGTTCAAACCCTTTCCCAAATGATATTTCTAAATTTAAATGGTTCCCATTTTAAATCTGCGGCAGAATACAAAAACTGATGTTGTCAAAGATAGACTTTGTCTATACAACGCAGTATAGAAAAATTGAGATAAAAAGGGAGGATGCTTCTTATCATCATTTTCTTTCTTTCGCTTCAATGTTTGTCTGCACCTATTCTTTTCGTCATAACGAGGTCTTGTTCAGGAAAGGGCTAAAAGCTACAATTCCTGTAGATGTATGCCGTTTTCTCATTCCAAACAAAGCATGGTTATGATAGCCATCCCTTTACGAAAAGTTGTGAAAACATTTAGTCAAAAGAGGAAAATGCTTTCTCGTTTCATTTTTAAATTAGGATCTTATCATTACTCATTTTGTCTTCAAAAGGTGCTTTCGACTTTGTTTTTTTTTTTTTTTTTTTTGTTGTTGTTTGTTTGTTGTTTATTTCGTTTAGGGGAAGGGTAATTACTGAGATAATTACTTAGTGTTAAGGTAAAATGGGGTCCTGATCAGACTGACATTGATCCATGCTGATTCAAATGTAATTAACCCTTTCCCAAACAAGAATCGATTTTGACGTCTCTATTGAAGTGATTTTCGGGAAAAATCGACAAAAGAGAAAATGCTGATTACCAGCATTCTCTCCTGTAGCCTCGATATTTCAAGCCTATGATATATACAATTTTCTATTTTCTTTAATGTTTATTTTTGTCATCTGCAACGGCTTTCGAATTGGACAACCATAAATTCTTGCAGTTTGGGGAAAGGATTTATAAAGGCCTATTTACCCATGATATATCAAATGGATGGGGAAAATGGCATTATGGCTTCTCCGACCAGCGTGGATCCAGATAAGCCTGTGTCTACTCAAAATCTGACCATGTTGATCTATAATACATGTAAGTCGTTCATGTGTTTAAGTAACTATTTGAGAGCAGCATGGATCTTGGTCAGACTGCGTTTATGCACATACTGATCTTGAAACACAGAAGCCTCAAATACTATTTCAACGTCCCCTTTTTTTAACCATTTCCCAAACGACAAAATTTTAAGGTGGTCCAATTTGATTGCTGCTGCAGCCGACAAAATATATGATACTAAAGGTAAAATTTGTGATTGATGTAGCTCAAAAACACTGAGGCAAAAGGAGAAACTGCTGCTTATCAGCAGTTTCTTCTTTTGTCTTTTTGTTTTCACAAGCCTTTTCTTTTAGGCACGTCAAAACCAGGTCTTGTTTGGGAAAGGGTGAAACGACAAAAGTTTAATTGAAAACTGACACCATACTTCAAAATTGATATTAACGAATAAAGTACCTGATAGCCCAGAAAACATTGAGGCAAAATGAGATTTTTTCTCCTCGATTTTCTTTTCATCAATTTCTATTAGTCACGTAAAAACCAGGTTTTGATAGGGAAGGAATTAACCCTCTCCCAAACAAAACCTTGTTTTGACGTCCCTAATAGAAACGGCTTATGAACATATTGAAACAAAAGAAGAAACTGCTGATAACCAGCAGTTTCTCCTTTTGTCTAAATATTTTCTAAGAATAAGGGCCTATTGTACACAAATCTTTAATAACATTTATTTTCTCATTTATGGCAGTTTTTGAAGTGTCTCATCCTAAATATTTGCTGTTTTGGAAAGGGTTAAATACATAATATAAATGTTAAAACAGTGCAAATTCACAAGGGTAATTTCAGGACAGGATAATCCCACTTCATGTAACTGTAAGCTCATGTCCTATATAAGCCCGTGGCGAGCTTCAAAAGGCTAGCGCTAGAACTCAGGAGCTATCAAAGATAGTATCGGAAATATAATTCTGTGTGATGTCTTTAGATTTAGATTAGTAGATTTGATCCCAATAAATAGGTTGCTGCGAAACAGTTTCCTTGTGCTTAGATATTTTGTTTTGTACTAACTGTATAGAGAAGTACTCCGAACTTTTAAAACGGGATACACTACAAACATTAATTAATGGAATACTTAAAATTAAGTGAAATATTACGACCTTAATGGCATTAAATTGAAATTAGTTTCCACAGGTGTCATTAAGTCAATAATCAACGTTTGAATTATACATGTAAAATTCACGTACATGTAGTTTACGACAACTCAACAATTTATTTATATAATACAGATATTGCTCTTTCTAAATATCAAAACTTGCATAAATGATAAGAAAACACTTACCGGTATCTTGATTTTGACAGTACCGATGGTACTTGTTTCAGAATGATTTATTGCTTCGAAATTTGAATATGTCGGAACAGAGTCTAGCCGAACAACCAACCATGCTTAATTCAAGCACGAACAACAGTTTCACAGTGCCTGGAAGTACGTCGACGTTTCCCGCGGAGTTTTTCTTGATTATAACTGGGGTCATTTTCACGTTGGCCGTGATCGGTAACGTCCTGGTGATAGTAACGTTGATCAGAAACAAACGTATGCGTACCGTCACTAATGTGTTCCTGTTGAATCTTGCCGTCAGTGATTTGTTGTTGGCAGTCTTCTGTATGCCCTTCACAGTTATACCGCTGTTCATGAGAAACTTTGTATTTGGACCACACATTTGTGTCTTCATACGCTACGCACAGGGTAAGTAAATATTTTTCTTTCGTTATTTCTTGTCCCCTTTTGCCAAACAAAGACACTTTTGACGCAATTTAGTCAAATATTGGGAAACGTGTTCTTGTTTTTTCCCAATATGTTTGTTGCTATATCGTCGGTGCTACTGCAAAACCGCGTAACTCCAGCTTTAATCAAGCTGGAGTTACGCGGTTTTGCAGTAACACTGACAATATTGTACATAATTTTCATTTAATTCAACGTCCATGTTCTAGCGCATGCTACAGCTTTCAAATTCGAACTGCCTTAAGTATTGCGGTTGCGTAAAGTATTAAAGGGGGAATGGCACTTAAAATCATGCAAATTTTCCGAGAACTTCGTACAAAATAAATATGTATTATGAAAATATGGCCTTTAAATTGCATCTATGCCAAATCTGAGCTTTCTATCTTGTGTATTGGCTAGGATGTCGACGGATTTAAAACCCCATATGTTCCATTATTGTAAATGTTATCCCCGGGACAAAAAATCATGGGGTTTTAAATCCGTCGACATCTAAGCCAATATACAAAGTAGAAAGCTTAGATTTGGCATACATGCAATTTAAAGACCATATTTTAATAATATATATTTATTTTTTTGTACGAAGTTCTCGGAAAATTTGCAAGATGTTAAGTGTTATTCCCCCTTTAAACAATTTACCCTGGGCGTGATATTCAAAATTGTTGAAGACTACAAAAAAAAAAAGCTGACGGATTCGAAAATTATGAGGAACAAAAGAAAATTCTGGTTGTCAGAGTGTATGTGTAATTCTTATTTGATCTTGCTGGAAATTACGCAAAAAGTATACACGTGCACGTTTATTTATTTTTGTTATTATTAAACTACACATCTATGCATAAGGACAAAAAAAGACATTTCCTTGTCTCGACACAAAAAGAAATCAGTCATACTACAGGTACCAAATCATGTAATTTCTATTGAGAAAATGCTTTGAAAAAAACAAGCATGACTCGACATAGAACAAAGTGAAGTCAGTGTAAATTTTTGCTGGTCAGAAACGACAAAACTTTACAAAATAACCAATTAGAAATATTTCTTGTGTATATTTTTACGTATTTAAGTTTTGGACGAACGAGAATGTGTCTCTGTATTTTTCTCAAATTTGAAAATAGAATCAGAAAAACATTTTTCAGATGATTAAATGTAATGACTTTTCGATAGAAATCATAATTGGATAAGAAAGAATTGCTGTTCACAATGTTTTTTCCGCCCTTTTTGGGTGGCATTAAAAGGCGTCAATCTTTTGGAAATATGTCCCAAATAGGCCAAGTGACATGAAAACAAGCCATATGAAAGTTACAAGATTTTATAACAACACCGACGGTTTGTCAATCCATAACTTGAATCCGGTCTATTTTTAGACCAAATTCATTGCAATTAGAGTTAAAAATATTTAAACTCACATTTAAACGCAAAATATCTATACCTTGTTGTAGCGAAAAGCTTCCATCGCTTTGGCCGAGTTCACCACCAGTGACTGTGTTTTTCTGTTTTTGAAGAGCAGATACGAACACGATCGTGTCAGTGTTTATACCAAAAACACCATAAGTGAATGTGGCTTGATATTGTCGTTACATTGTTATCTAACAGTTTCCCTATTGACATACAATGGTCAAAGCGGATGTTGATAAAGATGATATTTATGTATACAATAGCACAGGAAATAATTAAGCTCATTTTCAACACGTTCTCCTTTCGCCTAAATGTTTCCAGACCTTTTTCTATTTCGGAACGGCTAAACACTACGGTTTGTTTCGGAAATGGAAAAAGGCAGCAAAATACTCTTGTTTGTGAAATAATGTCAGACGCTCTTTTTATATATTGTTGATTCAATTTCTAGATATCGTAACAACGCGTGCTTAGATGTGTAGTTACTATGTTTCTACAGGTAGCCGTCGATATAATGTTTTTAAGTTGTATTCCATAAAGTCGTAAGTATGTTTTCAATGAAGTTGTTGTTATGTCTTCTTTGGTAGAATTCTTCATAAAATCAGAAGAGACACGAAGAAGGACGTCAATAAAACCGTAATAAATCCATTAATCCGCGCCCGAATTTCCGTCCTCGAGTAGCCTCATTTCTGCCTTTATGACACTTACGCAATGGTCATTTAGACAAATAAAAAATGACATCGCTGCTTTTCTTTAAAATCTACTTCCTAACTACAACTTAAGGTTTTCCTTCCCTTATGAAATCCATCCAACGTCGGAATTATTCGGCAACGTCGTAAACATTCGGCGATGGAACGTTCCAGCGCCGAAAGTTTACGACGTCCCCCGAAAAGGTTCGGATATGTAAAGAAAATGTCGACATCGCGTAATTCTCATAAGGGGTGGACTTACTTTAATTAATCTGTTGTTGTGACGATATAGCTGTCATGCATAATCTCGAAGTCACGAGATAAGTTATATGGAGATCTAGAAAGTGCAACACAACCGATGTGTGCGTAGTGTTATTGTAAAGGAAAACAATTTCTTCGTACGTAGAGCTGAACTGCAATAGACAGAGGAGAAAAATCTCAATGGGAACAAAAATTTCGCACAATTTCACTTTTTTCTAACATAATTTTATACTCGACCCTAGAGTTATCAGTTTCTTATATTTTCTTTTATAAGTACAAGAGTGGGGGTCCGTTTCATAAAAAAACATTACGAACATTTGTTCGAACGAAAGTTCCTTTTCGCATTGTATTACAACAAATTACGTTCAAAATGTATCAAAAAAAATCTCAAGTCTTTTAATACAGTCATGTACTTAAACGGACCTCGGATGTATAGTTCGACACAAACAGTAATACGATAAAACCACATTCTAGATATCGAATGTAGACTGTAGTCATTGACACTGTGTCCTTTCCGTTACTTTTTTAGGCATCTGTAAATGCTGTATAATGTGGGATATACTAAAGTAGTCCTCATGACATATTCTCGGTATTATGTACCTGACAATTAATCAGTACTCATGACCAATCTACAAAAACGTTGTAAGATTAAGAAAAACGTGAGTTGAAAAGCCGATAAAACGCCATCTATAGTTTTTTTTTTTTTTTTTTTTTTTTTTTTTTTTTTTTTTTTTTTTTTTTTTTTTTTAATTTGTATTATGATCTTTTAATTAGAGACTTTTCTGACAGAATGGTTTTCTTAGAGAAAACGTTATATCAGGCAGACTTTTCCATTTTTTAGTTTTACTATTTTACACATGAAAAATGATTGGTCTATGGTCAAAAGAAATTGGATTACAAACGAAATGTTGATCCCTGACCCCATGAAGGTGATGCAATGCACGCATAAGAACAGTAACATTACACAATCCTTCAATTGAACATTGGGGAAAGACCATCGAAATCATTGATAACATTAAATGTACGTAACGTGATAAAACTACAAGTTGATTGTAAAACCACAATAAGTGGTAATTACCAACACATGGGTCCTAAATAGCTGAAATGTCATCGGGTTCCGCTTTTCCGTGCTTCACATTAATTAGACAACTTAGCTAGACAAGGTTTAACCGACTTACGTATGTTATCCAATCGTGGTAAATAAGGTTCGAATTTCTTGGTATTGCGAAACGCCACCTAGTGGTTGTCCTGCTGGTTATAATGGAACAGCCACCGACCAAACGTTGCGTTCTAAACGTTTTTGACGTTATTTCGTCCAATATTGATGACGTCATTGCTGCACGTTCTTTGTCGCATTCTATGCCATACGGAAGCCTCTCTTTTGGTCCATTTGTCGAAAATATAGTTGTTTATCGAAAAGAAATGGAAAAAATGCGGTCTATTGCAGAAGAATAATTCTGAGGAAAAATCAGCAATTTTCAAGTTTAAGTTGCAAATGAATAACATTTTCCCACCCATTGCCATGACTTTTTTTGTTATTGTTGCTTTGTTCTTTGTGTGTTTGGTGTTTGTTTTTTCCACTATCTGCACAAAAATTCACGTTTGACAGCGATGAAAAATAATTTCTTCTGTTCAAAGTACAGTGTTCGTGTGATATCAAGTAATCTTTTGCGTAAACAAAACTCGATCCCACATAAAAAAGATAGTATAAAAAGGAATGGGCCTGGATCTGGTAAAAGGGACTTAGTGGCATTTGAGAAACATTGATTCAGGTTTGTCTTACAGTTGCACTGTGTGATTAAGGAGCTGTCCATGAATTACATGGGTCCTGATCAGAATGTGTGTGTACACAGGCTGATTAGGATCCATGTTGGTCTCAAAATCTACTTGAGTCAGGAATTAGAAAAACATCCCGTAAGGCTTTTGAGCACAACATGGTTCAAGATCAGCCTGCGTATTCACGCAGTCTGATCATGAACCATGTTGTTCTCCAATGGTTTCTTGGTGACCTGAAGCAACCATGTGACAGCAGTATAGATACCAGTCAGACTGCACTTAGGCACAGATTGATCTGGAAACATGGTAGTCTATAATGCTTTAAGGGTCCTTCTTCTATATGCCGACTCAAGTGTATTCCTGGTACATGACCTTTAATTCATTAAGTCTAATCATGATCAATTAACAAAAACGTTTGAAAATGAAAGAAAAAAAACGTATAAAGAATAACCACAAACAATCGAACAAGATTTTTTCTGTGATCTGATCAGAATTCTTTTTTCTTGAGTATTTTCGTGTTTATTTGTCTAGAATTCATCAGCAACAAAAAAACTGACAAAGCGTAATACTTTGGCAAATAATCTCTTTCCCAAACAATCCCTAATTATAACGTCCTAAGTAAATATAAAATGCCAATTATTTGCTCAAAAAGAGGCATATGGTAGAAACCAGCTTTATCTCTGATTCGCACGAATGTATCTTTTTCTAGAACATTGCAATTTTTGCTTTGTTGTAGGAGCTTACAAACGAAATTTATCAGACTTTTCGGTAGTCTACTGTAGTTAGAGTAAACGCGGTAGATAATCACGTGACTCAGAATTTCAGAAAATCACCAATTTTTTTTAATACTTGACCAATTTGAATTCGGGTTGAAGCAGAGAAGGTGGGAAAATGCCAGAAATAACATGGACGGGGTAAGCCTAGTGGGTGTTTTTTTCTTGAAAAATCAACTGATAAAAAATCAAGTTATTGAAGATCAACCAAAAGTTTGGTTGATCTTCAATAACAATTTTATAAGCTGATTCTTCAGAAAATACACCATATTCATCTAATGCGTGACATCTGTCCACCTTCTCTGATTCAATCGGTACCGTAATACCAGTAAGTTATTAAAGATTTTCTGAAACTGTTGCATCACGCGATTATCCACCGTGGTTAAACCTTTCAATACTTCATAAAAACGTTTATTTCTTGTTTTGTCCAGATGGATAAGCAACACATTGACGAAAATGCAAATGAGCCAGGATTTAGAGAAAAGTTCCCTTGTGGCGTTTGTGAAAATCGTATTTCCAGAAAAACCTGTACCTAAGTTGAGTCTGACTTGGAGCCATGCTTGCCCTCTTCGGATATAATTGATGGTGGAGAAGCAATTTGAGTACAGCATGGATCCTGATCAGCCTGTGCGTATGCACAGGCTGATCTGGATCCATGTTGTTCTCAAATATTATAAAGGGCATTTTTTCAGATCCTGGCTCAAATTTACTTCCAAAATTTGCTTCCGTCGGTTAATGCAAAATAAAATTACATGACTTATACAGATATAATTATTACAGATGAAAATCAAATGTCATATATTTTAAGTTATTTTCTAAAAAAAACTCTTACAATAGAAATTGGTACAGTATCAAATCAGGCAAAATCCTTGGGTTTTTGTATAGAAAATGTGAAAACCATTAACTACCATAGCAAAAATTTATTAATGTGAAATTTGAGCACAAAAAAATGTCATTAAAATTGTAAATTTTTACTCATTAACTTATTCTATCCATCGTTAATGGCAAAACGCTTTGTGCAAGTTCGCTTGAATATTCGCTGTTTTTTCATGGCAATGGAAGTTGACTTTTAAAATACCGGATAAACGTGTCAATCTCCGTTGCCACACATAACTGCGAAGATGCATAGAAAGCTTGTTATCTAATAATGGATACAAAAGACAAAGATAAAACAGCAAGTTCCCCCTTTTCCATGATACTTTCTATGCTTTGACATACAACTTAAACGTCGTTAATGTTGTCGTTTGCTTTCATATTCGACTTGTTGTTTGCCGTTTTGGAAGACAAGAGAAGAAAGACGAAAATTTAATTTGGTATATCTAAACTATTTGATTAAGGTTTGCTCAAACAAGTGTGTTTAGACTGTCCAATTTTGCAACTACATATATACATAGTAAAAAAAGTTTAGCAACAAAATCTAAATATCTTTAGTAGCCAAAATATTTTAGTTTCAACATATAATTCAACGTTTACACAATAGATTATAGCTAGAGAACACAAACAGATGAATTTTATACCACCATCGCGTGCGTCTCGCACTCCAGGTGCGCATTTCCGGTTTTCATGTCTTCCATGGAATTTATGTGTATGGAGCATAATTCTAGAAAACATTTAGGTGTGAACATAATCGTCTTTGCCCAGTATGAAAAGGGCCACAAAAAAAGAGTTTTCTGCACCGCTGTGGGACTACGCCATGGACTTACGTTAAAGAACGTTATATCGCTTATGTGTTCCTGTGTGGCAGAATCGGTGATAAAGACGTCTTTTTGAATTTTGCATATCTCAAAGTATAAGTAACTGTTTAAGGATGCTATGTGAGCCAATATTTGTGGTTTGAGATTGTCCCAGTCAAGGACGTCGAAGAAAAACGCCTCGAGACGATGACCGTCATAATTTGGTAACGTCATGGCAAAGATGTTCCATATCAGCACCAAAACTTGCGCGTGGCTTCGACAGGAATTTCAACATAAAGTATCCACACTTACCATCCGTGATCGTCTCCACAGACGAAGGGCTACTAGATGTTGACCATATGTTGTAATTTCCCTGACGCTACACCGTGAACGTACCAGACTTGACTGGCATAGAGTCCTAAATGCTTTAAGCGTAAACAACGTTGATGTACTCCCATAATCATCCCTTTCTTTCTGATTTTTCACACATAGAGCACATGTGGCTCATTTAGGAAGACGTTTGCGTGATCGCAATGGATCAATCTCTTGATAAAGTAGTGAATGTTCATACTGTGTACAAACAATTTAAGTGGACTAGAAATCGTTTCACTGCTGTTCTTGCTAGAAAATAACCTCATAATCGATACCGAATTCTATTGTGACTTTTTATTTTGACCCCTCACCTACGTCAAGACAATGTTTCTCGCACAATATTTAACGTTACCACAAAACGACCTTTGAATATTGTGCGCAAATTCATATGCTATAATGTATGTAATGGTTGTGAAAAACATATCACAGAAAATACAAATTTTCAATTAACAAAGTCAGTGTTGCTAAATTTTTTTGACATGGTATACAGTCGAAACTGTCGTATGCAGCCAGTCAAGGGACACACCAAAATTGGCTGCATACGACAGTTGGCTGCTTAAAACGGAAAAATATTCTGAAGGCTGAATGTAAATGTCTACTTGTATGACTGGCCCTATTAATATGAAGAAAAGCAAGTGTTGTAAAATCAAAAAATATATTAAGTGTTGTAAAGGAAAAAGGGTACAATTTTATATGACATTTAATTGTTTATCACACATTTTCATGGTTTATGCATTTGATCAGGCAAATTGGCAGATGTGTTATCAATATTTCACATATTGCCTGTCATCAATTAGTTGTGCATGGCTGCTTAAGGGGATGTAGGTAAAGAGCAATTGGGACAATTAAAGGTGGCCACTGACCACATTAGACAGTATATTGCTATTCACAGTTACTTTAAGGGGGAATGCTCCAGTTTTTCGGAACACTCGGTCATTACTGTCGTAAATTAAAGGTTTCGTACCAATATGTTTCGCTACCATATTTTCAATAATGTAACACATCATTACAACTTACCATTTTCGACAGTAAACGTGTATTTATTATGCGAAACTTATTTCCCCAAGATGGAAATCAATTATTTAGAGCAAGACAGTCGTAAGTGTGTATGCAGTTACCACTGTTTTGCGTCATTTTATTCATGTGTAGCTGATAAAAATTGCTGTAATTCACCAATAAGTTCGCTGACCTATACATTTTCTTTTTGAATTATTACCAGGACATGTTGCTTAATACAATGTGGGAGTTTTATCAAATTCTATTATGTAGAACTTGAAATATTTCCAAAAATATGCAAATTTTGACATAAAACACTCCAGCTTCGTTGATCTAACCTAACACGTAAACATGCTGTTTTATACATTTACGCGTTTATAATAGCACATATTTTGGGGTTTCTGTTCTTATTAAATCAAGTAAATGCAAGACGTTACTTTAAATCCGTTTTCGGGACTAAACAATGAATATACAGCATTTTATTAGTATTTTAGTGACCTTTGACAGGTGCAAGAAATTGTGCATTTTTTCGATGTAGGGGTATGTGATACGAGTGCCTATAAAATTCAAACAAGATCGCTGACCATCAATTTTTATTTTATTTTTCAATTGGTAATAACATGTAATTTCAACATCCAAAACATAAATAAATTCTTTTATTGGGGGAAAAATTTAGGAAACTGGAGCATTCCCCCTTAAAGAGTAAAATAGCATGGGAGGACCTGGACTGGCTGCATACGACAGTTTGGCTGCTATACACAGGTGGCCGCTAACACAGTTTTGCATGTATTTGCAGAAGTAAAAGTAGTTGTGGATAAAGATATTGTTTGTGTACAATTTATGACAGAAAGCATCGAGACAAGAGTCAAAAATACTGATCATCAGCTCTTTCTTCTTTTTCTCAATGTTTTTAAATTTCTTTTCTGACAGATACGCCAAAAGCAGGATATGTTTGAAAAAAGGGAATTTAATATAATAAGCTACTTAATATATTTCCTAGAGTCATTATTAGTCTTCACATTTGCTAAAGTATTATTCAAGAAGTCGCTTACTTAATATTCAACTCCTCATTTTCACACCTTACGGCTCTTTAACCCTTTCCCAAACAAGACCTGGTTTTGACGTCCCTAATAGAACAGGCTTAGGAAAACATTGAAACAAAAGAAGAAACTGCTGATAACCAGCAGTTTCTCCTTTTGTCTCAATATTTTCTATACCATATTTTACACAAATCCTATCTTTAATAACATCCATTTTGTCATTTGTGGCAGTTTTTGAAGTGGATCACTCTAAAATTTTGCCGTTTGGGAAAGGGTTAAAAGTCGTGGGATGTACTTTTCTGTAGGAGTGTTCTTGAGATAATGAAGATTAGTTGCGAGTATCAATGCCTCATAAAAAATCATACAAAGAGAAAAATGCACCCAATATTGACATTTGATGAAATATTAATTGTATGATTGACTTGGAAAAGTTCAAGTTTCAAAACCTCAAATGTCGAAAACAAGTCTATGTTTTTGCACATGACTGATGTTAATTCTCCTCTCCTTGGTTATACTTTTTTCCGAATAAAGCTCTGGTTGTGACAATTCTTACAAGAATACTATTGTGAAACTTTTGCACAAAAGAAGAAAATGCTAAGAATCAGCATTTCTTTATTTTTTATTATTATTATTATTATTATTATTATTATTATTATTATTATTATTATTATTATTATTATTATTATTATTATTATTATAATTATTATTATTATTATTATTATTATTATTATTATTATTATTATTATTATTATTATTATTATTATTATTATTATTATTATTATTATTATTATTATTATTATTATTATTATTATTATTATCATTATTATTATTATTATCATTATTATTATTATTATCATTATTATTATTATTATTATTATCATTATTATTATTATTATCATTATTATTATTATTATTATTATTATTATTATTATTATTATTATTATTATTATTATTATTATTATTATTATTATTATTATTATTATTATTATTATTATTATTTTATCTTTTTGCCTCAGTAATTTCCATCTTAGATTATGCACAAGTCTTATTGCACCAACATTCATTTTATAATCTGCAGCATCGTCAAATGGATAAGTCTAACTTTTGTCGGTTTGGACAGGGTTAAGGTAGTTCACCCCTAATGAGATTCGCACGACGTCGGAATTATTCCGGTCCGCCCGAAAGCATTCGGCAGTGGACTTTTCCAGTGCCGAATGTTAACGACCGCGCCCGAATTGATTCGGATACATAACGACGCCGCGAAAAAAAAAACGATGTTTTATCAAAATCTCAAAGTGGCAACATTACGAGTATTCTACCTTTAGCACTTTTCAGTTCATGAGAGCTGATTGATGCCACAAGGGCGGATCCAGGATTTTTTCCAGGGGAGTCCAAGCCCAATTTTTACCAGGGGGGGTCCAAGCCCAAATTATGGCGTAAAATATAGTAAATATGTAACGTTAAACTAAATTTATATAGTCAAAATTTAATTTTTGGCCAATGCCAGGGGGTCCGGACCCCCGACCCCCCCCCTCTAGATCCGCCCATGGATGGTTACCGGTGAATCGATGCTTTTTCAATGAAAATGTAATCAGTTTGAATATCAGAATGAGTCGGGATCTGGGACTATGTCGAGTCTTCTCTGATGAAAATTCGGTCTTTGATATTTGGATGTCGCTATTTGTCGTAAATAGCGACATCCAAATAGCAAATCGCGAATTTTCATCAGAGAAGACTCGGTTTAATCTGGGACTTACATTTTTGTATTTGGCTTTTTTTTTTTTTTTTTTTTTTTTTTTTTTTTTCAAGATAAGCAAGTGTCTAAGTGCAGTATGGTCAGGATTAAACCTTTCTCAAACAACAAAAGAAAATTGGCTTGTCCAGTTTCGATTCCACTGGAGAAAACAAAATAGATTTTGTGTAAAATACTACAAAGAAAATATCGAGACAAAGAGAAAATGCTGGTTATCAACAATTTCTTCTTTTGTCTCAGTGCTTTCTAAGACAGTTTCGAATAAGGACGTCAAAAGCAGGTCTTGTTTTGAAAAGGGATATGTTCGATGTTTAATAGTTGCTGAATATCATGCAGGAGTACGCAGTCTGATATGGATCCATTTGGTTTCAAATGCCTTCCTTTTGTAGACCCTGCCTTATAAACAGAATTATACATTCTAACTTTAATTTTATATTAAAGGGACATTTCATTCCCATTTCAATTTTTTAAAGTATGTCTTGATGCCATGATTTGTTATTCTAACGAGTATAAATGCTATTCGTTTTTTAAGTTGTTGTTGTTAAGCGAGAAACACGCATTTAAAGTTGGGACAGAATCGGCAAATTCCATATAAATCCAAACTGTTGTCCACAACAATTTGTTAAATTTTAACACAAAAATATATATTTCTCGTAAACGGCACAATATTTTGGCTTGAAATTTTCAGGATTTTTATAAGGAAATATGCTCTTTCAGATAAAAATAAAAGTAAAATTTATTACAAAAAATTCTGAAATGTCACTTTCAACCTTGAGAAGGATCATATATATCCAAACGCCAAAGTCAATGCCTAGTATTTGCTTCTCACAAATATAAACTCTCATAGTCCGCTCCTTATTCTAACACCTTGCAGCTCTTTAAAAGGCGTGGGATGTAATTTTCCTGTGATTAAATGATTATTTACATCGGGATTGGTATAATTTGCAAATATCAATGATTCATGAAAACGATCGTTTTGAATAACTCCTCAGATATTCAAAATTGAAATGTTAATCATGTCTTTACCTTGAAGAAGTTCATATTTCAAAACCTCAGATGTTAAAAAAATCTGATTTCTAACGTCACTTTCCCACTCCTTCATATTGTATAAAAATATAGATGGGTTGGAGAGCGATTTATGGTTGTTCCACGAAAAAAGAAGTAAATTCTAAAAAAAGATACCATTTATGCAGTGCAGGTTACAGTCAAATTAACAACTTATTCCTTCTATTTACTTAAATTTTGGATGTTTGTCACTTTTTTAATTTATTGACGGATGACAGACTAAAATTTGACAAATGGTGAAAATTTAAGGTCTTATTAGGAATTGAAATAAGATATGCCTTGTGTTTCCAACAAACATAATTTCAGCTTATTTCCTCATGAAATCCCTTGTTATAAACAATGTTTTTAAGGACAGATCCTCCAGTTGTTACTGCGCAACTTACTGCGCATATCCTAAATAACGAAAATAAAGCTGTTTCAGTAATTGGCCTTTTCAGCAAATGTATTTTTTACATTTAGTTATTGTTTGGTTGATACATGACAAGACCCTTTTCGGTTATTTCAATTTTCTCTGTTTGGTCAATTAAAGTGTAATAGTATTCGGATGGTACATTTCGTTTTTTGTTACGCGTTCAACATATGGCGTTAGCGATAGGAAACGGAGCAACAAAAGCAAAGTGGTGTTTTTATGAGCTAGTCCGCTTCAGATGGACACAAAAGATGACACTTTTTATTATCTAAAACTGGTAATAAGGAAGAAAATGGATAAAAGTAGTGAAACAATTTCGGACAGAGCTGCAAAAAGTAAACCAAATTTTACTCATAACTAAGAAAAACGCTTGGTTTGATATATTTTTCTTTGATTGTTTTTGTATGTATGACCAAGCACTATGTCTATACCAAAAAAGAAAAAATTCTTACCGCTGGAATATTTTTTAATATCAGAAACGTTGCGAAAAAAGAGCAATTTCAGCTACTTTTGAAAGAATGATTTACTAAAAATTTCAAAATCATCAATAAATTTTCCCAAATTGATACTCATTTATACAAAATAAAACATATTGAACACATTAAAGACTTATTTATGTAATGCTAGTCATTTCGAACACCTTTTTTGTGGGTATTTAAGTGACACCTCATTTTTGCAATTTTAGACAAGAGTAGTCTCCCGTGAAATCCAATAACTTTTTAATTCGCTTGGTGACCTATAGTTTTTAAGTCATTTTTTTACTTCTTATATATTTTAAAAATGTCAGTACAGAAAAAATGAAAAAAATCTTACCGTGGGAAATAAATGGAGGATCTGTCCTTAATTGAACAACATTTTTCTTAATCCTTTATCTCTTGAGGCGTCGAATAGTATTATCATTTTGGCATGGGTAAAATGACATTTTTGTATTATATTTAAACATGTCTGGAATTTTTTAAGTCGTAAAATCCATTAGATTCGCAATAAAATGTCTGAATAGAAAAATGTCATCTCTCAACACGATTTTAAAATAGGATAGTAGGTCAGATATCTATCCTATTTTTACACAAAATGTTCATCAAAATGGACCACAAGTGTTTCCTATTTTCTTTCTACAAAAAATGTTTATCAAAACCATTTTGTTGTCGACAGCAGCTTTCAAATAACACAGGCGGCAATCACTTGACTTTGTTATGATATATTTTCCTCACTTATGTAAACAAAAACACTCGGTAAGAACACATTTTCTCAAATTTTGAATCAAATACTTAACACTCAATATTGAGATAAGTGCCATTCGATGCGTCATATTCTCTAGTCTATTTTGGTACAAAGATGATCTCTCAAATCCCTGTCAAAGCTGAGAACATTCGTGCAAAGTATTTCTAAACGCCGTGATATATTTTCTTAAGAAACGTTTCCACTTTGCACGAATGTTCTCAGCTTTGACATGGATTTGAGGGATGATCTTGGTATCAAAATAATCCGGAGATTACGACTCATCGAATGGTACGTATCTCAATTCTGAGAGTTAAGTATTTGATTTAAAATTTAAGAAAATGTGTTCTTATCGAGTGTTTTTGCTTACATAAGTGAGGAAAATATATCATAACAAAGTCACGTGATTGCCGCCTGTGAATAAGAGCATTTTAATAAAGTGTCGTTCGGAATAGCATTGAATAAGTGCATGCAAATGCCATAAAGCATTCACATTTTTTAAAAGAATATAATCTTTGATTCGATTGAAAATATTTACTTGAGTCCGGCCTTATGCAATATTTTCTCATTATTTTCTCCTTTTATCTGTGCTTAATCTTTGTTTTATGTTTAGTTTTTGTCTGCTACTGCTTTCAAATTGGAATTTTCTTGTTTGTTTTTTTCTCTCTTTTTGTCGTTTATTATTATTATTATTTTTTATTTTTGTTTTGTTTTGTTTGTTTGTTTGTTGTTGTTGTTTGTTTTTTTTTCAGCTTAGAAATGGGATGAAATGATGCTAAATCTCGCGCGATAGATGTTAAATTGCTCTGAAATGCTACTTACTTGTCATATGGTCTTCACATCGATGCTTTTCAACAAAAACCTCGTAACTGCTTGTTTTTATGCTGCAGTTACGAGTTTTTTTGTTGAAAAGCGACGATATGTTATTGTTACATTAATTTAGTCGTGAACAAAATACAGAGGTGTATGGCGTAATTCATAACTATGTCTATATAACACATTTAGATGTCTGAATTTAGTCAAGAATCTTGTCTCAAGAAACACCGACAATTCATCACAAAAACAAGTATGTTGGTCGAAAGTAGTGGCATGAGAAAGTCACTTATGTATTTTACATTCAAAGGATTTACTGGATAAAACAGCAATTTTGGCCAGTTCAAGCGCACACAACAAAGGGCGAAAAGTTCCAATGAAGGCAAATATCTAAGTCATCTAAGATCATATGGTCACAAAATTCCGTTCTGCTTTTGTCTTTATTGGTCGAATTAAAGTCAAACTAAAATTAAAACTGATTTTGTATGCACTTTCAAACAAAAGTATTTCCACAATAGTCATGAATAACCGAACAAGCGGCAATCACACGTGACTTTGTTATTAAATGATTTCCTAACTTTTGTATACAAAAACACCCGGTAAGTATACATTTTTTCTCAAATTTCATATTAGATACTTAACACTCAAGATTGAGATACGTGTCATACGATACGTCGTACTCTCCGATCTATTTTGATACCAAGATCCCTCAAATCCCTATCAAAGATGAGAACATTCGTGCTGAGTATTTCTGAATGCCATGATATATTTTCCTTAAAAAAAGTTTGCACGTAGCACGAATGTTCTCAGTTTTGACAGGGACCGGAGAGTATGACGTATTTAATGGTGTGTATCTCAATACTGAGAAAAACATGCACTTACCGAGTGTTTTTGTTTACATAAGTTAGGAAAGCATATCATACTAAAGTCACGTGATTGCCGCCTGTAAACCGACTTTTTGAAAACGGTTTAAGACATGGTTTCATTCCTACAAAAAAGACAGACGTATACTTAAGTAATGGGTAATCTGATACCACAAATACAAGCCATTACTGTGCATAACTCCATTCATCAATTTGTCTAAAATACATCTACCGGTCTGCTTTTACGCCTACACACTCACCCTCCAAGACTTCGGGCTGAAAAAAATCTAATATATGATATTTGATCAATTTTACTCCTTTCCCAAACAAAAATTATTAAGATCATACAATTTGAAAGCTGGGACAGATGACAAAATGGATGTTAATAAAAGGCGGTTTGTATTTGGTAGAGCACAGAAAATATTGAGGCAAAAGTAGAAAATGCTGATCATCAGCATTTTCTTCTTTTGCCTCAATGTTTTATCAAACAATCCCAACTGGGGACGTCAAAACCAGGTCTTGTTTGGGAAAGGGTTAAACCAATATAGAATTTAGATTACTAAACTCAGCAAAAGTTCTAACCGGTCACCTTATACTTTGCGCCAAAAAAATCAATAAACAAACGATTCCAAACTTTTTTTTCTGGAACACTGTTGAAGAAATCAATTTCAAACATGACTGTTGCAATTCAATTATTTTAAAACATTTCAGTAAGATCTAACAACAGTTCTTAACGAGGTACCCTCGATTTCAAAATTCACAAATCAAAAAGAGCAGTGTTAGTACCGCGTGCGGTCACCGTTAACAGCTACACACTAGCTTGACCTGGAAAGGATTATGTTAAGAAAGTCAATCACAATCAAATTCGTCACTCTGAAACTCACCGTGACAGCGATAAACGAGCACACGGCCGTCGGAAAACTGATTCAAAGTTGTGGTCAAAATTGTTAAGAAGACGTTGGCCAAGGCAGCCCTGGTAAAGAGAAGGTAACGTCGCGCAAAAACTAGACAGACATTTCGATGACGTATACAGATAACAACACCTGAGTGGCTACTTTCAACAAATTCCAACACTTTTCAGCCTACTGTGCACAGTCTGGGGTGTAATGTTGCGTTCATGTCGACCCCACAGTCAATCAGAAGTGATTGAAACCGGGAAGAATCTGTTCCTTTCATATGATAAAGGGAAATAATGGTCCTGGCGATGTAAGGTAACTCGTCGTCTCCGTCTCCGATGGCGAACTGCAGCACTTCCGGTGGCCTGAAATTCAATGTGTGAGGCCTTGATGGTTAAAATAGGCCTACGTAAAGGTTCTGGCGACTTGAAATGGATGGAAACAAATTATCAAAACTGCATAAAAGAAAACAAGCCTCGATTGCCACCCACTTCCGGTTTTCTCCGCAACTAAATTTTGCCAGTCGTAAACGAAGGTCCCTTTGTAGCATTTCGACGGCCCTGCCTCGTACTTCGTGTGTCATTCTGGTCATGTTATGTGTTTTTCTGACTATACAGTCGATAGAGACCTCACGTGTATAAACTGGACCGTGGCTTTTGTTGCACGAAAACTTTTCACGTGCAAATCAGGAAAATGATGTATATGGACATCTTAACCACCCTCAATGTTTCTGCGCTCTCAAAAATACGCATAGTCAATGATATGGGCAAAAAATAACACATGTAAAATTTTACACCGATTGGTTGATTAGTAATTGAGATATTGCAATTTTAAAAGTGACCGATTAGAACTTTTGTTAAGTATATGAAACGATCTGGAATTTATGGACGTTTGCTTGTAGTGACACAACAAGTTTTGTACGTCGGTAAACGATGTCATCGTGTGGTTGTATGTGGCCGATAAGTAAAACATGAAATAAACCAATAACAAAAAAAAATATCACCAACAATTAATACATTTTATAAACAACAGTTCCAGAACGGCTCTGGCACTGTAATTGCTCACATGAGTTCTTGTGGTATACATGTTCGATTTTGAAAAATATAAGTTTCGTTGCAAACAAATACAGGGTTCAACAATAATTTATTTGGTTGCAAGAAAGTCTGTCTTGTTGATGTCATGTGCTGCTTGCCAAATATGCACCGGTCCTGACAAAATATTTGTATCAGAAGGGTAATAATGGAAAAAATGTAAACAACAATAACCCTTTCATCAGCTAAAAGTTTTGAATAACAAATGAATGATATTGTTAAAGGGCTCATCCTGCCACACCCACAATTTTTTGAAGAATCAAGAATTGAAAACAAGTTTTGAAGTGGATTACCTAAGGAACATTCCCAGCAAAGGGGGTGTTTCACGGATAGGAAAATTAACATGGGAGTCTGCCCACCTTTGGAATTTAATGAAATTTGACGTGAAGTTAGTGCACTAGATAACGGTTCATATACATGAAATGTTAGAAATCAAACATTCCAGAATTCAATTTTCTAAGAAGTTTTACCGGGGAAAATAGGGTACTCTGAATAAAAGGGTGTGCACGTGTTCTGGTTTTTAGTTTCATGGCCTAATTTATTCTAAAAATGTTGTCCAGTAGTCCCTGATCATGTATGATACAAAAATACATATAATTCTATATATAAAGAATTATTTTATATCAGATGGTGTTAGGGGCCAATGCAAAAAATCTTAGTTTTTAAATAATCTAAGCAAATTCAGTCAAAAAAATTACCAAGTTCTAGTTTTTGTCAAGATAAAAAAATAATAATGTAAAAGTTGTCCACAAATATAACAATGATTATCGTGAAATATCAAGAAAAAATAAAGCCGGTAACATGTTGCTTTTGGAATTTCCATCTGAATGGTATGCATTTCCAAGAATGGACAAAGTCAAGATTTTTTTCAAAAATGTCCTTTTCAAATGTTTTGTTTACATTTGTTGGTAATTTTAGTTTACCCAAGGGCAAATCAATATGTAATATATGTTTTCAGTCTTTTCCAGTCGTCTGTCCGTGTGTCTGTCTGTCTCTTGACATTTTCTTAAAAACGTCTTTTCTCCCAATCTAATATGTATACATTTATGAAACTTGGTAGAAATTATCCTTGGGTAAAGGCGGTACAATCCTGCTTCTTAGAATTTCTTTCTGTCAAAAACTGTGTTGGTGTGGCGGCATAAAAGGGGCAATTTTTAATATTATAAAAACAATCTTTTTTGTAAAAAAAATAATACATGGCCACGAGATTTCAAATTTAATCTACAACTTTGTTATGAGGAGTACTAAAAAGTTGGTCAAAATATTTTTGCCTAACGTCACATTTGGTCTTTCCCAAGCGTACCGTTTATAACATAAAAGAGGAAATTCTGTATTAAAAAGATCCTCTTCGAACATTCTAGTCAGCCATGATTCATGAAAGTTAACAACAAGGGTTCTGTACGGATCTTTTAAAACGTGAAAAAGCAAATCAGAAAAAGTACCAAATTCTCTGATTGTATCTGTTTATCATGCAAAAGTGAAATTGTTGTTGACTTGCACCATAAATAGATAACCAATCACCCAAGGGACTTTTAAGGACTATTTGAGGCTAAACCCCTCGTTAACAATAAGGCATCATAGAAATGTGTATAAATTGTGTATCAACACAGGTTAAGCTATGCATAGAAAAATAATTTTCAGAAATAATTGCACCCTGTTGTACCCCAATAGGGAAACGTTTTGAAATAAACAAGGACAATTTCAACTGTGAAATTGAAAAGAAGACAATGCTGTAATTGCATCCTGTGCATCCTCCTACATTTCTATATCTCGTAAGTGCATTAATTAGTGGCTCTTAGAGCTGCTAAATATTACTTTAAACTTGAAAAGGCAACATTGGATGCTATACCGTACAGGTTCTAAAAGCCTTTTCCATTTTATAACATAAAAATGGACTTGAACATTTTTGCATGTCGTAGCGCCACTAATGACGGTGCATAGGCAATATGATCAAATAGTCAAGAAAAAATGGCAATGTGTACATGTATGCCTATTTTCGCTTCCATATATGTAATTTTGCCAATAAAAATGATATTTATATTTAATCAATATACTTTTCAATGGCTGTTTCGAACACGAATATTGCTTTATGGTTGCACTGTATGCTATAGTTGATCTTACTAAATACAAACGTGTTTTATGAGCAAAATCAAATTTTGACCGAATACAAGTTTTGGACCAAAATATCACTCCCATCAATAATATGTGCCAAATGACACTGTTACCGGTTTTGCGGTTTTGGATTTCCATGCAATTTAGGTCGAAGTAAGAAGAAACGTGTAGCATGGTTTTTTTTTTTTTTTTTTTTTTTTTTTTTTTTTTTTTTTTTTTTTTTTTTGGGTTTTTTTATAATACATGTATGGTATCTTGACAATGACTCCAACATACTTAACTTTGTAATTCAATTTTGTTCTGTTC
The DNA here is from genome assembly GCA_963680895.1 of Fragum sueziense. Classification (NCBI taxonomy): domain Eukaryota; kingdom Metazoa; phylum Mollusca; class Bivalvia; order Cardiida; family Cardiidae; genus Fragum; species Fragum sueziense. The sequence continues at coordinate 7,620,194 of OY804596.1, forward strand.
TCTAATTTCACAGAAGAATATGCACTTTTTAACGATTATTTCGATAAAAAAAAACAAACACAGTATTTTCCTCGAATTCTTTTCTGGTATGAATGTAATGCCAAGGGTGTCTCGGAGAAAAGCAACTTGAAAGATCTAGAAAATACATAAAACTAATGTTTAGGGACACATGAAAATGGGGGCATGTTTCATGTCAAAGTGGGAATAAGCCAATGTAGCTTTTCTGTTTCGAGTTTTGATTATCTAAGATACTAATAGCAGCTTCATAGCTTGTATATGGTCTTTTATCACTATGCACAGTTTAAAAAAGATTCGTGCGTGGGCAATTTTGAAACAACCCCTTAGGAGAAATTTCGTCCAATGGTTAAGGAGGAGAAGAAGAATTTTAAAGAACATTTACAAGATTTTTCAAAGTCAGATAGTTCTGCCCTGCTACGCCCACATTCTTTGACGACTAAAAATTCACCTCCGAGTGTTGTAAAGAGTAAAAAATAATTATTTAACTGTATTTAAAGAGGTACATGAGACCAAAAGCATTCTATCAGTATCAGAATATTTACTATTTTCAAAGACAATCACAAAAAATTGTTTCGCTGAATGTTATCTTATAAGCGAGTTATTGGCCAAAATCTGATTATCTTACCTGTGGGAGATTTGCAAATACTAGATAAAGCCAGTGTGACATCACAAGTGTGAGATGCTTACTGAAATCCTTTGTATCTACATTGGTTAATGGACTTTTTTGTGGATTTTTTGTTCATGTATAAACATTTACAATTAACCAATTTGTTAATAAAGGTTCTGTCTGAGTCTTTTAAAATAACTAAATGTATCTATCATGGATATATTACTTACAGACTAAATGGATTGTCATCAATCCTCAATAATAAACTTTGATGGCTAAAATTCCTTTGAATGGTATAGAACACGCCCTTTTGCCAGATCAGAAATAATAACCTATATATGCAAAGAAGCAGTTTAAACCAGTTACTTTGTTATTTGCTTTTCAAAAGTCTAATTTCATAGTAATAAATTGAATATTATTTTTATTTAGCTGTTTTAAATCGGTCAGATCTAAGAGCAAAAAATAATGAAATTAATGAAGATTTGTTACCAGAATCACACAACTAATAATTCCCATTGTGACAAATTTCTAACGTTCTGATGTTTCAGATTCAATTAAAAAATCTTGTCCTTTGGGAAAGGAAATATTTTTCAGCAACTAATATATTTATAAGTATGTCATTTGAAAAAAATGAGTTAATCAACCCTTTCCCAAACGACACAATTTTAGAGTAATCCACTTCAAAAACTGTCACAAATGACAAAATGGATGTTAGCACTGGTGGTGAACTACAACAATTTTCGCCACAACAAAATATAGGCCTAGATATTTGCGTTTATATGTGAGTTTATAGATTTTTTTTATATTGACATGAACTTGTTCTAAAAACAGACCGGGTAATATTTACCGTTTTGTATTGTTAAACTGTCAGTTTTGTTATAAAATCTCGTAACTACGGCTTCGATAAAGCCGTAGTTACGATGTTTTATAACAACACCGACGCAATACCTTGATCACGAAAAAACGTCCCTCGCTTTGGCCGAGTTCCCACCAGTGGTTATTAAAGATAGGATTTGTGTAAAATATGATACAGAAAATATTGAGACAAAAGGAGAAACTGCTGGTTATCAGCAGTTTCTTCTTTTGTTTCAATATTTTCGCAAGACTTTTCTATCGTCAAAACTAGGTCTTGTTTGGAAAAGGGTTAATAAATATTTACACTTGTATTTGAATTTAAATACGGCAAATGTAGCTCGACAAAATGAATATTCAATAAACGTACATTCTACTATGCAATGCAATAATTTTGTTTTCTTTTTACAAAACAATGCTGCAATACGGATCATGAATATAATTGAAATATATTCTACTTTACTTCTTTATCATTTTCTTCAATGCAGAAAGTTAGGGAATAAATAAAGATAGTATAAATATTCTAAAGAATTGGTGCGAGGAAATTCAAATTGCATAGGGAATTGTAATCAATATCATTAATTTTTCTCAAACTGTACAAAAATAAGGTGCAGAAAAAACTTGGAGAGAAGCAGTTACAAAGCAAAAATTAATGTTTTAAAGAAACTATATGCATCGATAGATTACTGCAGAACTATTCTTATCACAATCATAATTATAGAATTATACACAATGTATTACCTCTGTCTGATTTCTGAATAAAGAATTATAAATTTTAAGGCTTACATATCTGCTGGAAAAACAGGGTGGAACGGTTTCGGCAATGTATTACAAAACATCTATCTTTATGCATTATTTTGACATTTCTATTGAAATAGTATTTGAGCATCTAGTGTTGAGCCTAAACATTCTATTGTTTCCCATTCAAAGCATAAAAACGCTATGAATGTCTACTTATTTTCTGTACAAACAGATTGACTGCAATCTATGTTTGCACATTTATGACGTCACAGGCACACATCCTTATTTACAGGATGTTGGCAAATCCCTAATTACATAGATTTATACAGGTAAATATTGGCTACTTTAGCAGCTTATATCAAAGTTCAAAGTTCAAATCTTTAATGGCAAATTTCGGCAAAGCTTTTTGCCTTTGGCCATAACATATAATACATACATAAATAAATATGACAGTCGTGAAAAAAGAACAACATATACACAAGACAAAATTAACAAACAAACATATGCAAACATATTAAGGAAATTGTCGATTAAAAACTGACAATTGTTTGATTTTGAAAAGGATAAGTATTTTCGAACGTTTTATGTAGACATACTATCATTTAGGAATTGCATTCTTTGTTCGGTAGCATATTTGATAAAATTCATCAAATTGTAAAGACGTTGTTTACTTGTAGTGCTCATGATATTTTTAAATTTATTTAGCGTCGGCCATGTATTATCTATGCTATATTTTTGTCTCAGATTTTCATATTTTGGACAGCATAACAGGAAATGATATTCGCTTTCAATGCTGGAAGAGTTACATAATGTACAAAGTCTTTCGTTTATATTTTGTTGTATGTGTCTACCTTTTTCAATATTCAATTCATGTGAAGACAGTCTAAATCGCGCATAGAGTTTTTGTGTACGCTCATTTTTTGAGATTATAAGATATTTTTCTAATTCGAAATTTGTTTTAAATAGTCTATAGTACCGAAGTTTATTAGACTCGTGTAATGAGGTGTTCCAGGTTTGGATGTATTGGTCTTTTATTCTCTGTATCACTACGGATTGGTAATTTTTTGCTATGTCAACATTTTGTGTTAGAAAGCCGTATCCTAATCTTTCTAAAAGATATGTGATTTTTGAAGCCCATGTTTTATTATTTATCAGATTAAGTTGTTCGAAGAAAGCGTTATACATTAGAGAATTTCGTTTAGATATAATTGTGAACCAATATTTTATTGACCTTTCTTTTGCTATGTTGGATAGTGGGTACCGACCAAGCTCGCCATAAACGGCTGCATTTGGGGTTTGTTTATTAACTCCTAACAAATATTTGTAAAATTTCATTTGTAATCTATCTATTTCATTATAACCATAAATCCCCCATGTTTCTGACCCATATAATAAAATTGGTGTCACCATTGTTTCAAAAACTTTTAATTTCGTATTTATATCTAATTGAATATTCTCAAAAAGTGACAAGAGACTATGGTATGCTTTATTTGCTTTTTCTACTAAACCTTTAATCGAGTGTCTTAAATTGCCTGTATAGTGAAAGTTTATACCTAGATAACAAAAACTTGGTACTATTTTTAATTCATGGTTATTTATTGTCCAACTATGTGTGTTGTTAGATTTTCTTTTCTCAAAAATACATATTTTGGTTTTATTTACATTTATATTTAACCCAGACTGTTCTGAGTATTCAGATATCTTATCTAGCTTCTGTTGTAAGATTTCTGGAGACGTAGAAAAAAGTGCAATATCATCTGCATATAAAAGTAAATAAAATGATAGGATTTCTAATTCATTTTCCGTTAGATTAGAATTGTGCATACTGCCGCTTAGGTCATTTATATAAAATAAAAAAAGTATCTCTTAAAGTAAGATGTGTATTAGAATGGGACTTTTTTCATTGCATTTGAATCGTTAAAAACTTTTGAATAAGGTGGGTGATGAAAAGCGTTCATGCTCCTCTTTAAGTTATCATTTGATACCATTTACTGCTTTTGAACCCGAAAGTATATTTGTACGCACATGTTACCAAAGTTTTTTTTTTTTTTTTTTTTTTTTTTTTTTTTCGAAAGATTAAAATTGAGAAGACTTTTATACAGTAAATTGATCATTAAAACAAAATACTATTTACTGGAAATGATAAAAACGTTTTTTTCCTAGATTAAATTCAATATACGAGGGTCTATCAATAATTTCGAGAATTAATCCCATATCAGTAAAGTTCGTCAATGACGTTAATAAAATCAGCCACTCCTTTGGAAAATAAACGAGGTGTCAGCATACCAATTTTCGTGACAATACGCAATTTGTGTTATTGAATGGTGTATTTAGTTCTCGAAATTATTGACGGACCCGCATAGATATATTATATTTTTTTATATAAAACACGAAATATAGTAGACAAAACGTATAATTCATACCGTCTTCAACGTTATTGTGTTATATTAGACAGTAGTTGAAAGGAAGAAATATGGAGGGTATGAATTTGATACATTTTTGATCTATTATGGCACTTAAAGTGACATTTCAGAATTATTTTTACATAAATTTCACTTTTATTCTATCTGAATGAGCATGTTTTCTTATGAGAATTCTGAAAATTTCAAGCCAAAATATTGCACCGTGTACGAGAAATATATATTTTTGTCCTAAAATTAAACAAATTGTTGTGGACAACAGTTTAGATTTATATAGAATTTGTCATTTCTGTCTCAACTTTGAAGGCGTATTTTTCGCTAATACATAACAACTTAAAAAAACTGACAGCATTTCTACGTATTAGAATAACCAATCTTTGCATCAAGACATACTTTTAAAAAATGAAATAAATGTGAAATGTCACTTTAAGTGTAAATGTGCATTAACATAAGTGCCATAATGGGTAATCTTATACCACAAGAACAAACCATCAATGTGCATGACTACATTCATAAATATGTCTATAACACATTTAGCTGTCTTCTTTTACCGAAAAATCCATGCTATGGTATTACCGATATCAGACATTTTATATCAATCAAGCACCAAAATAATGCATTATTATGTCGTTTTGTTGCAATATGTAATTCTTCACGTTTACAAATGTGTTTGTTTAGAAACTTTGTCTTTGAGTTACTTCCTGGTATGTCAGAATTTTTGCTGAACTACAAAATTGCAAAATTTAAGTAAATCATAATTTACTAATTCATGAACTAAAACAAATATTTCTCAATATACGTTATATTTATATTTTGTTTTCATCTATATTCATTTTTGGTATTGTAAATCAAGCAAGGCTTCAATTTAAATGTACAGCAAAATCTGTTCCACTGCATTTTCAGGAGAATAAGGTATTTTCTTGGGCCGATTCATCCCATTGTCATGCGCAATGTTGTGACTTTCACAAGATGACCAATCTATAACGGAAATGTACCATGTTCGTGTACATGTTTTGCTTTTAGTCTCTCTTCCATCGTGTGTACCTCACGAGTATGACCTGATTTACAGTACTACGAGTACAAATCACGACCGGGGATCATGTGGCAAAATAACAACAAAATTTTCAGTAATTTCTTTAATTATACATAACCGATTTGAAAGTGGTTTGCAGCAGAGAAGGCAAAAGTTGCCAGGAATTTGCTGCATGTGCTTAAAAAGCAGCTGTTAAAAAGTTATTAACGAAAAGGGTGAATGTTATGTGTTTTAAATCTTTCCCAAACGTCAAAATGTTAGGATGATCCACTTCAAAAACTGCCAAAAATGACAAAATGGAAGTCGTAAAAGATAGATTTTGCACAAAATATGGCATAGAAAACATTGCGACAAAAATAACGAGAGGATCTATGGTACTCTACAGTTTATAAATACGCGTGTAAGAGTCCAGTGCTTCTACAAAATAAACCTGTCTGCGAATCCCTCACGAATAAGGTCACAGTCGTTAATTATTTCGGAGGTTTCATACAAAAAGTTAAGATATTTGACTTCGTGCTCGAATATTTCACATATCTCTCAATATGTGCAAGTTGAACTTGTACACGAATAAATTTTTATCATTCAACGATATATCTTCCAAATTTGAAACGTATTTCCAAACAATCGCCGACTCTTGTCTGTCTTCGATGCAACCGGTTGTACGGTGTGTTCAATGGAAATACCGCGGCCCAGGTGTGTCTCGTTGACCCTGTCTCGTTTTGACATAAAAATAGAATATGTAAACACGTATGTGAAGAATTTATCTATAGCAAATGAAAGATGGTTATTCACCGTGATTGAGGTTTTTATGCATTGCAAATTGTTTTTTCATGTAGAAATATGAGTTCCCGAAAAGTTCGGAAGCATAAAAAATCTAGCATGAGCCCCTTTAATAAATAAAAAATTCAATCTATAAAGACAATGCATACAAACGGTGTACCGCGGGTCATTGATAGTCCAGTCACGATATAATATGTGACCCGTCATGCTAAAAGGGACCTTATCCGAACTCCAAAAATCCAAATTTTAACAAACTTGTCAGACTCTACAGGTCAACCAGATCCGGTATGCGAAAAACGAACATATAGTAAGATAGGGACAACATTCCGGTTTTAGAAAATTACATAAATGTGAAAAGTTTCGGCCCTGGTCTGGCTGCGCGGACTGCGCAGACTGACTAGGGTCGATATTTTTCACACTTCCTATAAGGTCCCTTTTAGCATGACGGGTTACATATTAATAAAATTCAAAATATGTCATGACCGGACCAAAGCTACACTGCACAAATACAGTCATTTATTCGACGAATGCCCTAAATGTCGCTTCTTAGAATGGCAGCTGGTGGTATTTCAACAAATTGGGGAAAACCGCATTTTCAGTTATCTACCCACGATTACATACAAGAACTATCAAAGGTTTTATCATTGACACCCTGACAAAACCAATCATTTTATGACATATAACTGTCTTTAATATAGTCTTTAACGACGTTTATCTATCTGATATGTTTCTTTACTTATGATCAGATTAGATGCCATGAACATGCAACTTGAAACATATTTCGTTTTATTTTCTTTTAATACACTTTCAATCAGTGGTATAAAAAGGTCAGATTGTCTTTTATATTAATACAGGTGTGCTCACAATACCACATATGTGGTATTTATCCTTCCTAAAACGACCATTCGTCTGTGAAAAATAAAATCCTCAGATCATCATATACGGGACAATTAATTACAACATGAAAATCGTCTTCTATGGCGAAGACATTTCTATTCAGACACCACCACTCATGCAAACATATAGCCTGTAAATACCAAAACATCACTTTCTTCACTCTTTATCTTATTAAATACCAACCAGTCTTTTTAGAAATGATATTATGTACTCAATTCTTAGATTTAGTCCCCACGTGCCTAGAGCAAAATAGATTACCCTCTAGGGACATTTTGTTACATCTATGTTTCACAAAAAATAATTCTGAAAGAATTATTGACAGCTTGTTGTACAAACAGGATGAATATGAATTATATATGACATTAGACCATGCAAATAAACCTGTAAGAGCGAAATTAAAGTTATATCGTTTGCGTGTCTGTCATGGTATTATTTCAGCAATGAAAATTAACTTAAGCCAGAACAATAAATATACTCAAGAAAATGAACATAAAAAGCCAAAAGTAATTGTAAAATGATTCTGAAATTCCTGCTTAATAAGATCTACGAATACGCAATTGAAATAAAAGCACTCGGGTTCAGACTACACCTTTATTGATCTTATTCAATGTGTATGGATGTTTTTAAAAAAGAAGAAATGATGCATTACGACATTTTCAAAAACTGATCCCTTTGAAAATACGCCTGACCTACATCTATGAACTTTTCAGATTATCTTTAAAGTATTTACTTGTGTAAATTTAAGCTACATGTAGGTGGAACAGACATCCAATATTTGAAGTAAGGAGAATTAACGTTGCCACACGCTAGTGACCCGGGTTCGATACCCGACCGCGGCAAATATCCTTACTGACAAAAATGTCACCCATCAATGGTTTGAAATCGGGAACCTACATGTATGTGGGGGAGCAGTTGGAGGCTCGGTAAGGGTGTTGTGGTAGTACTGGTGTTAGAAACGATATGAATCCATGATAAGGTGTTCCAGCCGCCGCGATATGACCTTGGTAGTTGAGAACGGTGTAAAACCACAATAAACCAAACACGCTAGTGAAATTCTTCTGACATGAAATTATAGTTAATCCATGCAGGCTTATGGGGGATATCATCCAATAATTACTGTGTCAAACTAACATCAGGGAAATATCCAAGTTTTGTACGGTACCATGTAAAATATGACATGTAGTTATCTATGTTGTATATCATATACAATTATGTATAATCCAGACATGCTTATGCAGGATATTGTCCTATAATTACCATGTCAAACTTTCGTCAGAAATGAACCAGTTCTGTTAGACGACGGGTTAAGGTTTACGAACTGAGAATAAAATGCAGAGCCAGATGCGAAATTTGAAAAGTGCCAGTAATTCCTAAACTGTGTTACACATCTATTCCAAATACAAACATAAGCATTTTGTATGGTTTAGAATTTTGAATTAATGCATACTTGTGGAAATATTTGACAAATATGTTCAAAATTACCCCCCTTGCATATGAATATAGAGTAAAATAATATTTGTAAATTATTTTCTTCTTGAAGCATAATCTTGAAACCCGGCACGGTGAGTCAACTTATGTGAAGTGTATTTACAAGTGTGTGTAATTTGATGCATTTTGTATGGTTAGAAGTAGTGTTTTCATTCTCAGTTCGTAAACCTTAAATATGAAATTATGTTACATATGAAATCGGCTTTAGATAAAAGTGACACTGAACATTGTTGCTGAACGTCTTTCAAAAATTATCTTTCTTGATAGGATGATTACTCAATAGTATGGTATTTTCCCAGAACCAAGGACAGTTTATGTCTCCCTACAAAATAATAAAAGGTACCAAGTCCTGCATGATACGAAGCAGGTATCACTTACAGAATATGTCACTTATATACGTACTATTCAAAACATTTTGGAAGTACCGTTAGGGTGGGGGGGGGGTTGTGTGTGTGTGTGTGTGTGTGTGTGGTTTTTTTTTTTTTTTTTTTTTTTTTTTTTTTTTTTTTTTTTTTCCCTAAATGACGTTCACATATCCTTCCGTGGAACTTAAATAAATCAGGTATTGGAAAAGATTAGTAATTGAACAGTATGTAATAGAGCAAGATGAGAAAAATCATTCCAATTTGCATACTGTATTTAGATAATACTCGGGGGTTATAAAAGCTATTAGCCCATTAGTACGTGTTATAAGTAATTTCAGGACAGTATTCCAACATGATTACTTGTATTACATATTCAATAAAGACTTTATATACTCAGAATCATAACTGAAAGTCAATATTAGACCTGTCAAAATTCCCCATGAGATAATCTCATACACCCTTTCCTAAATGTCAAAAGCAGACTTTTCCAAGCATTTAGTTATTATGTGAACCCTTCTTGCCATTTTTGAATTCATACCTCTTTCGACATACTGGATTTGAGGACTGTCACACAGTCAATTAATATTTTACAAAAACGTTTGTCCTCCGCGATTCAATTCAAAATATTCTTGATTTTTTTCTTGATCAAAAACAAAATAAAAAGGTGAAACGCATATATTCATACAGTCTTCCACACAATGTTTCTGTATTTGAGTTAGACAATATTTGTAAAGAAATATTTTGGAAATGGATTTGAGATACCCATGGTGTATATTCATTCACGTCACTCATAACTTCAGAAAATCTTCAGTGTTTTTTTTTTTTTTTTTTTTTTTTTTTTTTTTTTTTTTTTTTTTTTTTTTTTTTAAATTTAAATTCGGTTTAAAGCAGAGAATGTGGGATAATTCCGGGAATTCCTGGACGTTACAGATTTTTTTTAAAAAAAACAGCTGACAAAAATATTATTGAAGATCAACCAAAGTTTTGGTAGATCTTCAATAACATTTTCATAAGCTATTTTTTCAGATCCATCACGTCTATCTAATGTGTGACGTCTGTCCACCTTTTCTGCTTCAAACCGAGTTCAAATCGGACCCGTAATTCTTGAAGATTTTCTGAAATTGTTGAATCACGTGATTATCCACCGTGGTATTGTTTATCAATCATGAAAATAAAAATTATATATTTGCGCATTCACTTAACTCTTTCCGAAGAAGACTTGGTTATGACGTCCTTAAAAGAAAAGGCTTAAGAAAGAATTGAGTCTAAAAAAGAAAATGCTGATAACCAGCATTTTCTCGTTTTGCCTCAACATTTTTGGCTATATTTTGCATTATTCTTATCTTGTTTCATATAGTTTATTGTTCAACTTTAACATAAGAATTACTCATGTATCTAAATTCATTGTTTAAGTGAAGATTATGAAGCCTAATGGGTATATAATACCAGAAGAACAAGGCATCAACGTGCATGACTCCATTCAAAAATATGTCATTTAGCTGTCTTCTTACACCCCAGAACTCTGGCTATAGGATTACTGATATCAGACACAATTATTCATTATTATGTCTTTTTGTGGAAATATGCACTTGTTCGGGTTTACAAATCGGTTTGTTCAACTTCATAGATTGTTAGATTTTACGTTGAACTACGAACTTAAGAAACTCAAATAAATCGTGGCGTCTTCTTTCATAAACTTAAAAACAAAGCCAATGTGCGTTATATTTAGAGACATTTACATCTATATTCATTGTTGTTTTGTGAATCGTGGGTGATGCCTAAAAGTACAGCAATATTGTTTCACTGCAATCAACGAAATATCATCATCATCACCACCACCACCATCATCATCATCATCATCATAATTATTGTTATTTTCATGCCGTGTCCTAAGCAGAGATCGAATTCATCATCCAAACGATGCTGTTGTTTTGCTGAGAGAGTCCAGGTTTCAGAAATATATAGTGTACGATTGGTCCAATAGTACAATGTAAAGCGACGATTTGAAGAGAAGTTCGATTACCAGACCTTATCGACTTTGTTAAACGCAGTTTATGCTTAAGCTTTTCCTAATGTTCAAACTTTTGTTTCTGAATTATTGGTGTATGATGATGGATAATTGTAGTCTTCGACACATTTATGGAAATTACTAGAAAGTGTTTTGTTATTGTTGTATATGTCGGTAGGCATACTCTCACCTTTAGTTTCATCAAAAGCAATTCCTGTACAGTTATCTGCTGATTCACGAGAGAAAAACAAAGATAGGTCACCTATACATGTTGTCGGATAAAATCGTCATCGGTAATATAAAGTGAAGTATATTGTGAACTTCTCCTAGACTCTTGCGCAACACACTACTTACTGTTTACCTGTTAACACGTTATCATTAATTCTACATTTTTTGTCTAATTTTACTACTAATTTGATCAGCATCGGTTTCATACCATGCCCCGGTTTCTCGAAAAAAAAACTTAAGCATAATCTCACGAGAACATGCTCAACTTCAAAGGAAAACTCTCAAACGGTGGAAGGTATTCGGTTGAAGTTCACGTGGATTTCGTGCGATTTGAGCACGGTGCTCAGATTTGAGCATGAGAACGTACTTAAGTTTTTTCGAGGAAACCGGGGCCTGGTATTTTCTTTCTCTTTAGAGTTAATACGTAAAGGGTAGAAAATAGCGTATTTTCGCGAGAACGATTCGTCTAGAATTCTCCTATTGTCATGCACAATGTCGTGACTTTTACAAGATGACCAATACCATCCGCAACGGGAATGTACAATGTTGGTATACATGTATAGCTTTTAGTATCTCTTCCGTCGTGTGTACCTTACGAGTTTGACCTGATTTACTGTAGCACCTTTACAAATTACGACCGAGAACCACTTGGTAAAACAACAACAATACATAACCGCTTTTAAAACTGATTTGAAGCAGAGAAGACGAAAACGTAGGGATTTGCTACGAATGTTTAAAAAACAGCCGCTTAACCCTTTCCCAAACAGCAAAATTTTAGAGTTGTCCTATTCAAAACTTTTTGCAAACAACAAAATCGAGGATGAAAAAGATTGGATTTGTGTACAATATAGCCCTGAAAATATTGAGACAAAAGGAGAAACTGCTGGTTGTCAGCAGTTTCTTCTTTTGTCTTAATGTTTTCCCAAGCCTTTTCTATTAAGGACGTCAAAACAAGGTCTTGTTTGGGTAAGGGTTAAAAGTTATTGAGGAGCAGGTTAAATTTTGTTCGCCAATGAGATCTTATGTGATTTATTAGAGCAATCACGTACAGCAAATCTTCGATGTTTTCCAACCTTTTCTGTCCCAAACCAAAGTCAAAATTCAAAACATATTGACAGAAATATTGAATATTTTCTGCAACTGTTTTTATCTCCCCACGCCTGGTAATTTCTAAGGCGATGACGTAGATAAATTGACCTGGTGAATGATGTTAAACCACACAAATGCAGACTTCATACAAGGTTTCCACACACTTGTATAGATCGTCGTGTGTAATGCCGTTGGATTATTACAGAGTTTATCATTTTCTTTTATTCTTTCGTGCTTTTCAGCATTTTGATTGTCTCTTCCATGTTCTTCCGTTGTTTCTAACACGGAAGCTTATAGTACAGTAAACCCAAATGGTTTGTGGAACGCGATATAGCCATCAAGGACCTATACATGAATGGCGATAAAGAACCGAAATAATCAGCTGAATGATCAAGAAATATTCTTCTTTTGGTCTGATTAAAGCGGTATCATTTCTGTCACAAATCAAAGGGAAATCAGTTTTGTCTGTATTATCAGAGTTAACGCTGAACATGATTCCGATTGTTTCTTCAGCAATAACAGGCTTCAAAACAACTAATGGAAATTAGAAATGAAATTTGAAAATATTGAAAAAGTACATAAAGAATGCTGATATAAAGCATTTCCCATGTTTGCAAACGGATAGAGTCCCATTATTCATCTTTATTTCCAGAATAATCTTGTTAAAGACTAGCTGTAAATAAAAATTCTATGTCCTAATCAAATCAAACTAGAGGTGTTAGAGTACTATACAGAGACGTTAGAATATTACGGTGCAATCCTAATTTTCATATCCTTCTTTTGGACCTTGTTATTCTGGTGATTGTTGGTTCTCACAGTTTATCAAACATGTGGTTGTCTGTGTAAATCAAATTATCACTGCTTTCAAAGAAAACCTCGTATCTGCAGCTTAAAACAAGCTGCAGTTACGAGCGAGGTTTTCGTTTAAAAGCGACGATATATCGCCTATGTATTATACATGTACATATAACAGATAAATAGCAGGGATGTTGTAAAAGGTTCTTTACGACATCTAAGATCAACATTTATTAAGACCACCTTGCATACGCAGTCTAATCCGGATGACCTATTGCACCCGTGAGACTTGGTTAGACTGCATCTTTATACGCTGACCGATCTAGAAACACGGTAGTCTCATATAGCACATATATAGGGGTCATTTTGATTCCGTTTCATTATCAAATGCAAAGCACAAGTATTAAAATAAAGAATAGCACTTGATTTTGATGTCTTTTAATTACATGTACACAGAATCATAGATTTTCCAGCATGAAAATCAATTAATCTAATTAAATGCTCTTCTAATCCTTTTTAGTCCTAAATATTCACTTTTAAACCAATAGATTTCTTTTTGAAATATACTACTACTCAAAATTTGCTAAGGATCACTTTTTTAAATGTAGATATCTTTTGTACAAAATTCCCAACTAACGTGCAAAGTGGTTTGCATGTTAGCGCTATGACCTCTGAATAAGATTCAATGGTAACTGTTTTGTTTCAATTCTCACATCGATAGTTTCGTGGCATAGAAAAGGGGTACCCCTAAAAATGAAAATGTTCGTAGATAGGCCAAAACATCAAACTTTTTACAAAAAATGAAATGTTCGATTTTTTGTGCTTTTACAATATTTTTAAGCATTATGTAGTCCTCTGTGGCCTTTTAATGGTCTGAAAGACATCCTGGGCAATATCTAACTGCTCGCATGGGCACAGAGAACAACTCACGTTTAAGCACGTCCTAGAGACCATAAATTCTCCATGTTGCATATTGTTGAGATTGAATTTTGACTATTGGATCATATCTGATGACTCCTATAAGTTTTGAGTCTTAGACAATGGTATATCGGTAAATCAAAGTCACAAAATAAGTGATAAGCTCATGCGCGGTCTGTTTGAAAACCATAATTACCATCATACATTCTTCCAATGGTAAAGTTTGGTGGATTCATACTGTAAAAATACTGAATGAACCCACTGGAAGATAAAAACACAATTTGTGCCTTTCCCCGACACATGGTTATTCGGCAGCATCCAATGAACGAACACGTAATGAAACTGAACAAAGTAAGTAAATCTGACCACAGCTCATGTTCACCAACATGAACTGCAATTGCAAAAAGACAAACAGAAATTCATTGAAGGCTTCTGAGAAGACTTCTTAACCCATGCATAGAAACTTGCTGAGAATCAGACATGAGTAACTTTAGGTCTTTAGCTGTATCTGACTGTAGAGAAAAAATGACACACATGCTCTCGGTCACTAAACTTTGATTGCTAAATGGTATCTAAGGTGAGAGCTTAGATACTGAAGAAGAGGTTAAGCATTATTTGTAAGTAACTCCGTTGTTTTGTATCAACAAAAACGCCGATTTCCAACATTAAGGTACGTCAGTGACGTCATACATATGACCGATACTACTGCGTGTGGCACTCTAGCGCAATAGTTAACCATGGATCGTGTTATCTGTGTTAAACGATCCATATGTCAACATTTTAATCAGCTGTGCGACTGCAGGATGCGCTTTACACACTTTGGACAAGATGGTTAATGGGGTTTCAGAATCTGCCTTACAAACACAAGAAAATATAGATGAAAGATTCCATGTCATCGTAAAGGGTAGAGGGATTGTCCTTCGTAGACCTTACGTTGTTTTTGAAAAA
The DNA here is from genome assembly GCA_963680895.1 of Fragum sueziense. Lineage (NCBI taxonomy): Eukaryota > Metazoa > Mollusca > Bivalvia > Cardiida > Cardiidae > Fragum > Fragum sueziense. The sequence goes on from OY804596.1 coordinate 7,635,381, forward strand.
AAAAAATAGGGGAAAATTCGTAATGTGGACAAAAATCCGAATTTTCGCCATATCTATAGAAACATTCATTTTTATGGGTACCTCTTTTGCATGCCTCGTGACTGTTTTATCCAAAGCAACCCAACATGAAGACATACAAATGAATATTCATAAATGGTTATTCTACCAAGCAAAGTAATTTACAGGGTAATGTTTTAAATTGTGTAAGAAATATCAATATTTGAAAAAGTGATCCTTGGCAAATTTTGAGTAGTATATTTACGCTTTAGTAAAAGAGATATACGTTCAAAGTTAAACGAGAATCGATACAAATATTTTGATTTATTTTAGGGTGCACAGGTATGAATATGTATAAGTTGTTACTATAAATAGTCACATATACCTCCTGTCTCCCCTATTATCCGTTATAGGTCTATTCCCTCATTAGTAAAAGATTTTGAATCATTTATACATTGAATATCAAAATTATCGTGCACTTAACACATACAACAAACATACTCCCCGTCATGAAGAAGTAGCCCCCATCAGGTCAACGGCTAAAAGTGGGTTAAACCATTCTAATTGTGTTATTTCACATCCAAACCCTATGTTGTCGGTACTCGATTGAATCTTCTCGGTGAGATTATTCCCACACCACTGCGTTTGATAAACAATTAATGAATTATTGCATTCGGAAAAGTCATCACCCTCTCTTATCTGTAGCTATGCCCATCTTATGAAATATAGGATTATTAAAATTCCAAACCAAAATAAATACAAAACGTTGTACAGCATGGCAAGTAAAACACTTTACTGGAAGTATCGGAAACAATCGAATTATCCCAGTAACTATGGTAGCTTTGTGGTAGTTCCAGGAACTTTAAACGTATACAGAATACACAATTAAAATTCACGGCCAGAAAATTGGGGTAAAATAAATAAGGATCTGTTTTTATTCAAAATGTCACGTGGCCAAAAAGTGTTTACAATACACCAAAGACCCTTGCAAAATGACGGTTTCTGGTTTTAGCCCAACCGACCCCAGTTTCTTCTCAAATGTTCTTTTCATGCAAACGTTGTTCCTGAGTGGTCTTTAGCACGTTCCTTATTACGAAAACGATTTTCTTTACTTTACCAACCAAACACTTTCGGTTATTATCAAACCTTTAACATTGAGAAATGCTAAACTGTAAGTGCTAAATTTCCATAGATCTCTTCTAACATTCCAACGCAATGATTGTCTGCAAAATTCAAATGGGACTTTTATTTGTGTTTCAATAGTATCAACCTATGCAGAAAACAACAGCTATAGGTGGACAAAACTGAGCTTTGGATTCCAAACACTGTTTTGAGCCAACATTGCAGCCTAGCATGTTTCCGGGCATGTTGAAAGCATTTTGCCATTGGGATCTAAAAAGGAGCCTTTGGGAATGCATGTGCATATGTAAAAACGAAAACACATAGAGAATCGGGAAAATTAGGGATCATATTTAAAAGCTTGCTACTTTTTATGACGGTGAGTATAATTATTCATGTCTTTGATTAACTATTGCTTTCAAACACATAAAATGCTAAAAGTTGTTCCAATGCAAAGTTTTTGTAAGCAATGACAGCATTCTTTTAATGAAATATATTTGAAGGGGTTAGGTATTATGTTTTGGTAAATTCCCACCCGTTGACATAAAATGAGACATATCACTCGTAAAGTTGTTTCAGATGAGGAGGGGAAAGGCGGCTAATCATTTACAAAGCGGGAGGCGGAGGCTGAAACAGTGATTTTCCTAAAAATGAAAGTAATCATATTACTTGTTTTGCATTTCAGGTTTTCAATTGTGGATTTAGTGAATGTTTATGTATGTAAATGAGCTGAGGTTTTTTTTCTCACGATAAGTTTTGCAAATTAAATTAATATATCTGAACTAGGATTGTTTTCATTGGGCATGTAAAATAAATAAACTAGCAGGGCGGAATACTAGCCTTCATTCACTTTATATTTTAAAGTACATTATCATTCTTACGTAATAACGGAGACTTTAAAACAATAAAGAGCATTTCCGTGCGTATTAAACAGCTTGCTACTACATGTATGTCAATAGAACGCTAAACGAGAAATGCTCATTATCAACTTTATCTTAGTTGCCTTTATGTTTTGCAAATCCTTCTAAAATGGGCATATCATGATCGGGCGTTATGTGGGTCAGGTTAGAACAAATATGCAGACAATAAACATTTTGTAGCAAATAATACATTGATACAGAGTCGACATTCTTTAAAAAAAACAGACATCGAATTTCCCTTTCATCTGTCTAACACACTCTTTGAAGTGTTCCGACATCTTATAATATTACAGACCATGTTCTATGCTTTAGGCAATGCATTATTTTTGTACTCGTCGACCTTTGTAGCCTAGAATAAATATCAGTTTTGCCTCATCTTGAAAAATGTCTAGAATCGCTTTGTTCAAAATCTCATTCGAGCTAAAATGTCTATATAATCATTTGTTTACAATTCGTAATTTTAAAGAAGCATTTCGGCATAGAAATTCTTCGTCGCTGATTGCACTTTTCAAGTTCTGTGCGTACATTATTAGACACCGAAACTGGAACAAATCAATGTCGTAATCATGATTATGTTAAAACGGCTATATATACGATTTGTGGCCTTTTTGACAGAAATGAATTAAAGGAAGAATGCCCGTAATCTGACAATTTAGAAATTCATAAAACATCGGATTTGTTTCAAGCGGCGTCGTTACGTATCAGAACCTATTCGGGCGCGGTCGTAAAAAATCGGCGGTGGAAAGTTCCATCGCCTAATGTTTTCGTCGTCGCCCGAAAAATTCCAACGTTTCGCGAATCTCATTAGGGGTAGTCTACCTTAAAGGGTTATATACACAAACAATTCTTTTTGCATATATTAAGATCTTTATTATTATGTTTCCTGGAAGAAAAAAGTCAATGTTCAAAAGATATTTCTAAGAACAAGTGGTAGGCAAAGCATGTTGACATGTCTATTCGGGATTTGAACAAAAAAGGAAACATTTTGTAATCATCTGGCGAAGCAGTTTTCTATCCTTATTCTATGTCGAATATCGCTTTACAATTCTCTGACATTTATTGTTCCCAAATGCGGGTGTTTATTGCAGAATCGTTGAAATATTTATTGAATCTGTTTAGTAAATGACAAATCCAAACAGCGTAAACAATACGTTTATTATCCAGTCCAATATATAAATATGATAAAACAGTATATAAATGAGACAAACTGCATCGCGGTGGATGTTCGCCCACGATTCATATCATTGCAAAATAACCGGAAAATGATATGTTTTGATAATGAAAAATGAAAAGAAAATGATATCAGAAACAAATAAGGTGAAAACGTCGCGCTCATTCGTCAGAACACGGCTGATTTCCGTGAGCCCGACAACACCAGAGTATGCCAAACAATCCACCAAATTGTCACGTGTCACGTACTATCATCACGTAATTTTTGTTTTGGCGGGGATTACGTATCTGTAACGTAATCACTGTTTGGTGGCTGATGATATTTATTCAATGAAAAATAACATCACCTTCTTCCTTCGTTATAGTTTTAATTCCAACGCCTCGACAGCACATAGCATTCATTAAGAACGATTCTGTGTTCTTAGATTGAGTCCACGTGCACCTAGAAGAAAATGTATCTCACTCTAGGGGCATTTTGTTACATCTTTGTTTCAAACATAGATTCATTCTGACATAGTTATTGACATCTTGTCATAAGAACAGGATAAATCGAACTATTTGATATAAGACCTTGTAAATAAGATGTAAAAGTGATATCAAAGTTTGGTCGTTTGCGTGTGCATGTCATGGTGCTATATTTCACAAATAATCGTTACTTATTTCAGGGCTATACATTTATTTAAAGTCAAAGCAAAATGTAAAATGCCTCTAGATATTCTGCTAAGGAAAAACTGCGAAACACATAATTGAGACTAAATTATTTGAATTGTGAATAAGTAGCAAATAGCGATCTTATTCTATGCAGTCTACAAGACAAAATTTTGACGCATAGCATCAAAGAGGCCGGCAATTTTTGGTAGCCACCCATGAAAATTTTGCTGAAGTGATATACCAACCATGTCATGTTAATTATATCTTTCCTTTTCTTGTTGAACTCACAGTATCAAGACCCCAACGGAATTATCTTGGACTTGCATTAGCAATTATTTGATAGCGTATTGTTTGTTTGCAGTTCAAGTGACTTCTACTTTTAAAATGTATACATTTTGCAAGTCCCGCAAATTGCCATGTTTGCTCATTTGGGCGAGCTCAAGTGCAATAATAGACTATGCTGCCTTTAGATTTCTCAGCGAATGGTCCTGCACCACCTACGCAAGTTCACATTACCATGGTAGACTTAGAACAAATACCAGCTCGCATAACCATGATTAACTTAAAAAACCAATTTTTTAACAACAAAATTGAAACCTATTGTTCTGAACCTAATTAAATATTTGTTCATTGCTTTATTTCAAAGAAATGGATATTTTGTTCACGTTACTGACATGTTGTTCTGTAAATCCGTGTTTTTGTTTGGTTGGTTTTTTTTGTTTTTTTTTTGTTTTTTTTTTTTTTTTTTTTTGTTTTTTTTTTCTATTTATTCAATTGTTTCACTGTTTGATGTAGAATTTGTAAATATTTAAAGGTGCTCTTTCTCGAATTTTCTTCGAAAAAATCAACTTTAAAACCATTTGGTGGTCATTCGCTGGGTCATTAATAATATTTTTAATCAATACACCTTTCAAGCTCAATTTTACTCCAATTCAATGAAATTCTCCTTTAAAACGAAATGCCGGAGGGGGTTTTCCACAAATTACCGCTATTAATTTTATAGAAAAAGTATTTCGCAGGACTTTGATGATGTCATTCTCAGACACCCCTCCAAGCGTCTTCTCACGTGACCACTATTGATGTATCGATCAACGTTTTGGCAATATGATTCGATTCGTGTCAGCTTCGATTAGGCATATCCTTTCACCTTTCCATCGCTCTGTTTGATCCCCGATAAAGATAGGCTTGGATCTAAATCTCCTGTCGTTTGGCTTTTGATTTCTTCTATAGTTCGCGCAAGATCCTTTGGCACATGGATAAAAAAATACATTTTTTATATTTAGTGGCATAATGACTAAGAAAATTCAGGTTAATAGGTAGAGCGGTCAGTTTTCAATTATGTAGCCCCGAGTTCGAATTCAGCTGTCTGCAGATTTTTTTATACTTTTTTCTTCGCCTTCAATGGCTATTAGCTACGAAGTTTCATTTGCTAGGCAGATGGCAGCTATTTTGTGTAAAAATACAAATGATGGACAAAAAGAAAAGAAAAGAAAGAAAGATAGTAAAAGAATCGCCAAGACCTAGGATAGAACTCGGATGTCCTGTACAGAACACATACCGCTCAATCACTCTACCTAAATTTTACCCGTATCTACGTCATTACTTTATAAGAGTTTTATTGTGTTTTATACAAAAATGTTGTGTTTACATCTGAGGAAAATGTAAACAGTGAGGAAAATAGATTTACAAACGTTTTTCATTTTTTCCACGGACTTCCCTTAATTTCGGCAATAACAGTCTTATTTTAGGTTCATTGTTTGTCTGAACAGCCTTCCGTTACTAATCCTAAGGTGGTCATTATAAAACTTATGCGTTTCATTCCATTTTTTTCCTTTTTTTTCTCTCTCTTTTTTGCAATTTGACCAAGCGAGGGACTGCAGCTTTAATACAATGCAATATTTGTATTTTACTGACTTAAGAATTACAGATAGTATGATTTATCTAAAAAAAAATACAGTAACTTCGTAATAAGGTCATAATAGTCATTTTCATTGCGAGATGAAAGTGTTTATTTATAATTTTTTTAATTCATGCAGCCAAAAAATTAATCATGGTCACTGTTGACTCGTGCTGTCAGAGTTAATTCCCTTTGTTGGAGAACGTTGTTCTCAGCCATCTATTGGCATTCTGTCAAATAAGGCTGTTTTCATGTGTGATTTTTATCATAATGAAAAGAAAATGATAGCAAAAAAGTTAACCGCTTTAAATGCAAAAAACATGTTAGAAAAATAAACACACACAAAAAGAAATCAGATTGGATACCTAACTAAATATATAACAAAGGAAAAAAGTTCCTTTCAAAAAAGTATTTGAGAAAAAGTTGACACAAGCGACAGTGGGTTTTGAACCCACACCGTAGAATAAAATTATGACAGCATGTTCGAGTGGCTAACCGATTGAGCTACGGCGTTCGGTTGTAATTCTAAACAAATTACAACTTATTTATCGGGTCCTTCAAGGGGCAGTGACCCAGTATATCGGGTCCATAGAAATACCGAAACGCATGAGTATTTCATGATCGGATGCTTTCAACAGAGACGTTCACGTGGGATTGGGTTAAGTGTCGGATTTGATACGCGTTTCGATAACTTACAAAGCTTGCTGATAACGTTTAATAGATAATGTATCGACATTTTATGTACGTCTCGGTTTTTGTGCATTCCAGTATTTCTATGGACCGTGGTTAATCTGATAGTCACGTGATCGGGGGCGGTCAGTTATTGGAATTGGAACGATATACAAATGCGGTCAATTTTGCGATATTTTTGCTCGCAAAGGAGAAAATATTTAAAAAATATAACTTGCAAGGTGAACGTCAATTATTGACTTACAAATCAGTCAGTTCAACACCAATATGTCGAAAATGTTCTAATTGTCAGCCTCCCACATCCTACACGTCTAAATCGAAAAAACATTCTAAAGAAGGCCGGCTTCAAGAGCCGGCCTTCAATGAAAGCTTCTTGATTCATCTAAGATCAACATGACAAATATTAAAATAAAAAGATAAATGAAACATAAAGACATTTTTTCAATTATTGATCCCTTGAAAATACGTACACCTGACATTGATTGTGGACTTTCTAGATCTTTTCTCTTGAAAGCAATAATATACATGAGCCAGGATCTGGAAAAACGTCCCTTAAGGCTTTGGAGCCCAACGTAGATCCAGATCAGCCTGTGCATACGCACAGTCTGATCAGGATCCACGTTGTTCTCTAATAGCTTCTTCGTGACCTTAAGTAACTTAAAGAGAGCGACATGGATGCATATTGGACTCCATTTGACAGCAGACCGATCTTGAAACTCAATTTTTAAAAATGCTATAAGGGACGTTTTTCCAGATCCCGGCCCACATGTAATCTAAGCTGGGTCCGCCGATACATATATAAAAAAAAAAAAAAAAAAAAAAAAAAAAAAAAAAAAAAAAAAAAAAAAAAAATTTCGTTGACCATTGGAGTGAGCGGTCACGGTTTTTATGCGCTCTGAGAAAATCGTTTATATTTCTTATATTTTAGACAAAAATGGACTAATTTTTATATGGGAGTGCGTTTAAAGTTTGAATTCAACAGATCAAAGGAGTGTAACTGACATTTTATTGGAATTGAGTGATTTTGATGCTGTTGAAAGGAATTTCTTATGTTGTATATGGACTTTATGAGCGACGTATAAAACGTTTACGGTTGATTGATCGCTCTACATACGACACTGAGATAGCGGTACCAGTGGTTTAACCAGTATACGTGGTAATAACAGCTCATCGTCGCTAAGCTACTAGCGGTAAATCGGACATTATCGAGGCTTTTCGTGATAGTTCGTAAGTAACAAGAGGTCCAGTTTGGTCAACACGCTCACCTATTGTAGCTCTACTAGTCATAATGGCGTGTTACGAAATAAACTGTTTAACAGGATCTAATAGTGAGGCAGAGTCGTATGTTGAATCGATAATGTCTAGTCAACGTGTTATGCGTGTTGCTACGCCAGTACACTCTGGCAGAAAACGTCATCATTCGGACACTGCAATAGACTCGGCAGTTGAAAAGGTAGTGAAAAAAGCCAAGTTTTCACCAAAATCTAGACGAAACCTGTATAACAAATGTCCGGTGCCTGCTCCAAGAACTAACGGCGCAACGCCAACGACGTCGACAGACGTAAATAGCGTCGCGTGTGAAAATAATAAGAGTGTTGAGCAGTTAATAGCAAAGTTATCAGCAGACATGCATATGCTATTCTACTCACTTAGTGAAAGGGTGGATAAACTTGAAATGGGGCTAGAGCAAAAAATTGCTACTAAAGTTGCCCAAGTGATTGACAAGCGGGTGAATAGTGAAATGAATAAAATACGCCGTGACGTTGAAACACAAATAGGTTCACTGAAAGAAACAATACGAAGTGAGATTAAGGCAGACACAATGGCAGAAGTTGACAATTTGAGAGCGAGTATCGATTCAATGTCCCAAAGGGGTGCTAAATCAAATGCTGACGATACATCACTGAATATTGTTATCAGGGGTCTGCCAGAATCTGTTAATGAAAACACGGTGAACAAAGTAAACAAACTCTTTAAGGATGGACTGAAATTAAGAGACATTGTCTGTAGTAAAGCCGAGAGAAAGGACTCAAAATCGGAATCTAAACCTGGTATTATTGTGACGACAATGCACTCGGTTGATGAAAAACGTCAAGTTATGTTAAATAAATCGCTATTGAAGTCAAATCAACAGTTTTCACAGGTCTACATTCATCATGATGAATCACAAACCAGTCGATTATTGACGAATAATTTTCGGGCTATCTTGAAAGCGGTCAAGGGTCATAATTTGACTCTCAGAGGATCTCGAGTAGTGAGACGAGAGTCGTCAAATGGTCGTAACGTTAACCAAAACAATCGTTATTCAGAAGCCGCGAACTCTATGGTTTATGAAAATGGCAACGGGCATGCCCAAAGTGCAAGTTCCAATGTTAACCAGTCTAGTGATAATGTTGGCAGAAATCGCCAAAATGGTACGGGTAACGCAAGAGGTGGTCGCGGCCGCGGTCGTAGTCGTGGTCGAGGTCATAGTCGTGGTCGTGGTCGTGGTTACAATAACTTCGGTCACACACAGTCGAGTGCTGGTAATCGTCGTGGTGGACACTATTAGCTGAATATCGGGTTTTGGAACGTCAGAGGTTGGTGTAATGATCGTTCGTCAGACAATTTTAACTTTAGAGCAAGTTGTGTTGATTTGAAAAACTTCGATATAGTGGGGGTGGCCGAGAGCCACCTTACTAAAGGTGAATCATTGAAAATGGATAATTATAAGTGGTTCGGTAATAACAGAACGAATGTCCATGTAAATGCGCGAGGAGGGTCCGGGGGTGTTGGTTTCTTTGTAAAAAATGAGCTTTTGGAATTATTCAACGTATCGATCGCTAGCGCGGTCTCAGAAGGTATTCTTTGGCTCCGTTTAACTCACAAATATAGTAATCTGACTTTATATCCTTGTGTTTGTTACCTACCGCCCCAAAACTCTTCTCGACCATTTGATGTGACGTCGTTTTATGATCGTTTATTAACGGATGTGTATACATATCAAAGTGATGGTTTAATTTTCATATGTGGTGACTTTAATGGTCGCGTCGGTGATATGGACGACTACATAGCCGGCGTAGATGAGTTACCACAACGTAACGTAGTAGACCACATCACAAACGCATATGGCGAGCTTCTGATCGATTTTCTAGTGAACACTAATATGTGTTTGTTAAACGGTAGAAACTATGTCAACAACGATTTTACGTCAGTCTCTGTGAAGGGTGCCTCTGTAGTGGATTACGGTATTGTAAGTTATGGCTCCCTAGATCTATTTTCAGACTTTACAGTTACCCTCACGAGTGACCTCATCAATGAACTAAGTGATGGATTGAGTTTTGCTGGGAGTAGTATCCCAGACCACTCTCTGCTATCTTGGAAATTGAAACTTGATAATTTGACTAATCATGAGCATGAGGGCTGTAATGATGTGACAAGCTATGATAAGTTTGATCGTGAAGCCTTTAATAGTATGTTTATGAACGATATAGAGACCATTAGTCACGTGAATAAGACAATAGATGCCCTTGAACAGGGTCTACAAACACAGAATGATATTGACTCAGTGTATGATGATTGGTGTAATACTATCAATGCTAAAATGTATGACTCTATTCCATTTAAAACTGTTTACAGTGGAAGGTGTTCAAAGAAACGCCGTCCTAATAAAGCGTGGTGGAACAATCATCTAACAAAGTTGTGGTCAGATTTAGCCTCTGCTGAAAAACAATGGCTAAAATGTCCCAATAGGTCAGAGAGAATTATTCTAAAAAGTCGATTTGTGTCAATAAGAAAACATTTCGATAGAGCGGTCCAACGGGCCAAAAGAATACATTGGTTTACAATACAGCAAGATTTACTTAACAGCTGTAATTTAAACAAGGGCAAATTTTGGAAATCGATTGGTAAAATCGGGGTTGGGCATGATAAAACAAATAAAATCCCAGATGAGGTATTGTTAGATGACGGTTCCAGTAGTCGTGATTTAGATGAAATTCTTAATAAATGGCAAAGTGATTTTTGTTCACTACTTAATAATCAAAATTCAAAGGAATCTTTTAAAAGGTCTTTTAACAATAATACCGAGTATGAATTAGATTATAATTGTTCAATATCAATAATTGAAGTGAAGCGTGCAGTAGATGCTGCGAAAAATGGTAAAGCAGTAGGGTTCGATGGCATACCCGCCGAAGCGTTAAAGAACGATACAACTGTGATGTTTCTTCACTCACTATTTAATGTATGTTTTAATAATGGAACTATCCCATCATCTTGGGGTAAATGTATTATAAACCCAATCCCGAAGTCTCCCGACCTTGACCCTAGAAATCCCTTATCTTACAGAGGTATCTCGTTAGCATCGTCTATGTACAAAATATACTGTCATATCCTAAATGATAGACTCAGTCGATGGGCCGAATCCAATAAGGTAATTGTCGACGAGCAAAACGGTTTCCGGAAGAAACGCAGTACCGTCGATCACTTATCAACATTGACCAGTATTATTGAGACAAGAAAAAAGTTGAAACGCTCAACTTTTTGCGCGTTTATTGATTTCAAAAAGGCCTATGATTTCATTAATCGTGATTTGTTATGGTTCAAATTGTTCAATAATGGTATCAAAGGCAAAATGTTAACGGCGATACAATCACTCTATAGTTCAGTAACGTCATGTGTTAGGGTTAATTCGCGCTACACCAGCTGGTTCGAAATAACGTCTGGTTTACGTCAAGGCTGTGGGTTATCGCCCTTATTATTCAACGTCTTTATTAACGATCTAGCATTACAATTGAAGTCGTACGATATCGGAGTGACGTTCGAAGATGAAAAAATCTGTATTTTGATGTACGCAGATGACATCGTTTTACTAGCCGAAAACGAGTGCGATCTACAGATGTTACTTAATGGTCTAGACCAATGGTGTAGTACAAATTTCATGACAATTAATGCTGAAAAAAGTCAAGTTGTTCACTTCCGACCGGAGTCAGTTACTAGAACCGACAACTCTTTTTGTATAGGAAATCATTCCATTACAGTTGTTAGCGTTTACAAGTATCTGGGTCTTATGTTACATGAACACCTGAACTACGATGTTACTGTTAAAATGGTTTCCCAAAGTGCAAGTCGAGCACTAGGACTAGTCATAGCCAAATGCAAGTCCATTGGAAGTATACCATATAACGTTTTCTCCCAGCTATATAACTCTATTGTTTGGCCTACCATAAGTTATGGTGCCGCTATATGGGGTGTAAAATCGTACTCGGCTATAAACGCGGTCCAAAATCGTGCCATGAGATTTTTCCTTGGTGTCGGTAAATACACACCAAATGCGGCGGTATGCGGCGAAATGGGGTGGTTACCACCCCATGTCAAACAATGGAAAAGTGTCGGTTTACACTGGTTAAGGTTGTCCAATATGGCTAATGATAGACTTAACAAACGTGTTTCCTCGTGGGCTATGTCAAAAGCTAATAGGTCTTGTAAAAACTGGTTTTACGTCGTCAATGATACTCTGCATGATTGCAATGCTAACTCTGACAACCGTTTAACTAAAAAACAGTTTTTACAAAATATTGAAAATCACTTGTTTACAAAGTTTTGCGATGATTGGCAATCATCAATTCGTAAACCAAATGGCACGTCAGGCAAAGGTTTAAATAAACTACGCACATATTGCCTCTTTAAAGACAAATATGAAGTTGAGAACTACTGTAGCATGCTTCTACCCCCCAAGCATAGAAGCGCGTTCAGTAAATTTAGATGCGGAGTCGCGCCTTTAAGATTAGAAACAGGACGTTACGAAGGATTAGCCGTAGAAGATAGAAAATGTCCGTTTTGTGGTCAAGTCGAAGACGAGAGCCACGTAATTCTCAATTGCTTTATGTATAACGACTTAAGACAGACTTTATACGAAACTGCATCTAAAATAAATATAAACTTTATGTCATTTTCGCCAAAAGATAAGCTTATATTCTTATTTACCAACAAAGAACTTATTCGAGTTTGCGCCAAAACCTGTAACGACATTTTAAAACGCAGGTCTTTTTACCTCCAAAAATAAGCGTTTGGATTTTTACTCATTAAATTGCTTCTTATGTTTTTTATAAATATATATAATGCACATGTATTTTATTCTCTTAGGTACATATATTAATTTCCATGTGCATTGTATGTGTAATTTCGACATATACTAAACGAATGTGGAAATATGATGAATGTTTGCGTGTATGTATGTTCGTATGTTTGTGTATGTTCATGTGTGTGCTTGTATGTGTATGTTATTGTACAGATATGCATGGTGTCTGTAATTACGTTTTTAGTCTCTTATAATTCTTATTGAGAATGGTCATATACTATGCTTGTATGTTTTAACTGTTTGTATTGTAAATGTGCTTTGTATATGAATGAGACTTTAATAAACTATAAACATATAAGTGGAACAGACAACCGACCTTTGAAGTTTGGAGAATTAACGTTAATACAACTCAGTCAAGTTTTACTGACATACAATTATAATTGATCCAGACAGACTTAAAAAGGATATCGTCCAGTAATTACTGTGTCAAACTAACTTTAGAGAAATAACCAAGTTTTGAACGGCGCCATATAATACATATCATATACATTTTTATCCTTTCCAAAATGCCAAAATAAAAGGCTTTTCGCAGCATTTAGTTATAATGTCGATGCTTGTTGACATTTGCAAAGTATTTCTCTTTCCACTTACTGAAATTGATTAGTAATTAATTAGTAATTACTGTGTCAAACAAACTTCAGAGAAATAACCAAGTTTTGAACGGCGCCATCTGATACATATCATATACATTTTTATCCTTCCCAAATTGCCAAAATAACATACTTTTCGCAGCATTTAGTTATAATGTCGATGCTTGTTGACATTTTCAAAGTATTTCTCTTTCCACTTACTGAAATTGATTAGTAATTAAGTAGTTATTACTGTGTCAAACTATCTTCGGAGAAATATCCAAGTTTTGAATGGCGCCATCTAATACATATCATATACATCTTTATCCTTTCCAAAATGCCAAAATAACATACTTTTCGCAGCATTTAGTTATAATGTCGATGCTTGTTGACATTTTCAAAGTATTTCTCTTTCCACTTACTGAAATTGATGACTGTCTCACAGTAAGTTAAAACAAAAAAAGCTTTAATTGAAATGACGAAAACGTTTTCAATGCGAGGTTTATTTCAAAATAAACTTAAATTTTCTAAATAAAAAAAGAATATGCGAAACGCATTCTGTCATGCCGTATTCCATATAATGTTTCTGTATTTGTGCTAGATAATAATTATAAAGAATTACGGTGGATATGAACTTCAAATATCGATAATCTATCATGACAATAAAATATATGTGTGCATTTACCTCTTTCCCGAAGAAGACCTGATGTTCACGTCCGTGATAGAAAATGCTCTGGGCAATATTATTGTGTACACAGATTAAGATCAGCATTTTCTCCTTTTGTCTCAACATTTTCTTGGCTATATCGCGCATTAATTCTATATTTTTAACACTATTTATTGTTCAACTTTCATATAAGGATAATCTATATTTATTGTTTAGGAAAGGATAGTGTAGCCTAATGGGTAATCTAATATCGGAAGAACATCAATGCGCATGACTCCATTTATAAAGATGGTCTATAATACATTTAGCTGTCTGTTTTACCCCCAAAATTCTGGCTATAGGATTACTGATACCAGACAGTTTGTATCAATCAAGAACCGAAATAATTCATTCTTTGTTGTATTGTTTGTGCAATATGCATTACCTCGCGTATACAAAGGATGATTGTCAATAAGGCCGTGTTCATGACACAGCCCGATTTTTCTTCGCACACTTGACCATTAACATAATTATTGACCTTATGTAGGCACATTTCAACTTGAACGGAACCTTTGTTTGGAAGATATATTAAATCAAAGTGGTTAGGGTAACTCACCCAATATATGCTGTCAGGTGTGATCAATTTCCTATACAGATTTATTAACAATTCATATTTTTAAAATAGGTTATGCAGTGAAATACATATGACACGCACGTTGAATACATGTTATTGTTTATTACATTGGGGCAACGTACAGAAAGGAGAAAATGGGCAATAAACATTGTTATGATTTTTCATAATTTTGGAAGTACTAACTTACCGCTAATCACAACGGGCTTTTATTTCTCACTTCATTCAATTCATCTTTCTGGTCGGGAATAAAGAAACAGTAGCATAATTTTAATAACATAACTTTCAAAATGACTTCTGTAGATTCTGGATTACTTGCCTTTGATTTCTTGATAAATTTGTCAAAAAACATAAAAAGTACTATTTCGTGCCGGAACCAAAGATTTTTTAGATAAATTACCATAAAATACCACGTGGGAGCATCATCAACAACGATTTCATCAGAGAATATTAGATCTAATTATTATTTCATAGTGTTCTGTATGTTTAGAATTAATTCGTAAAAAATTGAAAAATGAGATCTTTTCACGAACACGATTCGTCTAGAATGCTCCCATTGTCATGAATCTTGTCGTGACTTTCACAAGATGACCAATCTGTAACGGAAACGTACCATGTTGGAGTACATGTATAGCTTTTAGTCACTCTTCCGTCGTGTGTACCTCACGAATCTGACCTGATTTACTGTACTACTAATACACATCACGACCGGGAATCACGTGACACAACAACAGCAACGACAGCGTCAACAACAAAAACATAATCTTTAGTGCTTTTGTTGTAAATACATAGTCAATTTAACAATGGTTTAAGGCAGAGAAGGCAAAAAATGCCAGTGATTTGCCGGGTGTGTTTTAAAACAGCAGTACAAGTTTTTGAACAGTAGAATAAATCTAGTTTGCTCCCTTTCTATCCTTTCTAACCTTTCTATCATGTTACGTTGGTTCTCAGCATTGCATTCTCTTTCTTCTATATTTTTCCTACCATTTTTTATAAGGGACGTTAAAACGGGGTCCCATTTTGGAAAGGTTTAAATAGCTTCTGATTCTTTCGTGCTTTTCATCATTTTGCCTGCCTCTTTTATGTTCTCCCGTTTGTTTTTTTTTTTTCTAACAAGGAAGCTTAAAGTACAGTAAACCCAAATGGTTTGTGGACCGCGATATAACCATCAAGGACTTATACATGAATGGCGATCAAGAACCGAAATAATCAGCTGAATGATCAAGAAGTATTCTTCTTTTGGTCTGATTAAAGCGAGATCCTATTTGTCACATATCAAAGGGAAAAAAGTTTTGCCTGTGTTATCCGAGTTATCGCTGAAGATGGCGTACATCGATCGTTTCTTCAGCAATGTCATGATTTTGAAAACCTGATGGGAATCTAGTTGAAAAACATTGGAAAACAAGAGCTGTCACTGTAAGATGACAATGCCCCCGACACCGCTTTGATTTTAAATTATGGCCAATCTATGTTCAAGGTCAAGGTCATCCAGGGGTCAAGGTCACCAAAGTATGTGCCTATAGAAAGGGAATGTACCAAGGAATGTTGTGGTAAAGTATGAAGCGAATATGTTAAGTAATAAGGAAGTTATGGCCAATGTTAAAGTTTTTGGACGGAATGACGGACGGACGGACGGACAGACAGACGGACAGACGGACAGACGGACGGACAGACGGACGGACGGACAAGTCAAATTTATGATGCCTCCCTATCGGGGGCATAAAAACAGAAAGAATGCTGACATAGAGCATTTCCCATGTTTACAAAAGGAAGAAGTCCCCTTATTCATCTTGATATCCAGAATAATCATGTTAAAGACTAGCTGTAAATAGAAAGTCTTGGTCGTAATTAAATCAAACTAGAGGTGTTACAGTGGAGACAATAAAGTGAAACAGTGCACTCCTTATCAAATTTAGATCCTTATTGTTCTGGTGATTGTTGGTTCTTACAGCTCATCGAAACATTTGTGACCAGTCCTGCTACAATGGACCTTATAGGGAGTGTGAAAAGTATCGATCCTAGTAAGCCTGTGCTTATTGCGTAGACTGACTAGGATCAAACTTTTCGCCCTGGGGTAATTTTCTGAATCACATCTTGCTATATATATGTTCATTTCCAAAAGTCACATATTGTTGACGTGTGCGAAATCGTATATTCTGTCTCTACAAGTTTGGTCTCGTGGACGTTCAAGAAGGTCCCTTTTGGTGTGACTAGTCGCATTTACTGATTTCTCTTTGTGAATCAAAATCTATTTCACGTTTGTTGTTCAATTATAATTCGCCGGGCTATAGAAAATGGTCCATTGTGGTATATAAGTCCGAAATGGATCAGGCCATTATTTGCCTGTATAATTATTTAGCATATCCTTATAAAATGGGCATGTCATAATCGGGCATTATGTTGGGCATGTTTGAAGGACTCTTATCAAACATGCAGACAACAAACATTTTGCAGCAAATAGAAAACTAATGCAGAGTCGGACTTCCAAACACATACATCGAGCTTTCCCTTCATCTGTCTAGCACAACCTTTGAAGTAGTCTGACATCTTGAAATATCGAAATCCATGGATCAGGCTTTAGGCAATACATTACTATTGTACCCGTTGACCCTTGTAGAATGAATATCAGTATTGCCAGTATTGAAAGATATATCGCTTATATCTTCAAATAATCTCATACGAGTTATAAAAAGGTCATTTATTTACAAGCTAAATATTTCGCAATGTAGAAGAAACTTTTTGGATTATAATTTCCTTGTGGTAGATTGCACTTTTCATAATCTCTGCGTGTTATTTGACCCAGAACCGGAAAAAAGTAGTGACGAAATCATAATGATAATATGTTAATGAGGCTTTATGCGACTTGCAACCTTTCTGACAGAGTTTAATTTAATTGGCCACAAACGAAATTAAATCCTTTCTTATCTAAAACTGTCTTATTAAATGACATAGACATAGATTTTATTGACACAAACTTATGCAAAGTTTCTGGTCATTTAACAATAATACATTGAACAAAGAAAAACGTGTGAAAGGTTAGCAATATTATCTGACAGTTTTCCGAGCAAAAGACCTGGTTTTGAATTCCCTGGTTATATTTACTTTATTGGGAAAACATGAAGGCAAAAGAATAAAATGTTGGTAGCCAGCATTTAATGCTTTCCCCTAAATATTTTCCATTGCAATATAAAAACTTGTTTTGTCATTTCTGCATGTTTCATATGAGATCGACCTGAAATTTTGACATAAGGAAAACAATTAACAAAGTTGATTTGTAGTCAAAAAGTAAACAAAACAGTAATGCCGTTTACTTGTTGGAGGAAGAACATGGTAAATGTAAGGAAATTTAAAAATTGTTTAACAGCAAAGAATTGCGTAAGATGAATGACTCGTGGATAAATTTGCTGGTTTTTGTAATAGTACATTTATCATTTGAACCCATAAGTGATACGAATTTGAAAACATTGGGTCTAACACGGAAAGACTTTGGAATACATTTCTTTCTAATGTCATCGTAAACAGGACAAACTAGCATAAAGTGATATTCGTCCTCTACATCCATAGAATTGCACATAAGACAGTGTCTAAGCGAACGGTCAGATGTTTCAGCATTGTATCGGCCAGATTCAATTCTTAATTTGTGGGAACTAAGTCTCAATTTCGTAAATGCATTTCTAAACTTCTTTGGCAAGTAATCCAAATACTTTTCAAACTCAAAATTTGCCTTATATTCCTTGTATAATGTTAACGATCTGCAGATTTGAATACTATTAATCCAATTTTGTTTGAAAACATCTAAAAGTCTAGCTTTAAATTCTACATGGAAAGACTGTAAATTTACGTTAGAAGGATTAATCCATACATATGAAAAACCATAGGAGTCTAAAAGAGATTTAACCTGACTGCACCAGTTAGTTTTGTTGTTTAAGGTGTCCGAGCGTAATGAAAGATATACCGTTTTTAATAGTATGTTTTCACTCCTTTGAATTTTACACCAATATTTAATTATTCTTACATAGCGATGAATATAAAGTGGATAGCGTCCCAACTCCCCATAGACTGCCATGCTCGACGTTGATTTTTTCACATTAAGTAGTTGTTTACAAAACCTGAGGTGCAAACATTCAACACTTTTAAATGAACTATGTTTCGTCGAAGAAAAATCTGATAATGTTAAAACGATATTTCTAAGTACACGTGACGGGCAAAACCTGTCGACATACCTATTCTGGATTTGCCAATAATAGCAAAAATCATTTTGTAATCAACTGCAAAGCAGTTTTCTATATCGAATATCGCTTTACAATTTTCTGACATTTATTGTTCCTAAATGCGGGTGTTTATTGCAGGATCGTTGAAATATTTATTGAATCTGTTTAGTAAATGACAAATCTAAACAGCTTAAACAATACGTTTATTATTAAATCGCATGTCGGCTTGGCCAAGATATTTCCTACCCAAATGTTGCACTAGGGTCAAATTTTCAAAGTTGTTGGATGTCAAATATTTTCATTTGTTATGAAAGATTAACATCTTGTGCAACCACGGCTAAAAGGAGTTTAATTTTCTATGAACGGTAAAAAATATACACATCAATGTTTAATATCACCCCTAGGGGCCTACGGACACTACACCCCTGAGCATAACATGCTTTACAAAGAGTCTTAAATTGACTATTGTATTGCACAAAGTGAGTGAAATGTATCATCAACATCTATTATCAATATTCAAATGCGGTCTGACTGTTAATACCATCAATAATATTTTCAAACTACATTAAATTGTCGTTATATGCTGAATTATACTTGGACCACTAAGTTGCTTTTCATGCATTTTTCATAAAAACTGGCAAAAAGTAAATTGTTTGGCATTTTTTATTAGTTCAAAGTATTCTCTTCGTGAAACACAAGTTTTATCAGAGTGATCCTATTTAGATGTTACATTGTACATAATGTGATACAGGGCCTACGGACACTACAGATTGCAAGCTATATAAAGTGTATTTGTCAAGAGAATGGATATGGCAAAAATCTTACATGTGTCATGAATATTTACATTCAAGTAATATTTAAGTATCATATTAAATATTTTTTTATACAAAAAGTTGCATTTTAGTGCAACTTTTTGTAGAATACTGGGCTATTCTAGTCACCCAGG
Organism: Fragum sueziense; assembly: GCA_963680895.1. Lineage (NCBI taxonomy): Eukaryota > Metazoa > Mollusca > Bivalvia > Cardiida > Cardiidae > Fragum > Fragum sueziense. The sequence continues at coordinate 7,654,946 of OY804596.1, forward strand.
CATCAACATCGGTGTAATGCTTTGGTTAAGTTTTCATGACTGTGAAAATTTGTCAAACCTCTGTTTCCACTGCTTCTGTTGTTCTGAAAATTTGCATATGCCTTTGTGATCATAATATCAGCCTCTAGGCAATGATTCGTTACTTTAACACATGTGTAATTTAGTGGATTTTTTACCGTTTTTGGACATAGAAGTTCTTGGTTAAGTTTTTACATGCAACTTCCATATTATATATGTGATAACTTTTTTGTCTGTAACAGCTATCACTTTCAAATTTTACACATGCTTTTGCGACAGTGATATAAGCATCTAGGCAAAGATAAGTTACTCTGAGATTTAATTTCATGGAAATCTCCCCCTTTTTGGACAAAGAAATTCTTGGTAAAGTTGTTATGTGCAACTTTCACATATCTGTGATAACTTTTTTCTGTAACAGCTATTGTTCTTAAACTTTTCACATGCTTCTGTTACCATAAAATCACAATCTAGACAGAGATCCTTTACTCTGGCTTTTAATTTGATAGAATTTTTCCTTTTCGGTCCTATGATTTTTCACTATCCAGCACTTGATAGTCGCGCTTGGCTGTACTGAGACAGCTCAGATTGTTTATTTTATTTATTTCGAACAGATAGTTGGTAAACGCAATTGTATAGTATTGCTAGTATAAACGTGAAAAAAACATGATATATGATGATGTTTTTTTTTAATAATTTGTGAAGTAAATTTGTAACTGTATTATAAAGTTATTAATCACTACAAACATAACTTATAAACATTATTGCTGTTTTAGTGAGATTTGTTCTACTACTTAAAAGGCATACGGACACTTATGCAGAGTGACTGTGATCAATAAATCAAACATGATGCTAGTTGTTAATGTTAATTGTTTCTCAAGAAAGAATGTTCTTGACAAATTCAGTTACTAGTGATACTGAAACAAAGTGCTACAGTAAGCATTGGAAATTCTCAAAACTAATTCTCAAACTAGTTCCATCCAGCACCCAGTACCATGTGGTGATGGAGGTCGTCCAACATGGGACTCAACTACGTTATTTGAGATTGTCTGTCCTTGTTTCAATGGCTATCTATAGCTGATGCATAGGAGTTTTAGAGGATTGCATATTAGTGTAGAAGAACACAGTAAAATGACATCCAATCTCATTCTTTGACTAATCAAAATGTATAAAACTGACTTTTCTGAGCAGAAAAATGATGATAATAGCAACATGAAGTCAGCGATATAGATTCTTGAAGTTGTGGTCATAAAAAATAATTTGGGCAATCTGTCTCCATACTGGCAGTCTGCAAATGCATTTATGAGGTGGTTGGCTTAAATTGTATAGGGAGTTAATCATCAGAGTTCATCGTTTCTTCATTAGTAGCTTACTTTGTGTGTCTGCAAGTCTGAATGCCACTTACGAAGATGTGATTTATTTTGCCATATTTATACAGAAATATGCAGCTGCAGATGTGAGCATTAGACCTAGTTATTTAAGTTCCATTTTAATGGCAGACTGAATAGTGCATGTAAATACCGAATGTGCCAATAAATATTGCAACAAATACTTCTAGAATTTCCGTATTAAACATGTAGGATTTAAATTTTAACAAAATTTATGTCTAGTTGTGGTTGTCTATAACTTGTAGAAAATGTTGTTGTAGATTTATGTGCTCTGTCTGATAAAGCATTGTTTCAAAATATTGCAAATTGTTTAGTGCCTGCTAATTTTCAATGTTTTGAGTGAGGCTCAAATTGTTGAAGTGAAAGTTCCAATTGATGTTGGATTTATATGTTTCATTTCTGAATTAACAAGACAAACTGAAAGATAATTCAGACACCACAATAATCTTTATTTGAGTCACACTTTACTCTTTATCAACATTTTCAAGGAAATTAGGCAATTTCTATGCCGAATAGTGGCCATCTTGAAAATAAGTAGCCATTTTGAATTTCTAGTTTCAATTTTCTTTTGTATTTTTGATTTCCCATATTTGTCACGATACTCATGGACATAAATATAATTAAAATTGGGCACCGTAGTGATATTTTCTGGTATAATAGGCAAATCATAAGTCGGAAAGGCAGCCATCTTGAAAGATGGCAGCCATCTTGAATTTCTGGTGGCCAACATATTTCAATTCATATCAGTAACCTTAAAGGAGTATGTGTGCCAATTTTGGTGCTTCTACTTCAAATGGATTTTAAAGAATTTGACAAAATGAGTAGTTATGCTTTTTCTGTAGTGTCCGTAGCCCACCTTTATAATATGGTTATATGGGAAAATGTTATGTACTATTTTTATCGTTTAGCTTATTTTTGTACAAAAACATTCTGGCCTTCTTTATAAAGATTAAATATGCTATGTGTTAACCTTACAAAGGCCTGTTTTGGGTGAATTTTATTGATTTTTAGAGAATTATTCTCAATTTTTATGATTGAAATGTACAAAAAAATTGAAAAAGACTAAAAATGTGTTTAATGACAATAAACATGCTAAAATCAACCTGATTGACCATAATCTACATGTTATTTGTGACTTCTTGAAGCTAAACATGTCCCAAATTGTAGGGGCTACGGACACTACAAGCCCACAGGCCTCATTCTACTCTCCACAGTAACTTGTTGTCTTTACACCATTCAGACAAAACTACCTATGAACTGTCCAATGAATTTGCTGCAAAATATGAACTATCTATCATTAAGATATTATGATTCACTTTTTCTCTACAGGTTTATGCAAAAGGGGGCTACGGACACTACAAAAAAGAGCGATTTTCTTTATGAAACTACGAAGAAAACATTAGTTGTTATAACACTTGCCAATTGTATATGTAATCAGTAATGACTGTACAATATTAACAGCATCTTAAACTATCTTTGGCACAAACCACGTGTATTTTCTGGTATTCATACCAGGGAGGGAATAAAAACAGTAAAAAATCCAGCCACAAAGGTTTACACTATTGAGCACAAAAAAGAAAAATACTTGTTTAAATTACTTGTAGTAAAGATTTAATTTTATAGGAATGGATTTCGCTTAGACATGACATAAAGTATTTCAACTGTGAAAAGATAATTTTAAATTGCACACTTTTCAAAAATAACATTTTTTTGGTGCAACAGCATAACATGCCAAAAAGGTCATTTTTGAGCTTTTGAAAGCCATCTCTGGTCGATATTTGTCATTTTAGATATGTAAAAGTATACATCCACGGAAAGGTCTCAACATTTCCTTTCATGTGGCATCATTTGTTTTAAAGTTATATTTACATGTACATAAATATTGGACCATAACAATGAAAATTTCAAAAGTTAGGGATTATCTTGGCCAAGCCGATATACACATTTTGTAAATATGATAAAACATTATATTAACGAAGCAAACTGCACCACAATGGACGTTCGCCCACGATTCTTGTCATTGCGTCATAGCATGAAAATTTGGAAACAATTCAATCCTTAAACAATGCATCCCAATTGCATTTGCTCCACGTAACAGGTCACTGTTCATTCAGTCACGACATAATATCAATACAATACAACTATAATATCGTCGCTTTTCAACGAAAATCTGGTAACTGCAGCTTATTTTTAAAGGCTACCAAGCTCGGCAGTTTATTGCACCGTATATTGGAAGAAAATCATTAAATTAACGTGTTTTACAAAAGATCCGCCAAACTCGGTTGTTTTAAAAGTTTTATTTGCTTTTCTTTACATCGTTGAAAAACTGATTTTCGAGAAAATAAAGATCGGCAATTTCCGTAAAATTGCCACGGATTGACGTCATCGATGGCTTGACTCCACCCCAATCTAGAGCATGAGGTGTCTGACAAAGATAATGTGTTCGACTTTTCTGTCATATATCGAAGTCTCAGTTTTTATCCATTTCCCGATCGTAAGAGTAATACAGACAAACTTAAACCGTTCTTCGGCACATTCCTTAATTCACTTACGACCTATTCTTTGACTGTTTTAACATTTTTTTTAACATTTACTGAGGACGAATTCCGTGTTTTGAGTATCATTTGGAGAAGTCGCTTTATGACAGAAAAGCCGGACATTAAACTTTTTCAGAAATTTCAGACTTTCCGGGAAATGACCCATGACTGTCCGTTTTTCCCGCCATGACGTCATTCAGTGGCCAGTATGACGTCATAATTTCAAGTCGGAAGTTTAGCGTATTTTCTTCGGCAAAGATCGGAAAAGACCAAAATATCCAATTTAAAAGACGAAATAAAAACACTTCTAATGTTGGAAAATTGTAGAAACTTTGATATTTGGTTAATAGTAAGGTGATCTTTCGGCACAAGACTTTAATTTTGCCAATCATCGGACACTTTAAGCTGCAGTTACGATGTTTACGTTGAAAAGCAGCGACATCGTGGCTGGACCATAGATACAATTCAGAAAAAAATGACATTTATTCTACAAACGGACCAAATAATAATTTTTAGAATAACAGCTGGTGTTATTTCAACAAATTAAAAAAAAAACACATGTTCTGTTATCTACCCACGTTTTTTTACAAGAACTATCAAACGTTTTTCATTGACACCCTGTCAAAATCAGTCATTTTATAGCATGCAACTGTCTTTGAAATTATATTTAACGACCTTTATAGTCTGGTGTGTTTTTTTTAACTTTTTTAAAACCGATTAAATGCCAGGCACATGGAACTTTAAACAATATTCCTTTTCTTTTAATACAATTTCAATTAATCGTATAAAAATGTCAAATTGTCTTTTATAATAATACAGGTGTGCTTACAATACCACAAATGTGGTATTTATCCTTTCTAAAAACTACCATTCGTCTGTGAAATATAAAGTTCTCAATTCATCATACAAGAGACAAGTAATTACAAAATGAAAATCGTCTTCTATAGTGAAGACGTTGAGGTTCAGACGCCCACCACTCATGCAAAATTAAAGCCTGTAAATATGTATTCAATGAGAAAAACATCACACTCTTCCTTCGTTATCTTATTTAATTCCAACAGCTCGACATGACTCGACATTTATTTAGAAAGGATCTGTCTTCTATGATCTAGTACCTATGTACATAGAGAAAAATATATCTCACTCTAGGGGCATTCTGCTACATCTACGTTTCAAACATAATATAAATGAGCCGGGATCTGGTAAAACGTCCCCTATAGCATTTTTTCAAAATTGAATTTCAAGATCAGCCTGTTGTCAAATGGAGTCCAATATGCATCCATGCTACTCTCTTTAAGTTACTATAGGTCACAAAGAAGCTACTAGAGAACAACATGGATCCTGATCAGACTGTGCGTATGCACAGGCTGATCTAAATCTATGTTGGGCTCAAAAGCCTTAAGGGACGTTTTTCCGGATCCTGGCTCAAATTCATTCTGAAAAAAATTATTGACAGATTGTAGTATAAACAGGATAAATATGAATTATATATGACATTAGACCATGCAAATAAGATGTAAAAATGAAATGAAAGTCATATCGTTTGCGTGTCTGTCATGATGTTATTCCACAAATAATCATTACTTATATCAGGACAGGGTTGTACATTTATTTAAGAAAATGTACAGAAAAAGTAAAAGCAAATTTAACAATGCTTCTAGAAATTCTGCATAGTTACGAATCACATAATTGAGAAATGATAGTTTGACTATAGATAAGTTCAGATTGTACATTTACTGATCTTTATGCATCCTGTGCAAAATCTGTATTCATCCAGGATCAACGTGACAAATATTACGACAATTTTCAAATATTGATTCCTTTGAAAATACACCTGACCTAAATCTATGAACTTTTCAGATCTTGTCTCTTGAAAGCAATAATATGTATGTAATCTAAGCTAGGTCCATCTATACGTATATGTGGTATAGACATCCGCCTTTTGAAGTTTGGAGCATTTACGTTAATACGACACTGACATGCAATTATAGCTGATCCAGGCAAGCTTATGAAGGATATCATCCAATAATTACTGTGTCAAACAAACTTCAGAGAAGTGTGGAAGTTTTGTACGGCGCCAAGTAAAATATGACATACCGTCGGTGTAAATGCAAAACCTCGTTTGTCGATTTTTGCGATTTTCAAAGTACAAACTTCTGTGCCCAGTTAAAGACAATTTTTGCAGGTTTTGAAATATTTCTACTGATCATTATTAATGACTAATCATTTGTGAACAATATTTCCAAATTTCAAGAAACACATTTCGGTTTGGGAAAAGTTATTATACTTTTTTCCCTCACATTTAAAATTTTCCAAAAACGAGAGACGAGGTTTTGCATTTACAACGACGAAACTATATCTTACATACCACATACAGTTTTATGAAAAATCTAGAAAGGCTTCTACGAACTACATTGTAGTTCAAATTCTATCAATTTTCCAGTTTATTCCATGAGCATTGAGTTTCAAGTCGGCTGATTACAGTCGGCACCTCCGGCAGCCACAGCACTTTGACTTTCAACTCTCCCATGGGGATATGCACAAAACTCTTATATTGTCATTTGATTTGCCATTATTTATTTCATTTTAGAGAGTGTTTTGTTTTATAGATATTCTGCATTGTGCCTACCTTGTAAGCTCTCACATGTACATGTATATGGCTCCACCCGGATTAGATAAATATTTTTCAGATTTAATGCATTTAGAGCCCGCATTTACTAAAGCTGAGATTACTTTCTCTATCAGACCAAGATTATAAAATTTCCAAATTTAAAAGATGGAGTTTGTGTTAAAAACAAACGATTCTATCGTGGTAAATGGTTTCAGAAATACAAAGAAATGAACCTCTTACATTTAACAATTAATAAGGAATCGAATTTCTCAAAAAGACTTTTTTTCATTCAACTGATTAACTAGTTATTCGCAGAGGGTCGTATTTAGTCGACTCAATTATTATTGTAAATGTGTTCGAGAATCTGAGGCGGGTTCTTTAGAGCGAGATTTTTTAATATTTCTTAAGATGTTTTTGATACAGCGTCTTCGAGACCGAGAGTATAAGCGAAGTGTTTCGAATGTTCCATACTTCATACAAATGACGTCATCATGACGTCATTTGTATGAAGTATGGAGCATTCTGAACTCCGCGGTTTATGAATCATGGAGCATTCGGAACAACTCGGTAAATTCTCTCCCATATATAGATTCTACAGAATTTACCGAGGGCTTCCGAAAGAAGTATAGAGCAATGGCGGCTCGCAGTGATCGTCTTAAAATCTTGCCCAAAAGAGCGCTTTGTCCTAAAACATCTTAAGAAATCTCAAGATATCTCAAGAAATCTCGCTCTAAAGAACGCGGCTCTGGAAAATGGTGCATGTGTACCTGTTGTTTCGCCGAACTAGCCTTTTATAATTGACCCTAGCATTCACAAAGCAACATACTCACTGTTGGTGAACTCGGCCAAAGCGAGGGACGTTTTTTCGCGATCAATGTATTCCGTCGATGTTGTTATAAAATATCGTAACTACGGCTTCATCAAAGCCGTAGTTACGATATTTTATAACAACTCCGACAGTTTGTCAATACAAAACGGTAAACCCGGTCTGTTTTTAGAACAAGTTCATAGTCATTAGAAAGAAAATCTATAAACTCACATTTAAACGAAAAATATCTATACCTTGTTGTAGCGAAAATTGTTTTAATTCACCACCAGTGATACTTACAGATAATTTGATCAAATTGTCCGCTTGTATGTTGTTTTGTCATTGCTGGGGTCAATTATAAAAGGGTAGTATGGTAAAACAACAAGTAATCGAAATGGGTGACAAAACTTCTAGAGACTATGATGAACAAGTACTAATATTTGATGTTTTGACGTCACTTAGACGTCGGTTTATACCATGACGCACCCCGTAAAGATTTGAATTTGATTTCATGTATATTCCTAAGTACTAGTATCAGACGAATTATTTTACCGACTTGACTGATATGGACCTATTTTACAAAATCTTTTTTTATGCCCACTTATCGAGAGATCAAGGGCATATTGTTTTACTCGTGTCCGTCTGTCTGTCTGTCCGTCTGTCTGTCGAGGCCAACGTCCGGGGGTTTATGTGGTTCAATCCGTCCATAATTTATATGAAATAAGAACAATTCTACTTAAACCATGTCATTTTATGTGGCACTTTTCTTCATAAAGATCAAAGAAAAAAACACTTAATCCTGAAATGTTAGCGCGTCCGTCTGTCCGTCTGTCCGTCCGTCTGTCCGAAAACTTAACAAACTTAACCTTTCCCTTTTCTCCAAAAGTATTTGACATACAAAGCTTAAACTTGGTATGCAACTTCCTTTCAAAAATATCTATCTGTTCCATGCAATTTGACCTTCTTCAAGGTCATCTTTTAACCCTTATCAACCATTTACTCTACGAAAACTTAACATTTTACAAAAATGGCCATTTCAGGGGCATTTGTGTTTCACAGAACAGAACAGAACAAAGTTTTATCAAGACTTGTACATAACATACATCGTCTAAATACACAATTCTTGCATAACAAAGCGTGAATAATGGCAAATGCATCCACCCTTCGAAAACACACACAAACACACGCACACAAACACACACACGCACACACAAACTCACACACGTACAAAAATATGAGTGATATATGGTTGCTTTTCCACGAAAACCACGCACCCGCAGCTTGTTTAAAGCTGCAGTTACGTGGTTTTCGCTGAAAAGCAGCAATATACAGGTTGTTGTACATGTATATAATTTTGAAAGTAATGTGATGGTAAATACTGAAATCTAGCTTTAACTGAGAGGGAGAGTAGAGTTCAATCACAAATGATTCTTAATAGTTTAACAATTCACGATATTTTTAAAGAAAATGATAGAGTCTATAAATGTATTATGATCCTTTCCAAACATCAGATAATAGTGCTAGTCTGAAATCAAATTAGTTGCAGATGAATTAAACCGGTATGTATTATTGTTTTTATAGTATAGTATAGTAAGTTTTGTGAGAAAAGAAGAAAGGCTGGTTGTTAGCACTTTCATCCTTTCTCTCAACACTTCCCAAACACATCTTGTTTTCTACTGTCAAAAAGACAGAGGGCTGTTTATCGATGGATTATTCTATGTTGAATATCGGCCTGCAATTTCTAGCGTTTATTGTTCACCAATGTGGACGTTCATTGTAGATTCGATAAAATATTTATCGAATCTGTTTAATATATGACAAACAATTAAATTTGTGACTGGTAAAACTTCGACTATTTAAAAAAAACTGCATTTTGCGTTTTACGAACGTGCTTAAGCGACCTAACCAAGCACTTATAAAGGGGGAACTTGGCGATCTTGCTTAAAATCGTGGCGTTAACTTTATTGCACGACCAAATTGAATATTTTTGTAAACTGTTATAACGTAGGTATAAAAATCGCTTGAAAATAATTTTGATTATATATTTCATTTTTCCTACAGTTAATAACTATACTTAACAAAGCGTAAAAAGATACTTTAGACAAGATATGATAAGAGATAGGGTTTGGCGGTGGTTGTCCACAATGGATACGTCAGAAACCATAGCTGTCTACTTGTATATTGTTCTTCTTCATTCAAGTAAAACCAAAATTCAAAAAATGTAATTTGATTCCTAAAATCTAAGAAAAGCTACTTCTCATTCGAAATTATTTTTTCACAGAAAGATGTTGCAGTGTCATCGTTAAGGAGAAGTTCATAAACAATCATAATCTGTTTTGGTATATTGTGTGCACGTGTTTCTGCTTCACGTGGCAGGTAATTTAAAATAATGCAGAGTAATAGCACTTATATGGCGTGTAGTCCCAAAATGTGCTTCCTGATACTGGTCTTATTGGGTGTTATTTAAAAACACGTCGTCTGTTTTATTGCAAAACCTCGTAACTACAGCTTGATTAAAGCTGTAGTTACGAGCTTTGCAATAACGCCAACGACATGCTCAAATATCCACCTACGATTTTGTAAAAGAATTGCCAAATGTCTTTAGCAAAGCGACACGTGATAAGTCTCCATTGACTTAGTGACAATAGCAGTCATTAAATAGTCTGCAAATGCTTTTGAAATTGTATTTTACGACCTTTGTCTGATATGTTTTTATACATTTGTATGATAAATGCCAGACACGTGCAGTTTCGAACAATGGATTATGTTTCATATTCAGAATATTCATTTTTCTCATAATAAAATTCAAATTAATCGCAGAAAATGACCAGCATGTCTGCTTTGAAACAATAAATGTGCTTTCATTAAAATAAACGCAAGAGAATCAAACCGTGGATGCGTGCACGTGATATTTCTTTTACTTCTATAAAACTTTATTGTACTTGCTCTACTTGCCCATATTTTTGCAGACGACAATTTCAAGTGAATGAAATTAAAAAAAAAAAGATTGGTCATTTAGGGTAGAATACATTGTGGGAAATGAAGACATTGCTTGTCACAAGCAATTTCTTCATTTTCCACAACGTTTTCCAAAGCCATTAATTTATAGGGAGTCAAAAAGAGTCACTGTGTGGTAATGGGTTAATATGACTGGTACTCGATGTTGTAAATAGAATTAGATTAGAAAATCTGGAAAAAGAATCATTTGACTACCATGGTTCTAGATCCATGTGAATCCGATTTCCATTTAGTCATGGTCTTTGAAATTGTTGCTAATCTGACGAAGAAGCCTTTGGTGGTCAGCATTGATCTTGGTCAGAATTTTGTTTACGCAAAGGCAAAACAGGACCCATGTTGATCTCAATTGAAAGCCCTTTTCCAGGTCCAATTTGAATAATTTTCACAAAAATCGACCTTTGCAAAATTTTTCCACCGGAAATATGTATACTGTTTGCCCCCAAAAAACTGATTATACACGAGTACATAAAAGAATACATCAGTCAGTGCAAATACAAAGTCTGCAAATACATGGAGTTACTAGTATTCTTTGAGAGAGACACATTTCTACTCCCATTTTCTTTTTTACTCGTAACTGCTCCAAGAGCAACCAATAAGTTAAGAAAGCACTTATGATAGTGTACCCCTAATGAGATTCGCACGACGTCGAAATTATTCGGACGCGGTCGAAAAAATTCCGCGGTGGAACATTCCACCGCTGAACATTTACGACCGTGCCCGAATAGGTTCAGATACGTAACGACGACGCTCGAAAATATCCGATGTTTTGTGAATCTCAAAATGGCCACATTACGGGTATTCTATAGAAAATAGCCCCATTCTCCATGCCACAAAATTTTAAAAGAAATAAAGCAGTATTTTACTCTAGAGATATTTTGTTACCTTTTTGTTTCAAACATAAATTCATTCTGGAAGAAAAGATGTCAGCTTGTCGTTAAAACGGAATAAATTTGAATTATATATGACATTAAACCATGCAAATAAAATGTAAAGATGAAATGAAAGTCATATTGCTTGCGTGTCTGTCACGTTTATTTAAAAAAAAAAAACGGTGATGGTTTCAAAAGCAATCCTCGTATCTTAACCCATTACTGCAGAGTGACGCCTATTGAATCCTTCATAGGGAAGGACTTGAGAAAACATTGTTGAAAATGAAGAAATTTCTTGTTACTAATCCGAGTTTTCTCTGATGAAATTCGCTCTTTTATATGTTGGTGTCGCTCATTTACGACATCAACATATCAAAGAGCGAATTTCGTAAGAGAAAACTCGGATTAGCTTGTTACAAGCAATTTCTTTATTTTCCACAATAATTTCGAACACAAAGTTGAACGATTTTTAGAATTTCATCACCATCAAAATGTCGTCTGCAACTTCTTTTAAATTGGACTACGATATATCCAAAAATTTTGTCGTCTGGTAATGGGTTAAGCAATCGTGTGTGAGTAAGTATAAATATACTGAGAGGCAAAAGAAAGTATATACTTTTTGTTTGTCAATATCTCGCTTATTTTCCATCATATCAACTCAAAATTTTGTACATCTCATTTCTACCCATAGACCAATAATACAGTGTTAATAAATTTCAGCTAAAATTGCTTGCCTACCCATACTGTTGCCACATGCCGATTTTGAAAACTTTGCACATGTGACTAAGTGGATCATCAAATATTGCTGTTAATCTGTTTTTAATTTCTTCATTCTTTATCACAACAAACCACAACGTTAAATTTTCTCTAACATTAAAACACAATCCTCACTGGCTGGTTGAATTTGATCAATATGTCTCTTTTTTGCAATAAGACCCATTTTCTATGACGCAGCATGATGCGACAGAAACATGACACTCTATACACTTAGTCAGGTAGCTAGGAACATTCTGCGCAAATTTTATCAAAGTCTGACATTAAATTTGGAAGAAGTTATGTCAGATAACTTGTTTGTATCAAGCCCCCATTTGCCATGACGCATCGTAATATGGAAAAGCAATAACAATGTACGCATGTTCCTAGGTTAGTAGGCACTTTCTGTGAAAATTTTGTCCAAATCCGTCCATAAATGTAAGGGTTGTGTCAACGTGAATGCTTTTTCGATGCCGCTGTTTGATATGAAACATATTTGCAACGGAAAAGGGACAGATAGACCGATAGGCGGACACGGTTACATCAATAAACGACCACATTCGGCGAGGTTTAAAAAATCGTTCATAATCTATTAATCGTTTTCTCAGAAAACATGGGAGCACCAGGGTGTATACTTATTTTTGCCTCTCAGTATATATCTTCTTGAAATCGAGAAATTGAATTTTTTTAAAAACATGTACGCTACCGTATTCGTCTTGCACCATTATTAGCATTTTCTCTTTTTCTATCTATGATGTTTATGTCTTTCACAGAAATGGACGTAAAATATTGAAAATATTAGTACACATGTATAGAATTCCCTTTGGGGCATGATATTCATTTGTTGAAATACGATTCTCCGGACCACTTGCTATCCACATTGTCATTGTTTTAATCTACCTTGGATGGTAATCTCGTGATTTTGTATTCCGTGCGTTTTGTAGATCCTTGCTCTCACAGTTTATCGCCGATTTATATTTCACTTTTTATTTCATGTTATTTTTTTTATTTATTTTTTTTATTTATCACATAACACATTTCTCTCCATCGTATACCTTCTAGCTTTCTCAAACAATACCACCTGGCTTCGAAATGCCTGTCCAAGGACGATCCAACGTAGTTTCGAGTTAGTTCTTGGAGATTTGCATTATATCTTGCTGTGTAATATATAGGCTGGTACGTCGCCACAAATACTAGGCCATGTGGGACCACAAACGTAATTTGTTATTCACAAAATAAAGTTTATTTTTCGTAAAAACTAATATCGCATGTTATCTAACAGTTAAGTTCAATTAAAATAATACAATACTTAAGTATGAATTAAGTTGCATAGATTCGGGAATTGTCCGAGGCGAAACATTTTTTCGTTAAAAGAGGAAAACAGGTTTTAGGATACTTTATACTGCAGAAGATCGTTGATGGCCTACTGCCTGTTGCTTATAAGTGGTTCTGCTTACGTGTAAAATCTTTTCTTTCAGGTGAACGTTCTTTGAAACGTAATCCTGTCCCAAACGGGATAATTTTAGGATGATCCTTTTCAAAAACTGTCACAAATGACAAAATGGAAGTTATTAAAGATCACGTTTGTATGAAATACAGCATAGAAAATATTGAGACAAAAGGAGAAACTGCTGGTTATCAGCAGTTTCTTCTTTTGTCTTAATGTTTTCCCAAGCCTTTTCTATTAGGAACGTCAAAATCAGTTCTTGTTTGAGAAAGGGTTAAGACATCATACATCCGACCTTTGAAGTTGGGAGAATTAACGTTAATACAACTCAGTCAAGTTTTACTGACATACAATTATAATTGATCCAGACAGACTTATGGTTTACGAACTGAGAATGAAAACACCACTTTCTAGCCATACGAAATTCATCAAATTACACACACTTGTTCATAAACTTCACATAAGTTGATTCACCAGGCCGGATTTCAAGATTATGCTTCAAGAAAAAATAATTTACAAATATTTTTTTACTCTATTTTCATATGCGAGGGAGGTAATTTTGAATATTTTTGTCAAATATTTCCATAAGAATACATTAATTAAAAATTCTAATCCATACAAAATGCTTATATTTGTAAATGGAAAGGAAATGTAACACAGATTAAGAATTACTGGTACTTTTCAAATTTCGCCTCTGGCTCTGCATTTCATTCTCAGTTCGTAAACCTTAAAAAGGATATCGTCCAGTAATTACTGTGTCAAACTAACTTCTGAGAATTGCCCAGTTTTTATACGCCGCCGGAGGCGGACGTATATTGGCGTCATCTTCTCCGTCTGTCCGTCCGTCCGTCCGTCCATCCGTCCATCCGTCCATCCGTCCGTCCGTACGTACGTCCACTTTTCTTGTCAACGCAACTCCTCCTAAGTTTCTGGCTGGATCTTCTTGAAACTTGGTCAATGTTATCACCTCAATTGGTAGATGTGCATGAAGGAAGGATTTTATGGTTCGTTGATTTTTGCCTGAGTTATGCCCCTTAAAAACTTAGTCTCTGGGGCTTATTGAAATTGCAGCCTTGTCAACGCAACTCCTCCTAAGTTTCTGGCTGGATCTTCTTGAAACTTGGTCAATGTTATCACCTCAATTGGTAGATGTGCATGAAGGAAGGATTTTATGGTTCGTCGATTTTTGCCTGAGTTACGCCCCTTAAAAACTTAGTCTCTGGGGCTTATTGAAATTGCAGGCTTGTCAACGCAACTCCTCCTAAGTTTCTGGCTGGATCTTCTTGAAACTTGGTCAATGTTATCACCTCAATTGGTAGATGTGCATGAAGGAAGGATTTTATGGTTCGTCGATTTTTGCCTGAGTTACGCCCCTTCAAAACTTAGTCTCTGGGGCTTATTGAAATTGCAGGCTTGTCAACACAACTCCTCCTAAGTTTCTGACTGGATCTTAATGAAACTTGGTCAATGTTATCACCTCAATTGGTAGATGTGCATGAAGGAAGGATTTTATGGTTCGTTGATTTTTGCCTGAGTTATGCCCCTTAAAAACTTAGTCTCTGGGGCTTATTGAAATTGCAGGCTTGTCAACACAACTCCTCCTAAGTTTCTGGCTGGATCTTAATGAAACTTGGTGGATGTTATCACCTCAATTGGTAGATGTGCATGAAGGAAGGATTTCATGGTTCATTGATTTTTGCCAGAATTATGCCCCCTTAAATCTTAGTCTCTGGGGCTTAATGATATTTCAGCCTCGTGAATGCAATTCCTTCCAGGTTTTTCACTGGATATTTATAAAAACCTTTTTGTGAACACAATTTTTTAAAGGTTTTTCAGTGAATATTTATAAATCCTTGTCAATGTCATTTTTTTGTCTCAAGTTTTATAAGTGGCGGCGTATATTGTGACGATGGCACTCTTGTTTTCTTAGGCGTCATGTGAAATATGATTTAGATATTATATATGAAATCAGGCGGGGATGAAAATGCTCTTTTTCGAATATTGACTGTTTGAAGATATACATCACCTAGATCTATAGACGATTTCTTGTCCTTTTCAATCAATTATATTATCTATGCCATATTCTTCAATAAATGTCGTTGTTACAGAAAACCCGTTGAATTAAAGTCAGGCCCGTAGGAACAGGGGGGCTAGGGGGCTCAGCCCCCCCCCCCCAAAGTTGGCCAAAAATGCCAAATATTCTTTTTTTCACGTGTTCTGAACATTTGGGGAAATCCAAATTAGCCCCCCCCCCCCCCCCCCTTATATTCAGATACTGGGGCTTTAGCCCCCCCCCCATGAAATTGCTTTCTACGAGCCTGAAAGTGCTAATATAACAAATTAGGTTAATGCTTTCCAAAATGGTAGTTTGCAGACGACCGAAATGGATGTTGAAACAACTGCTTGTGGACGTTACGGCAAAAATTTATTGAGTCAAGCGGAGAAAGGTTTAGTTTTTGTTTCCATATACACATAGTATTGTATAGAACAAAATCACATTCCTTTAACCCATTACCACACAATGACTCTTTTTGACTCCTTAAAAGATAATGGCTTTGGAAAACACTGTGGAAAACGAAGAAATTGCTTGTGACACGCAATTTCTTCATTTACCACAGTGTTTTCTACACAAAAAACACCAAAAATGCAAAAATAAATGCATTTAATATTGTCGTCTGTCACGCCTTTGATTTTGGACCAGTCCAAAATTTGTCGTTTGGTGATGGATTAACTGTTGGTATGAGGTATGGTTCGTCCAATAGATGTTTGAGAGCCCTTTTTCTACGCAGAATGAAGTATCAGAGAGACAAAGACTGCCCATCGGCTCCATTGTCCGCCATAAAATGTACATATTGACCGACCAATTCAATTCCAAGTTATCATTTATAAAATTACACTACAATACATCCGATTGGCCGAGACGATCGTCTCGACCAATCAGATGGTTTGTAATGTAATTTAGAGTAAAACAAACAATTCAGAAATGTTGGTGAATACTGACCTTAGACCGAGATACCCTCTAAACAGAGAGTCATGCTAGAAATAAGTCCACTATATTCTCCCATTTTCATTTCAGAGTCTCTGTTGAAGCCAGTAACTGTTGTTTCGCTCTCGAGGTCTGAAATGGGATTCGCCTTTAAAATTACATAACAATCCATCCGATTGGCCGAGACATACTATACGTCTAACGTCTTGCCAATCAGAAAGTTTGTATTGTGATTTGGATTTAGACAATCAATTTATATATTTTGATGAATACAGTCCCTTGACTAGAATTCCTTCTTAATAGAGAGTCATGCTAGAAATAAGTCAATTTCCTCTCATTGCAGGAGTATCTGTCGGTGCCAGTTGTTTCACTCTCGTCGCCATATCTCTAGAACGGTACTTCGCTATTTGTCAACCACTTCACTCACGTCGCTGGCAGACATTATCACACGCCTACAAGACTATTGGAGGCTGCTGGGTGCTATCCATGTTCATCATTATCCCTATAGCCATCGCTACAACTCACGTGGAGTTACGGCCGGGACTTTGTAGATGTGTGGAGATATGGACAAGTCTATTGCTGGAGAAGATTTACACAATATTTCTGGACCTGATACTGATGTTTTTCCCACTGGTGCTGATGACCGGGGCCTATATTAGAATCATGTGTACCTTATTTAGTGACATCTCCATACAGCGGAATATGTCTAGCAGGAAGGAAGGTTAGTTAACCCTTTATAGAACAAGTCCTGTGTTTCCATTTACAAAGAATGCTTAAACTATTTACTAATTCTAATATCTGACAGGACAAGGTAAATATTAGAACCATGCATACATTATTTTGTGATATCTCTATACAGAGGAATATGTCTAATAGGAAGTAAGGTAAGTTCGAAAATATAGGAGTACGTCTGTCCTCTCTCATTTTAGTTTATAAGGATATGGTATCTATAAAACATGTCCTAGACGACAAAACTGTAATGAAGTACGAATCCAATGTTATTGTTAACGACAAAATTACTTTTACAACAATTAGGGTTTTAGAAATTCATAGCACGAAAAGCAATTGAGAAAATGAGAAATGGTAGCCATCAGCATTTTCTTCTTTTCTCTCAATGCTTTCAAAAGTCTTCTCTGTTAGAAGTCAAAACTATGTCTTGGTTTGCAAATGGTTACAGCTTGAGCATGGTGCCATGTTTGCACTTATACAAAATTAGCAATGTAATCAGAAACTTTCTTGATACGAAAAGATAAGTCTTTTGTTCATGAATACTAGTATAGAAGCAGTGACTTGTTTGCTATGTGTAATGATTTGTGAGTATATACGACGAGTGGTCTGTAAGTCCGCGTCAAAGTATCGATATTTTATTTCAAATCACGACAGAGTACATTGCCTTACATACTCTCTACAAAAAAGGGTTTGTATTAATTACAAAAAAATCAAGGAAATGTGGTGACGCGTTTCTGATTTATAGTAGCCTTGGTACCGCCATGTAACTTTTTCGAAATAGCGTCAATAATAGAAGTTTGGATCTCGTATTTGTTACAAATGCTCACATTTTTGTTAACGGGGATTTTTTAATCACAATTCTTAGGCGTCGATATCATTTATTCATTTGATATGCCACGAGTAGGCTGTCTTTCATGTAACACGAGCCCCTTGTAGGTAAAGAAATGTCATGACACTATTTTACAAAGTACAAAGAAATATTGAAAGGCTTATCTTTTTTTTTTTTTTTTTTTTTTTTTTTTTTTTTTTTTTATTTTTAATCTATTTTTTGCAATATCTTTTCAATGTCATCGAATATCAAACGGTTCGAACTTAGAACAGTAACAAAAATGACAGCTATAAAAAGTAAGATGGTAATTAAATGTTGGTAATTCAAAACAACAGTGTCATGTTATGTTCATTTAAATAAGCCTTCATTTTAATATTTGTACTTTGTAGTTAAGTGTTCTTTTACTAGTTTTTCGATCCAAAATACTGGAATTTACCCTACAGATAAGAGACTAGGCTCCCCAACTAGCACCTTCACGGTGCTCTGTGTTATCAGTTCTACATCTCACTCGGTTTCAGTCAAATGGAGCCTAGTCCAGGGACAACCTAGTTCAGTGATAACACACTGTACTACTTTACTGGCCTTATTGTCATTTATTATTTCCTTTGGAAGAGTCAAGACGTTAAAACCCGGTCACAATTTAAAATGAATAAATATGAATTGCCAGAAAAAATATTCCCAATTAGAAGAATCTTGATTTTTGTGTGTTTTTCAGATGACATTTCTATTCGAGAAACGCCAAAGAAACAAGTAGTATCAGAGGTGATAGCATTAAATCAGACACACACTAGAACCTACACAGTACGATCTCTATCCTCACCATCGAAGGCCTCGATCAGATCAAACAGATCAGACGGTCAGAGCTCAACTGATTTCAGCAACAACTCAAGTCCCATGGGTCGACTTATACGTAATTCCAGACAAAAAGCGGAACAGGCTAGAATACTAAAACACGACAATCTAACAAAGACCAGAAAATCAAAATACCGCGTAATTCGTATGTTATTAGTTTTAGTTATAGAATTTTTCGTATGCTGGTGTCCGCTTTACGTGCTTCAAACGTGGAAAAGTTTCCATGAGGACAGTTTTTATGACGAGGTCTCTCCTCACGCTTGGTCTACGATGTTTTGTTTGTCGTATTTCTCATCGTGCTGTAATCCCATAACGTACTGTTTCATGAACAGACGGTTTAGGGAGTCTTTTATCTCCGCCCTGCGATGTTCTAACATGGGTGGTACCCGCTTCAGGATGTCGCAGTATGCATCCTCATCTAAACGACCGAGTACCAGACGCTTCACGTGGATTGAGCGTGTGGATGATTCGGATCAATCCTCGTCAGAGAGAGGCTCTTGATCTGTATGGAGTACCTTAACTTAATAAGCGATATCAAAAATGAAAAGAGTCTAATCGTTCCGATTGTTTTTCAGTAGGTTATTGTTGGGGTTTATAATTTCAGCAAAGAAATTCATGGATTGGACCAGCATCCGCCAGAAAAGAGTCATGGACTTTGATGTACATGCATCATAGACAATCTGATTCAAATCCGGTGGTACCTGACAGTAACAATCATGACAGGCACCAGGAAGGGAATCGTCTTCTGGGATGTTAGAAAAATCGAAATCGGCTATGTTTACTCTTACTAATCAAATCTCTTGTAAGATATATGACAAGCAACTGCAAACACATGGTTCCGCCCTGAAGTGGACAAGTTCTTGAAAGCGTTTATTAGACTGGTCAGAAGAGAATATCATAGAAGATGATCCCTTACTGATGTCTGCCAGATGTTACTGTCAATTAACACCGTTTTAGAATCAGATTGCATCATAGCAAAATCAAAATTGTGCCAGCTCGAATTTGTTTTCCTACAACGTTTCCCAAATAACCAGCACTAGAGCGTTGGCTTAGAATAATTCATTTGTTTCTTCAAAACAACTTCATAAATCTTATATATATCAGTCCAAAAGATCTTTTTTCAAACAGCAAACATTTAGGCCGTTTCAATTCGAAAGCTGTTGCAGACAAAAGTTATAGACGTTAGTACACTCAGTTGTAGTGAAAATATTGAAGCATAGGATGATATCTTGGAAATGATTTATAAAACGTGATTAAAAATCATAAATATAAATTTTATATCGTAGATGTATTCTCGTTTATCTGTAAAACAATGTAAATATAAATGTGACTCGTCACGCTAAAAGTGACCTTATCCGAAATCCAAAATTCTAATTTTTGACAAACTTGTCAGACTCAGCACAGGTCAACCAGATTCCATATTTGAAAAATGAACATGCAGTAAGATAGGGAAAACCTTCCGAATTTAGAAAATTACATGAAAGTGAAAAATGTCGGCCCTAGTCTGGCTGCGCGGACTGCGCAGACAGACTAGGGTCGATATTTTTCACACTTCCGATAAGGTCCCTTTTGGCGTGACGGGTCACAAATGAATAAAATTATTTTGATTTATAACACGTTTCATTGTTATTTTTTGTTGTTAAAGGTGTTGAATCGGAAGTATTTCGTCCAAATTTGAGACTTGACACAAAGCACACACATTAAGTGATCTTTATTTAATCTGGAACGGTTGTGAGTTTGGACCAGTCTAAAATGTTGTCTGGTAATGGTAAGCGTATAAAATGTCAATCTCGTTGTCTCTGTATGTCATATCGTCGCTTTTCAACGAAAGCCTCGTAACTGCAGCTTGTTTTTAGCTACAATTACGGCGTTTTTGTTGAAAAAGGAGGATATTCTCCAAAGATTGGCTAGTTTTCTGGACCGCATCACTTATCCTAGCTGCGATATCGTAGCTACAAACTCAATGATGGGTATTGGTTTGTGAAACCCAGATCAAAAGTCAAAAAGGTTTCGGTTACATTATTGCAACTACACTTATCTCCGATTCGGATGAATGTTACTACGCTTTGCACATAACAACAAACTCTGTTGTCAAAATGATCAACTTCAATTACTTGTAACAACAAACCCGATAGGCCTAATCTGATTTCTCGTCCAATAAGATGCTTTGTTACAAAGTTTACACAAAAAATGTTGTCAGGTAAATATGGCATGCAATCTGATTAAAGTCTGGTTTTAACTTTACTGTAACGTCTTACAGGCACATATTAGGGATCTTCTTCATTGATCTCTTCTTCTGGCCAATCTAAATCCGCTTAACCCTTCTCCAACGCCAAAATTTGGACTTTTCCCATTTGAAAGTTGCTGAAAACGACAAAATAGATGTTGTTAAAGATAAGATTTGTGTATAATATAGCACAGAAAATATTGAGGCAAAAAGAGAAATCAGCAGTTTCTTCTTTTGTCTCAATGTTTTCCCAAGCCTATTCAATTGGGGACGTCAAAACCAGGTCTTGTTTGGGAAAGTGTTAAGTTGTTCTGAATTCCATTGAAACCGAAAATTAGGACATTACATTTTTGGGCTTAAGCACATATTTGTCATGGAAAACTTGATATAACAAGAGATTTTACCTGTTAGATTAAAAATTATCAATATTGGACTTTCCTGTGTCATTGAAGATGACCTCTTTTTGGTGCCTGTCACATTTAGTAGTCGAATTGACATCGAATTTAAATCAGTTTGGTACGAAGTCGACCTATCCTTGAAAGCGAGTCTTTATCGTGGGTGACTACTGATTTCAAACGTGCGTGTCTGATACTCGTTTGTTTGCAGAATCTGTGTCATTACGCATCCTAAAGGAGTGAATCGGATGTCTTTCTTGTGAATGTATCGTCGCATTTCAACAAAAACCTCGTAACTGCAGCTTAAAACAAGCTGCAGTTACGAGGTTTTCGTTGAAAAGGACGGTATGCTGTGTCACGTAAAAAGGGGAACCTTTATCACTAAATTCCATTCATGCAAGCCCGAATATTGACGTAAACACGTAAAAAGCACATAAAAGCTTAACCAATTATTTCGATAAAGTGTCTTGTGTGGACAACGTGTTTTAAACTTTTCCAGACAAGATCAGGTTTTGATGTCCTGGGTATTTGTAAGTGGTTTGAAAAAAAACATTGAGGCAAAAGAAGAGAACGCGTATTATCTTCTTTTGCCTCAATATTTTTTCCTGTTTTCTACACATGTCACATTAAATTCGATGATGCCAATAGATCGGCGGTTCCACATTTTCTTTGGTAATCAGTAGAATTAGCGACAAACTGGCCTTACGATTTGTCAAGCAGTCACGCAAACGTGATACCCTGGTGGCGGCAGCGGTGTGACTATTCCCTTTGGTTTCGCGATTCAGCATGTGATATAACGATATGTCTGCCATCGAATGAGCCTCGACCAGGCACCTGCAGTAGATCTGAGGAGTCTCAGTAGAATGTCAACGACAGGTCTTCGATGATTGGCAAAATGGTAAACGCCATAAGTGTCCCCGATATGGCCAACATCCGTCGGTATACCATCGCCGGCCCATCTCGGAGCGTTCATAGATTTGACGCTAGCATTGCCATCTATTACAAGTGTTTGCCATTAAGGTAGTCTACCCCTGAAGAGATTCGCGATGTCGGAATTATTCGGGCGACGTCGAAAACATTCGGCGGTGGAAAGTTCCACCGCCGAATGTTTACGACCGCGCCCGAATAAGTTCGGATACGTAACGAAGATGCTCGGAAAAAAACCAGATGTTTTATGAATCTCAAAATGGCCACATTACGGGTGTTTTACCTTAATTGATTCGGGTAATTCTAAGAATTTGTCATCCGGAAAACCAGAAACCTGAACCATTCTATCACCCGGAAATTTTATTTGTCGGGGACAGAAATCGGAGACATCTGCATTCATAAATAATCATTTTATTCTTTCGTCTTCCCGTACACATTTCATCTATTCAAATATGATAAATAATCTGTTAAAATTTAAAAAGAGTGTGATAAATGTTCCTGAAAAATATTAAATATGTCAGATTTTGAAAGGTTCCTTATACGTACACATATTCAAAAACATCCGATATAACTCGGAATATGTAATAATGTGTCACTTTTACAGGAAATTCGAAGACTATGGGTGATAATACATCACCTCCTTTTCGTAGAAGAATGTAACATAAAGCTTGGCACACAAGGTGTCCGCTTTTGTCTCACAATCAGCTGTAGGCCGATGCTTGTTTAAAGAAAACCTCGTAACTACAGCTTGTTCAAAGATAGTTAAAACGTTTTAGATTGAAAGCGACTGTAACAATTGGTGGATGAAGGATTTCTGTGAAGGGGGTTCGTTTGTAGAACAAGGGGGGTCGTTTTCCTATAATTATACAAGTTTGACTGAATTCCTGCATGAAAATGAAATAATCAGGTTTGAACCCCCCTCCCGAAACCCCACTGGATAACTTGCAGCTACATTTAGGCACAAAATATGACACGTGACTGTCTTACGACATCAAAAACACGAGTGCAAGTTATGAACTTTTAAATTAGAGTATTATGTGAAATGAACAGACGAACTCTTACAGATGGATGTTTTCTCAAGCACTTAAAAATGTTCAGCAAGTTCAATTATCTTACTAGGGCGACATCAACACATTTCTTAACCTTAAAAACAAATTATTTTAATTTGAAAGATTATGCAAACGACGAAATCATGTTTGGCTGCATTTGTTTGCCTGAATATTATCCAAAACCCAAGCTCTTTTCTCAAAAAGCTTAAAGTGATCACGACAGCCGCTAGCGACGCCCAATTTTAACTTACTACCAGACGGCAGTCTTTTTGACAAGTTAAAATTCAAAGATGTTGCAGACGGCAATTTCAAATGAATGGATTTTAAATTGTATGGTCTTTATTTGGTAAAAAATATTGTGGAAAATGAAGAAATTGCATGTCACAAGCTATTTCTTTATTTCCCAAAACGTTTTAAAGCCTATATCTAATGGGGCGTCACAAAGCGTCAATATGTGGTAATGAGCTATGGGAGATAATTATCCCAGTCGTACCGATTTGGTAAAATAAAGACAGAGATGCTGTTCACTGCTTTTGAATCTTCCAGAACTTTGTCTGATCAAACTAAAGAGACTCATCGGACAATAATCTATCAAGGACATCTTTCAGTATGGGAGATTTTAAGAATATCTCGTCTGAGGAAAAAGCTGGTGTAATTTATTCTATCATTCGGTTATTTTATTTGTCGAGGAAAGAAACCGGAGACATCTGTATTTATAAATAATCATTTTGTTCTTCCGTCTGCCCATAAACATTTCAACTATTCAAATATAAAAGATGGTCTGGCGAAATTCAACAAATATTGAAAACTTTTCACAAATGAATTATTTAAATATTATCTGAATTTGACAGGAAATGTAGACAGAATTCTTTTAAAAATATCCGACATGAATCGGAACAAATAATGATACGTCATTCTTACAGAAAATGTGACGAAAATAAGTATATATTAAATAAAACATCATTTCCTTTTCGTAAAAGAAATTGAAATATAGTTTGGCACGCAAAACGTCCGCTTTATAGTCACAGTCTCTGAATCAATTGTCGATCTTGTAGGCCAAATGTAACGCTGCTTTTCTTTAACCATTTGCCAAATGACAAAATTTCAGGGTGGTCCAATTTGAAAGCTGCTGCAGACGTCAAAATGTGTGTTTTTAAGACAGAATTTGTGCAGACGAAAGCACAGAAAATATTGAGGCAAAAGGAGAAACTGCTGGTATCAGCAGTTTCTTCTTTTGTTTCAATGTTTTCCCAAGCAATCTCTATTGGGGACGTCAAAACCAGGTCTTGTTTGGGAAAGGGTTAAAAACATCCGACATAAATCGGAACAAATTATAATAGATCTAATTTAGGTCATTCTTACAGAAAATGCGACGAACGTAAGTAAATAATACATCATTTCCGTTTCGTAGAAAAAATTGAAATATAACTGGGCACACAAAATGTCCGCTTCACAGTCACAGTCTCTGATCAATTGACAATCTTATAGTCTTAATATGACGCTGCTTTTCTTTAAAAGAAAAAAAGCAAACACACGTCGTAACTGCAGTTAGAGAGACGTTTACAGATGTATGTTTTTCAGTAAACTCACGTGCCATTAACGTACGGCTTTGCAGTGGCGGATCCAGATGGGGTGGGGTGGGGGGAGTTTCGGGAGGTTCAAACGAATCCCACCCCCACCCTCTGTAGCCAGATTATTTCATTTTCATGCAAAAATTCAGTCAGAATTATGTAATACTAGGAGAATGAACCGCCCTATCTGTATATTCGAACCCCCTCACAGAAATCCTGGATATGCCGCTGGGCTTTGTACATGAATATTTTAGACTTTCTCTTTCAAAATGAACAAATGCAAAATTACCAAACGTCTTATAGGTCTAAATAAGGAACGCTCGCTTTTTACGGTGGATAATCACGTGATACAATAATTTCAGAAAATATTCAATAACTTTGTTAATATTGAACCGATTTGAATTCGGTTTGAAACAGAGAATGTGGACAGACGTCACACATTAGATGGACGTGGTAGATATTTGAAAATCAACTGATCAAAAATTATTGAAGATCAATTGATTTACAGTTGATTTACAGCTTATTCCTGATACTTTCCCAACTTCTCTGCTTCAAACCGAATTCAAATTCACGGTGGGTAATAAATATATTCAGAGTCACTGGCTCCGCACTTTAAGCACTATACTAGACTTCCGGTCCACGTGCGGCTCCGAAGTTATTTGCGGATTTTGGTAAACAACGAAAGGTATGTGCTGGCTTTTTTGCTTTTCTTTCTTCTTTGACTGACTCTAACCACAAAAACACAATGCTCTTCGATGCCTACGACATTTTCCTCTTGAAAAACACACGGCATATTGAACAACACTTCTTATTTTGACTTTCATTCCGAGATCAACTGTACAGAAAGTTAAAGGAGTCGGGTGATATCTTTCTGTAAAAGTGTATGTTTTGAACCTGTTTGACTAGGTGTTGCTGTTTGAAGTATGGTTATTTGATAATTGAACAAGTTCAATGTCCCTCGAAATGTCACCAGACAAAATCATAGAAAAAATACTGAAAAAGGGTGCGGCTCTGATTATGTACGATGGATCTGATTATGTAGATTGGATATGATTATGTACGTTGGCTCTGAAATGTTGACAAATGACTTTTCTGTTGGTCCAATGAATATTAATGAGGTAATATATTTCGTCTCAAATAAAAGTTACGACAGCACAGAAAGTAGGCCTAGTCAGTTTATCTGCATGCTTTTCCTTATACATAACGACACATTTTGACAATATTCACTAACACAGCGTTTAACCAATGTGAAAACATGCGTGATTTTAAGTGCTCACATGATTTGATTTGTTGCCATTGTTAAGCTCATTAGTTTGCAAAATCGAATACATTGGAAAACACTGCAACTTCATTTGGAATAAGGTGCGGCAACGGCTTTTTTTAGAATAACCAATGTCATGTATCAACAATATTTGGCGGAAATGTAGATGAAGAAATGTTATGTCTAGTTTTAAACAAGCATTCTGAAGTATTGCAAAACAATACCAAGTCCCCTTCCGGCTTTATATATGTGTTTAGAAAAAGAAGCCCAAAAAATTTCAAAGTCCAGTTGCTGGCATCCGTATCTTCCTCAAAAATACTGGACCGGAACGAAACTCAACCTTGTTCTGTAACTTATCAATGCGGGTCTACGTACCAAAAATCAGCTCAATAGCTGCAAGCATTAAAAAAAAGTCTGGAAAACTGTGATTTCCCAGAAATTTTCTAAGTCCAGCATCCGTATCTTCCCCAAAAATCACTGGAGCAGAACGAAACTCAAACTCGTTCTGTATCTCATCAATATGTGTTCATATACCGAAAATCAGCTCAATACCTGCAAGCGTTTAGAAAAAAAAGTCTGGAAAACTGTAATTTCCCAGTAATGTTCTAAGTCCAGCATCCATATCTTCCTCAAAAATCACTGGACCGGAACGAAACTCAAACTTGTTCTGTAACTCACCAATGCAGGTCTACATACCAAAAATCAGCTCAATAGCTGCAAGTATTAAGAAAAAAAAGTCTGGAAAACTGTGATTTCCCAGAAATTTTCTAAGTCCAGCATCCATATCTTCC
Source organism: Fragum sueziense (assembly GCA_963680895.1). Classification (NCBI taxonomy): domain Eukaryota; kingdom Metazoa; phylum Mollusca; class Bivalvia; order Cardiida; family Cardiidae; genus Fragum; species Fragum sueziense. The sequence goes on from OY804596.1 coordinate 7,682,009, forward strand.
CCAAAAATCACTGGACCGGAACGAAACTCAAACTTGTTCTGTAACTCATCAATGCGGGTCTACATACCAAAATTCAGCTCAATAGCTGCCAGCATTAAGAAAAAAAAGTCTGGAAAACTGTAATTTCCCAGTAATTTTCTAAGTCCAGCATCCATATCTTCCCCAAAAATCACTGGACCGGAACGAAACTTACACTTGTTCTGTAACTCATCAATGCGGGTCTACATACCAAAAATCAGCTCAATAGCTATCCCCGTTTAGAAAAAAAGTCCGGAAAACTAATTCACCGGATTGACGGACGGACAGACGGACGGACGGACGGACAGACAGACTGACTGACGGACAGAGTGCAAACCTAAAGTCCCCTTCGGCTTCGCCGGTAGGGGACTAAAAAGACGTCGAGTATTTATAATGACAGACTTTATTGATACATTCAACTTGATTCACATGCCAAGTCCGTTAATTGATTCTGAATAGTTTGCAGAATATCAAAATTGTCCACATGCAGGACGCGATGTGACGACGCCATCGATATTAACTCCGCATTGTCAACATACTGTCCAACGCCGATAACTATGATTTCTGCTATTTTACGTAATTCTGCCGCCTCAGTCTTTGTTGCATTAGGATCGTAGGATCGTCCGTCCGTAATGACAATCACGTATCTCGTGGCGTTAACACGTGCACCGTTAGCTACATCAAAACAGTTTAGCCGGACCTCCTTGAGTGCACAAGATGTGTTTGTTCCTAGTCCCATATAGGAGATGTTCCGCATGGCGCGGAGGACCGCAGGTCGAGAATGGTAGGTGTTGAAGTAGAAATCAGTACGAACACTGCTAGAGAAGGTGACTGTGCTGAACTGAACGTTGTCCTTACCTATCTTAAACTGAGATGCAAAATTTGTAGCAAAATCGACCTCCTTTTGGAAATTTTGTGGACCTTCACTCTCGGACGAGTCGAGCACGAACACGATGTCGGCTAGTTTCAGGCCACATTCTGTAATAGAAAAATGACGAAGTGATATAAGAATATCTAACACTCACAATACTTTTACAAAATTGGCACCCTAATCAATGAGTAACAGTTTTTATTCCAGCACAGACGCTCACCTGCAAGTAATATCCGAAAGGGTAGTTATACAGTATATAAAGATAGATATACAAACATAGATATTGAAAAAGTAGTTCAGTTTATAATATTCCTAGTAGTTAACAAAAGGATTTCTGTGTGACAAAATGTGATATTATCACCGTATGAAGATGCCACTTCGTAATTTAACTCTTGCATGCACTGTACGGCTTTTCTTTGGGATGGGATCTGTGTGTAAATGTATTCCCTGAAAACAAACCACATATAGATTAATAAGTAAATAATGCTAGATCTATGTAACAGCACAATAAAGTTCATGTCACTAAAACTAATCTAAGAGAAAGCATTATCCTGAAAACAAAACACAACAACAACTAGACTCAACAAAACAAAAGGCATCATACAAAATGCCATCTTGAACTGTCCCCAAATAAAATGTATCTAGCTCTCTACAAAGAAGAAAGCTAACAAGTAAGAACTGTTAAACACCGTTCTTTTCCAATGTCCTATATATTTTTTTTTAAAATATCCTATAATTTAATGTAAGAGCTGCTTTAGTAAGTGGGTCATTGATGGTTGAACACGCTCTTATCATTTGGCCAAGGTGATCCAAAAAACGCGTCAAAAAATGCGGCAGAGATAAATCTCCGATCGTCCTAAATATCTGAAAGGCCTCAATTTTGCTTTCTTTCCATAAAACCCCGTTTTTCTTTCCTGTCGCATCTACTTACTATATAAAGGCAGTTGTTGTTCTGTAATTTTGCCATATAAATATATAACGTCAATCGCACGCTTTTCTGCATTTTTAACAGAAAAGCAATATTCTCTTAAAATTATCAATATACGCTAATAAAGTGCATAAATAGGAGTCAATCATAGAAAAGTATACAATGTTCATCACTTTCAGCATGTTATATTTGATTTAATTTCATAAAAAGAAAAAAAAAATAACTCACATTAACTCATATAAATGCTTACATTTTCATGTAACGCGTAACGAAATTCAAATATAATCCAGTTATGAAATACAATAGAATTGATAATCTTTGGTCGATTTTCAAAATTCTTCAACGTCGTAATCCTTATTTTGTACGTAATTGTGATATTTGCATTAGCCGAAATCAAAAATGTTATTTGCGTCAAAGCAAAGTAAACAACGGCAGCACGTGACATGTTATTGTATGTTCAGTTTGAACTGAGACTCCTTGCATATTCCGTTAATCTTCGGGTCTTTCCGTGTTATCTACATCAGCGAATAGTAGTGGCCTAGTTGGTAAGGCGACTCTCCTGTAAACTACATGTCCGTTCGAATCCCGGTAGTATTTTTTACTTTCAACATTTATTTCTCTTTTTTCAAATGCAAGCACACATTTTGTAAATCTCAATCAGTTCACTTGAATCCATTCACATTTAGTAGTCTTTCTAAAAATGTCGAAACCGTTTAGATACAGGTAGTAATAAAAAGTGTTTGCTGATGTTGCAAACTTTTTTAGACAACTGGGGGACCCAGATCCTTTTCTGCGCTTACCATCATCGCAACTGGAGTCAGCAGGGTCTACGTCTTTTTGATTCCGGTGGAGCTGTGAGAGACCAACATCACAGGTCGCCTACTATCACGGGGTATAACCTGATGTTAGTAAATGCAGTTACGCACGCCCAATATGGCAGAGGGACAAAAATGTGAGTTTTACAAGCATCAATTTCATGCACTATCTCGATGCGTTTGATATATTTTTTGACGAACTTGATCAATAATAATCCTGTAAACAATGTCACACTCTCTTTATTCTGATATACGTGGGTCATCCAATAAATAGTGAGACTGTTCCTATTGCAGAAATATCTTGACTTTTATTCTTTCAATGTTCCTATATTCCTTCAATATATGATCTTACCCTTTTTAACGACACAATTCAAACAGTGGGAAAGTCTTTTAATTCCGGTTGCTAGGCAACCAGAGCTAATGCGTCATATTTGACTGGCCACGTCTACTTTCAATGCATTTAAATCCTCAAAACTCACAAATTGCAATGATTAGTTCACTTAGAACAGTAATTATGGTCTGGAGGACTTATGTGCAGAAAATTGTTGGATTTCGGTAAAATGTTGCAATTATAGAGCGTCAAAAGTGACGTCACCCTACCCGCCTTTTGACAGATGACGTTGTCATGCAGAATAAATGTTGTACGTTCAGACAGCTTTGGTTGCTTCTGGTAAAAGGCAAGTCTCAAGATAGCCATCAGAAATATACAACAATACTCTACATTGGCTGTTTTCCAAGATAGGACCCATTTGCAGATAATATGCACTGATTTACAAAAACCATCATTTTTTTGGATATTTTCCGTCATTTTTCGCTTTTGTTTACCGACCAAAGCTGGGTTGCTTTTGTACACTAATCCTTTTTTCCTTACACTTTGCAACCCACTAGAAAACAGTTGTCTATAACAAAGCTTTGTCCAAAAACCTTTTAGCAAGCTTTGAAATAGCTCCCTCCCATTATTGCGCTAAAATTATGCATTTTTTATGTATGCACTTTTTTGTCCATTGCCAAGCCACATGAGACGCGTCCATGTTACAATTGTTTGTGTCACAGGAAGTGACGTCATAAATGTGACGTCACAAGGTAACATCATTTGGTGCAATTTTTCTATAGCTGATATGATGGGCTATGTATGTGCCAAGTTTCATTAAATTCTGTCGGACAGTTTTTGAGATATGAAAACGGTCTCGCTTATTATTGGATGACCCTCGTCAGTAGGCTAATATCGGGGCTCGAAAAAATGACATAATGTGCGTAACTGTAATACTGTAACTGATCTATTTTCAAGTAACAGTTATGCACATCATCGTGATTTTTGCAAGGTTTATTACAGCTTTTATACTAACATAAAAAAGTGAATTTTAATTCTAATTCCTTTTATTATAAACAAACATCGAATTGGTGAAGAAAACTGAACGAATAACACGTCCAGTTACACAAATAAAGCTTAAGAATTATTCCCCTAATTTTGAAGTCGCCATATTGGATGTGCGTAAAGTTCTGCAGTTACGAACATCAGGTTATACCCCCGTGACTGTATGTAAAAAAGTATTTTCATCTATTTTTCGCTACATCCTTTCTATGATTTTCATTTCATATAAAAGTACATTTGTTCGACAAAAAGGAATGATAAGATTATAATTGACAGGTTGAATATTAATGTTTGAAATAAAAATGTAGAAATATTACAAAATTTCTACCCTGTTCAAAAATTGTGTTTATCTAAATGGGGTTCATCTCTTTAACTTCCACGTTTAGATCGACAATCTAAAAGCAATGAAAGAGAGGATTTTCTGTCCCCCAATCGGTTTAAAATGAAGGAATATCATCCTAAAATCGTATTTTAAAGTCCTTGTAACAAAACTTTGCAAACTTTTACTTGGTTATTTTTTAGTCCATGAGTTTACATTTGATTCAAATGTTTTGACGTACAAAATTATAATACCTCTAATAAACGCTCACAAGGCAAGGACCTGTCTGCCTTCCTTAAGGTACCAGGGCCCTTACGTCAAATAGCGTTCTGCTGGGATATCAATCAGGTTGTGAATGACTTTGGATAGTAGAGTTAGCTGAATCTGGGATCTTCCATTTTCAAGTGATTCCCATTGGAGGTGGTCCAGCATAGATGTTACACTACTGGTGTTCCTGAAACGATTGCTGGTATATCGAGCAGCTCTTCTCTGGACTATTTCTAGTTTGTGACGGGGGCTCCATGCAGGACAGTAGTACTCCAAGTTAGTACGGACCATTGTAGTGTATGCATTAGCTTTGGTTTCCTCGCTGCAAGACATAAGGTTTTTTCTCAGAACGCCTAACATGCATATCCTGTCCATGTGTTTTTTCCAGGACAGCGATGATTGGATGTCTACGCCCAAATATTTACTGGTATCCTGTCGTTCCAATGTATGTCCTTTCAGTTGGTAAGGAAATTTGGTGGGACAGCGTGATCTTGTAATGCTAAGGACACTGTATTTCTGAGGATGGAATGTCATACCCCACTTGCCTTCCCATTCATACAGAGCATTCAGGTCTTCTTGTGGCACTTGACAAGCATCTAGGCTCTTGATCTGTATGTAGACAATGCAATCATCAGCAAAGAGTCTTGTATTGGATGTGATCCTGTCTGGCAAGTCGTTTATAAACAGCAAGAAGAGCAATGGGCCCATGACTGATCCCTGGGGGACTCTGCTGACTACAGGAACAATGTCTGATGAACATCCCTCCACAACAACCATTTGGGTCCGACCAAATAGTAATGATGATACCCAGCTGAGTGTAGTATCTCTGATTCCAAAGTGCTGCAACTTTCGTATGAGTATTTGGTGGGGAACTCGGTCAAAAGCTTTAGAAAAGTCTAAGGCCACCATGTCCGTCTGTATGCCGTTGTCTAGTGATGAGGCAAGGTCATCAGCAGGGTGACCGGCTGGGTTTCACTCCTCTTAGCGCGGAATCTGTGTTGACAGTCCGGGAGGATCTTAATATGCTTGTTCACATGTTTCATCACACTGCTTACAATTATGTGCTCTAATGTCTTGCAGCAGAGAAAGGTCAGTGACAACGGGCGATAGTTGGCTGTGTCATAACACTGGCCTTTCTTGAAGATTGCAGAAACATTGGATTTCTTCCAATCTCCTAGTACAGTTCCAGTTTGGGGGAAATTGTTGAAAATGATAGTAAGAATCGGTGCAAGTTCTAACGAGCACTTTTTCAACAGTCTTGCTGGTATCATATCAGGTCCAGTGGCTTTGTGTTGATTACATTTTTCTAGAAGTTTTCTCACTCCTTCAACATCGACTAGTATGTTGGTCATGTCAGGATATGGTGTACCATCAGGGTCTGGAACTGGAGTATCAACGTCCTCATGTGTGAAAACTGACTGGTACTGTCGGTTGAGTATGTCAGCCTTGTCCTTTGATGAGTTGAAGAGACGTCCGTTGTCTTTAAGAGGAGCGATACCTGTTGAGTCTTTACGTAAAGATTTTATTTAGTTCCAGAACCTCTTCTACTTTGGTACTTGGTCATTGTTTTGGTCTCCAGTCTCGATGATGTTGTTGATATAAGTCCAGTATGAATGTCTCTCAGTTCTTTGGACAACCCTTTTGCAATCTTTATACTTTCGTATGTCTCTCCCGCTTTTGGATTTCTTCATTCTAGAGTAAAGTCTGTTACGTCTGCGCATCAGTGCTTTGATCTTCCAATTCATCCAAGGTTTACTACTTCTTTTGTTGTTGAGTACTTTTGTAGGGATGTGCTTTGGCATTAGGCTAGAGATCGCGGTACAGAAATTCTTCCACAGCCCTTCGATTTTTGAATTTGGTGCCAATGAAATGAACTCTTTTACTCTGATTTGATGGTAGCAAAGTAAGCTTTTTTGTAGATGTGTACTTTCCTAGGTGTTTTTTAATTTGGCTGGACGGAGGCTGGATTCAATGTAAAATGTCTCGTGCTCTGATACTCCTGGAATGACTTCAACTCTGCTCTCGAGAGAGGAGTAGTTTGAGAAAAAAAGATCCAGAATGTTCCCAGTGTCCTATGTAATTCAAGTGGGTTCCTTGATCATAAGAAACGCCTCACTGAAACTTGTCATTATTTTCCTTAATCCTATTACCATATTAGTGAAGTGTATATTGTATATAATCATTTTGACCGACGATTGCATCAAATGAAAAAATATGCGTTTCTATTCATCAAGATATCCATTTCCGGTCACTGATCACGTTTTCTACGGCCGCGTCGTGTATGAATAACACGTGATAAAATAGGTCACATTTTACACAGTAACATGTAATAGCTGATAGCCAATCACGAATTCAAAGATTTTCTTATCAAACATCCGTATTGAAGGATACCCAGGCTAAAGTCTGAAAATGGAGCTCGTAATATGGCCATTTTCGAATGCGAGGAATGCACAAACAAGGCGCCAGACAGTTTAACGTATTGTATTTATCGATTTGGTGTCTTGGTCGACGCGTTAGATTTCTTAAGACGTATATAGATCGGCCACGCTCAAGAAGACATTGTGTAACGCCGGTAAAGCAAGATATTTCCTCACGTCAACGTCATGCACGTTTTAGGTTTGTGACGCTTGGATCGACGTTGTTTGGAAAAGTCTGCTACTGTGGTGGCTAAATAAGTGTTTTATGATAACTCGTTTGAAATAGACACGCTATTTGGAAAATAGAGCTCGTAATTTAGCCATTTTGAATACGGGAAACTCCGAAACAAATCGTCGGACGTTTTGACGTATTGCATTGCACAATTTAGGAATCTTGGTCGACGAGTTAGAGATACAGGATCGGTCCAAATCGGATAGACCTCGTGTAGCGCTTGTTATACAAGAAGATTTCTCATGTTAACGTCATAATACTTTTCACGTTTATGACGTTGGGGTCGGCATCGTGTTTAGTATTCGCTAATTGTGGTCTCCCAATAAGACGTTTGACGATACCTGTTGTTGTCGCAAGTAAAGTTTTAACCGCGCGCTACTGATTTTAAATGGAAGTTCTGATACAGCTCTGATTAGATGTGCTATTTTTAATTGGACGTCCGAAAGGACGTACAATTCTTATAACCACTTTTGGACAGGCGAAATGGGTTTTCATTACCAAAAAACCCTTTCTCAGACTCAATTGCCAGTTGACCAAAATTCAAAATAGATTTTGCGACCATACAGGAAAACTGTCGTATCTTTTCCTACTTTCTATGTGTTCTCTAACAAATACTATAAGATTCATTGGCCGATTCAATTCATGCCACGTCTTAACCAACTTTACGATCTTTTTTCGATTTAATCATTTTCTTGTAGTTTTTTGACTTTCGTAATATTTATTGTGTAAAGGGTAAGATCTTTAGAAAGCGATACATGCATACACTATGGTTATAATGTAAACAGACACCCTATATCATCCGCAGCAGCGAAAGCTCAAACGGGAAAGGATTAACCTCGCAACCTTTTTTCAGTTTGAAATTTGGAACGCCGTTGGTTCAAAACCAGTTCGGATTATTTCTTCTGTAAAACGTTTGTTTTTCTTGATGTGTTTACTGAAAACACACATTTTAGAATGATTACCCAATTTAATGCACGTATTGTGTATGATAGGTTCCTTTTCTTTGATCATTGTTGTTTAAGTTTTTGACATATTTAAAGGAACGGGGTTTCCACGAGACGTACTTTGGAACCAGGGTTTTGAAATTGATTATCGGGGAGTGAGTTCATTTCGCAACTCGGGTTCGACTCGATGACAAATTGGGGTTCCATCTGAACAGCCTCAGATGAGACACTAGTGAAATCCACCTATTCAGAAAAATAGTTGCTCTTACGAGTTTTTTTTCTCCAGCATCTGTATCACTGATATTCGACAGTATCATGACCTATTTACATACTGATCGATGATCATGACAACAATGATTATTACTAGTATAAGACTAAGTGACAGCGATCTGTATTTATTTCGTTTAAGAGACCCGTTTACGTGTATTGAGCTAAGAAGATGAAGCAATGGGTCTGCAACAGATGGTACCTGGATGATCGTATGAATATGTTTACAGATAGGGACATTGCTATTCTCAAATTTTCGTTGATAATGATATGAAGATTTAAATTGCTTATTGTACTCCACTGCCATTTTCCCGACGGCACGTTCCCAATTTCCTCTTTTTATGCACATCTGTAGATGTAAGGATGCTGCGGTAGTACTTGTATGAGGAATCCATGGTAAGGTTCTCCAATTCATCTGGTATTTTGTTTCAGGAAAAGTATGTATTGAATTTGTTTTGTAACCACAACCAGGGAAAACTGCTACCGTGTTTTTTTCTTTTTTTACTCTAAACAGGAATAAAAATCAAAGTGCTTGGAGCACTATATTTAGACGCCTCTCATTGATTGAGCGGAATTGTATGTAAATGATCGGCGTTTCATTACTTTATTTCGTTGAATTTGTGTTAAGATCGATTCTAAATCACTGCGGTCGTTTTTTCGCCAACGATGGTGGAGATAGAAGTCGAACAAGAGTGCCATGGTCACAATATACGCCGCCACTTATAAAACTTGAGACAAAAAAATGACATTGACAAGGATTTATAAATATTCACACAAAAACCTGTAAAAAGTTGTCAAACAGTAAAAAGCCTGGAAGGAATTGCGTTCACGAGACTGAAATATCATTAAGCCCTAGAGGCTAAGATTGAAGGGGGCATAACTCAGGCAAAAATCAATGAACCATAAAATCCTTACTTCATGCACATCTACCAATTAAGGTAATAACATCCACCAAGTTTCATAAGGATCCAGTCAGAATCTTAGTTGAAGAAGTTGTGTTGACAAGGCTGCAATTTCAATCAGCCCAAGAGACTAAGTTTTAAGGGGGCATAACTCTAGAAAAAATCAATGAACCATAAAATCCTTCCTTCATACAAATCTACCAATTGAGGTGATTGACCAAGTGTCATTAATATCCAGCCATAAACGTAGGAGCAATTTCAATAAGCCCCACAGACTAAGTTTTAAGGGGGCATAACTCTGGCAAAAATCAATGAACCATAAAATTTTTCCTTCATGCACATCTACCAATTGAGGTGATAACATTGACCAAGTTTCATTAAGATCCAGCTAGAAACTTAGGAGGAGTTGCGTTGACAAGGCTGCAATTTCAATAAGCCCCAGATACTAAGTTTTTAAGGGGCATAACTCTGGCAAAAATCAATGAACCATAAAATCCTTCCTTCATGCACATCTACCATTTGAGGTGATAACATTGACCAAGTTTCAAGAAGATCCAGCCAGAAACTTAGGAGGAGTTGCGTTGACAAGAAAAGTGGACGGACGTACGGACGGACGGATGGACGGACGGACGGATGGACGGACGGACAGACGGAGAAGATGACGCCAATATACGTCCGCCTCCGGCGGCGTATAAAAAAAGATGATTAAAAAGAACAATGTCTGAGTAGAATTCGAACCCAGGGCCTTCCGGATATGACATGTGTAAAGAGTACAAGGTGGGTGCTCTGCTAAGTGAGCTATCGCGGCTTTCATTTATGTAGCGCGTTGGCTTACATTTTGAATTGCTTTGTAGCGTGCTTTATAAAATCAATGAAAAGTATAACTGACGACAATACTCATAGTAAACCGAAACAAGAAGACAAAATTGCTAATCGCATGGCCTTAATTGAATTTGGTAATCAAATTAATAGTGATTATTCATAGCGACAAATCAGTTGTCTTGAAACGGCAATCAAATCAATTTGAAGCCTGAGAAGGGTTTTCTGGTATTAAAGCCGATTTCGTATGTCCGAAACCGATCTTATAGAATTAAACACAGAAGAATGAATAAAATATCTTTCGTTCATGTACAATCCCGCTCAATCAATCAGAGACGTCCAATTACAGTGCTCTCAGCACTTTGATTCTACACTGTAATAATTTGATAATTTCTTTATCGTCATTTATTTAACAACAGATAATCAAATTTACAGATGGTAATAAGATTATGTAATTTCAAATCAGAAATACTGAGGGACTGAGGCGTTTCTTATGGCGGTCAGTATAGTTGACCAAGGTAATCGGGGTTGATCTCATCTGGAGGGCGATAGAAGGAGCCCACGAACAATTGACTTGAACCTGGGATTTGTATCTGGGCCCATACCAATTCGCATTTGCCTTCTACTTTCAGCTCTTCAGGTTCGGTGCTGGAAAATCGTTAAGAGACAAGTATGAAGACCCAATCACCAGTCTGTTTGCTTTTGTCCTTCCTATAAACTTTGCAACCGGTTTGGAAAATTTCGGTTGATAAGTGGTGGCTCTTTAACCATGATTCCTTACCAAGTATAATGTCGACATTCGTTGCCTCAATCATGATCAGAAGCTGTGTTTTTGTCGATAATTGAATGGCAATTGACAACCAGGACCTTCAGAGAACATCATCTCTTGGATTAGGGCTGTGTTGAACAGCAATTTGCTCGCTTTTGTTGTAAAAACTTGGATGAGTTTGATGATCAGCCGAAGTAGAATGAAATGAGTCTGCACCAAATCTACTGGTTAAGGCAAGGTGGGCGTTGGTTCGTAATTGGTTGGATGAACTATGCTGAGGAGAGGATGTAGCCTGTGGGAGGCCAAAGCTGATGTCAGACGACACGGTTGTTTCATTCACAAAAGGGTCAGACTGATTTGTGGTTTCGAATAGCAACATGTCGAAAAGGGTCGTGGAAAAGTTAGGCATACCACATTTAATGCATTCCCATGATGCATTTGCCAGTCCGAGGTAGACACAGTCCTTTATCCATAATTATAACACTCTAGTACTGTAAAATTCATATATAGCGAAAGAAGAACTACATCGGGTTTTATTTGACCAATAATGACTCTATGTAATTATGCTTCGTGTATGCGCCAAAACGTCACGTAACGTCAAGGCAACGTCAAATGACGTCATCAATGACGTCACTTGACCGCCAATGCGTTTCCTACGCCGAAAACTAGTTCATACAGAATTTCCACAAAATAACACATTTCGAATGTGGGTTTTGTTATTTTGAGTGTTATAATGGAGATAATAACAAGTTAAGCGGTCTTTATTGCGCAATAAAAACCTCTGTGCTCTGGACTACATGTTATGGCAAATACCTCGGCGCTTTGCGCCTCGGTTTTTACCTACACATGTAGTCCGTCGCACATCGGGTTTTATTTGCGCAATAAAGACCGCTAAACTTGTTATTATTTCATAAATATTCTTGGTGGTAACACACGTTACAAGTATCACAGCAAATACCGGGTGTTGTCCATTTTACAACTTCAGAGCAATAGCCGCAAGGGTATTTACAGGGCCTGGGACCTGGATTTGGCTTTGGAGCGTAAGACTTTGCGAGAAGGAGACTGCAAAGGTAGATCAGTACAAGTTTATTTCTGCTAACAGGTCCTTTCTTTTTACCATGAGTGGTTAGCATAGAGGTGGAATTTGGAATACCTCTATTTAGAATTGTCCAAGGTGTTCCAAATGCAATCGCTCAAACTTTGGTCCCAATCGCAGTTGGCCCTAATGAGTCACATAACTTTGCTAAAAACCAATGACAAATAGCTGTGCACAGATGTGTAGCGTTACTGTTTGTTCTGATAGAATTATTTAGTCACATGACTATGGTAACACTCAACGATAAATTGCTACAGGGACTCAGTTTTACTGTTAATCCTGATAATATGAAAATAGGCAAAGCCTAAATACGAGCGAAAGCAAGCAGATTTTCATTTTTTCATACTAAAGAGTCAGTCGGCATGACGTCATAGCCTCACTTTCATTTTTTTCATCGAGGTTACTTCCTCGGTCTTTATCGTTACGGGATACCGATTTTGAGGTAGAATATTTCAAAAATCCATAGTTAAAATTCAAAAACAAAACTCTTTCTTTAAAAAGATGTGATTTAAACTTTCTAACGACCAACGCATTTGTAATAATCAGGCGCAGTCGTCGAGATATTAATGCTGAAAGTTGGTAATGCTTTAACGAAAAAGACCGAAGCTTTCACCTCCTCCAAATGAGTCCAGGTAAAATGACCATGTTTTTGATTGGCAAAAGGGGTTGTGCCGACCGAATCAATAGAAAAATTATACATTTAGATATGTAGACTAAGTTAAGGAGGATACAAATGGGTCTATGATTTGACTCCCAGCACCTAATACGAGTCCTTTATTTAAGTAGATCTATTAAGTTAAGTAAAGAAGTATTACCGGGTAGGTGTTGGAAGTCAATTATAAGACCCATTTGGTCGGATGCAGGTATTTAGAATAAGATGGTGACAATTATATAATGTGGCAATATAGACATGTGGTTCAGTAGCTCAGTTAGAAGAGTGCGGGACCGGTATCCTGAGTCAAAATATTGGTCGAGCCTGTGATATCAATTATCTCCTTCTATTACATACATCTGTGATATTTTAAATGTCAGAGCAGCAGCAATCCGGACCATTGCACTAAATAGAAGTAGGCTACGTAAAATCTATAATCTACAGGGTTCTCCACTATATAATGCGAGGATGTCGTCTACACATTAGAATTCCAGAGTGCTTCAGAGATGTAGTCCACCAAATGATTTTCAGTAAAGATTATTCTTTTCTAACGATGTTTCTGTATGCAAAGAGGAAAATGTTGAAAAGCACTGAATTACAGACCACTCGTGCAGATAATTGATGTGCACAAGGGCACTTTCAGCGGATCTACTTGTTGTCAAGCCAGTACCTTTGTAGATTGGCGCATCGAAAGCGGAGCTATTTACCTGGTTTAGAATGAAAGGTCTAAGGTTCACTATGTAAACCATTATATAGCCGAGCAAAACTTTTGGGATGGGCTTTGGACACCCAAGGTGGGCCCTTGTTACTCTTTAATTCAGGCTTTTCTAAAATACCAAGATGGGTTTTTACCCCCTAGGCCAGATTGAATAGTGTACCCTCAGCTTTTGCAGGCAGTCTTCTAGGTTTTGCACGGAAAGCCTAAGAACATACATAGTGTAAAAAAAGCAGTTTGAATCCCCAGATTTCAGAATCAGTGGACTCCTGTGGCCATGCAATAAGTAAAAAAGATACAGGAATGACACCTTTTTGAGACATGACTTGATCATATTTTATAAATAAACACTTTTTCTTCATTTGAATTAAGTTAACACCATCTTGTTTAGTCCAGTCACAATATTATGGCACATCTTCACAAATTTTACAGGTATATTTAAACAAGGAAAAACACTATTAATCTTCAATAAATTTTGAATGTTTTGTCTAAAATTTTGAAGGTGTGACACACCTGCAAGGTCTGGGCCATTACTTAAGTCTTTTGTTTAGAATCATCACTCATGTCTTATATATTACATTCGTTTTTTCAAGAAAAAGTCTATTGACACCTGGAGCAGACTGTCAAACTGGATTACAATTTTATCTGTACACAGGGATTAGGATGATACTTTTGAGAAAGTTTTCAGGTAAATCCAACATGTATGTTGTGTGAAGATAACCCAGAAACTACAGAACATTTTATACTTGATTGTGTAATGCTGAAACCCATTCGCAACCAGTGCATCAGTGAACTTGCCGAAGAAATTATATCAACTTTCAACATAAACATTAATGAACTACCAAATGAAGAGAAACTAAGAATCATACTAGACTGTTCTCACCTACATCCAAATCCTAATCAGAAAAATAGTGTGAAACTAGGGTCGATAGAGTTCATATGCAGAAGGTTAGTAAACAACCTACATGTCTCTAGACTGAATTTACTTGCCGCAGTCGGTAGAAGTAAACAGAGAGGGGGAAACAGTGATATTGTGTAACGTAAATAGTTTATTTCATAAGAAGGCGTAAATAAGGATTGTGATATTTGTGGTGTGGGATTGTGTACAGTATTCTGGTGGAAATTATTCAACTGGCGTCCAGATGGATGGTTCTTCCTGAAGGGAGGTGAAGATTATACAACAACAACAACAACAACAACAAGTGACAGATCCATGGGGTTCAGAGGGTTCAAACGAACCCCACTCTGAAGCCTGACTATTTCATATTCATACAGAAATTCAGTCAAGTTTGTATAATGATAGGAAAACGAATACCCTACAATATTTGTATATTTGAACCTCTCTCACAGAAATCCTGGATCGCCACTAGTTTTAAATTGCAAATTGTACCAAATCCTTTGTTAGATAAAGATATATTTTTCTATGAGATTTTTCTCTCATTTAGCCATTTTGAATGAGATTTCTGGCATAATCACAAATCTCGTCCCCCCCCCCCCCCCCCCAAAAAAAAAAAAAATGATCCCCCGGCCCGCAGATGTAATTTAAATTTGGAAAAGAGAGCAGCTCTAACTCTAGTTTATATACCTATCTTTAACTCTTTCCGAAATAACCACTGATGTTTCTTAATAGAAAAGGTTTAGGAAAACATTGAGGAAAATGAAGAAAATAGATCTACTGATAATCAACATTTTCGTCTCACTATTTCATGTGATAGCTTATATTTTCCGTTAGGAAATCAAATTTTCAGACACAAATATACAGAAGTCTTAAAGTCCTTTCAACTGTCCATTTATTTCTGTTTTTGAGGAAAGGGTCAAACCCAGGCGGTTTTATAAATTATCTGACACATGTTGTCTTGAACTGCTTCTTTTCCATCAACCTAGAGGAAAACTGCAGCCATGTAAATGCATTGTAAAAAAACCCACAATCTTTCATTGTATCGAAATACGGAAGGGACGGTTGAAAAATTTCATGAGCGAATCTGGGTCAATGGCAAAGAATTCTGTGCTTAAATAGACTTGGTTTCATGTTAGGCATCGTGATAAACCGCCGGTGTTATCATAAAATCTCGTCACTGCGGCTTGAATCAAGCCGTAGTTACGAGATTTTATAACAACACATACGAAAAGGTATTGTTCGTCCGAAATAACGGCATGGTAATTGAGTAAAATCGTTCCCTATTTTACTATGGAATTTACATTTACGTCATACGAAATCTCCCGCGCTCAGGTCGCGTGACGTTTACCTCAACTTTACATTACGTCATCAGACATAGATCTGTGTAAAGAATTTTCTGAAATGTTTTCGTTTTGTGTTGTGAACAGTAAGAGCGAGTATATTTTACCTATAGCGTAACTTAAATACTATTGAATTTTGGAAATACGAAATTTGATTTAGAATTTGAACACTGATGACTGACTTTCGTGTTTAGTGAGATTTACGGTGTGCCTTTGTGTGGAAATCGAGTCCAGTCTGCTGCCGGAAGTTGAGCTCCAGTGGGCATCATAAAACGAAAATTTCAAGATGGCCGAAAAAAAGTCCCCTGGGGTTTGAGAATATTGAAATATTGAAATTGACTTTAACGGTAATTTTGTGTTTTTATTCCCCCATACTCGTATGTGTAACTTATAGGCGATCAAAAGATCGCGACTTCGTCGCGATTTTCGCTCGTATAATTGAGCCAGAATCTGGAAAAACGTCCCTTATAGCATTTGAGAACAACATGGTTCCAGATCAGCCTGCGTATACACGCAGTCTGACCAGGAACCATTTTGTTCTTCAAATGCTTCCTCATGGCCTGTAGTAATCATTTGAGAGTAACATGGCTGCTGGCTACATTGCATCTACGCACAGCCTGATCTTGGAACCTGGCTGTCTCAAATGCTATAAGGGACGTTTTTCCAGATCCTGGCTCAATTATATTAGTCACGATGTGCAGTTTTATTGCTTATCAAGATATAACTATTCTGAATCAAAAAAGAAAGTGTACATACTTCTACTTTATTTATCTACGTAATCGAGGCAATTAACTTAACCAAACTTCTACACGAAGTTAAGGAATCGACTTACTCATGTCTATTGACATGAGAAGCTAAATCAAACATAGAAATTGAATACTCCAAAGATGCTTCGTCTTAGTAAACACGACATATTTCACATGTTAGTTTTGATAGTGTCTTCAACCGGCATAAAATTTGACGTTGTCGTTTAAATGTAATCGTAATGAAATTAGACGTTTGCAATCATGTTTCCAAAACAAAGGATACATTTTAATAAGCTTCAGTCTGGTAAACCAGATGCAGCAATGATTTGAAAAGATCGTTACATGATGTTGACGCCCTAACGTCAACGTTTCAAAACTACACCATTTTTCGGCAATTCAGTGCAACAGCATATGCAAGCAACATTGGAAATCGGTGATGGCAGCACGACGGCCAACACGAGATTCGAGACCATGTGTTTGTGACATAAGGATTTGTGGCTGTAACGTTTTTAGCTCACCTGAGCACGAAGTGCTCAAGGTAAGCTATTGTGGTCGCTTTTTGTCCGTCGGCGTCGTCTGTCCGTCCGTCTGTCCGTCTGTTCACATTTTGTTGTTACCACTCTAGCACCAACAAATATTGACCAATCTTAAGCAAACTTGGTCAAAACATGTATGATCATATGTTCTCGGATGAGTTAGATTTTGAGTCAGATCGGACTAGGAAGTCCAGAGTTATGTGCCCTTGAACGTCAAAAATGGCTAGTTTTGACTTTGTTACCACTCTAGTATCTACAAATAATGACCAATCTTAACCAAACCTGGTCAAAACTTGTATGACTATAAGTTCTCGAATGACTTTGATTTTGAGTCAGATCGAATTAGGAAGTCCGGAGTTATGTGCTCTTGAACATCAAAAATGGCTAGTTTTGACTTTGTTACCAGTCTTGCATCTACAAATATTTACCGATGAAGACAAAACTTTGCCACAATGTTGGTAACTATAAGATCTCGGATGAGTTCGATTTTCAGTGTGATAGGAGTAGGAAGTCTGGAGTTGTGTGCCTTTGAATTTGACAAAATTGCTGTTTTCGACTTTGTTTACACTGTAGCATCTACATTTATTGATCAATCAAGGCAAAACTTGACCACAATGTTGGTGACCATAAGATCTTTGATGAGCTAAATTTTCAGCTTGATTTGATTAGAAAAACAAGAGTTATTTGTCCTTGAATTTCACAAAATTGGCGTTTTCGACTTTATTTTCTCTGTAACAAACACAAATATGGACCAATCAAGGCACAACTTGGTCACAATGTTGATGACCATAAGATCTTGAATGTTTTTATTTGTCAGATTGATCAGACTAAAAAAACAGAGTTGTGCACCCTTGGCGATTACAAAATTGCCCTTTTCGACTTTGTTTTTTTCTCAAACAGCAAAAAATATTTACCAATAAAAAAAACATGGACATAATGTTGATGAGAATTTCTTTATCAGAACAGAGTTATGTGCCCTTGACTGTGACAAAATTGTTTTTTTCTTCCTCTTTGTGTTTACTGTAACAGCTACAAATATTGATCATTCAAGATTATGAAAGCAGTTTCCAGCTGGATCATAATCTCGCATCTTAAATTATGTGCTCTTGAACTTGACAACATTGTGACTTTCATTCTATGTAGGTGCAGGTGAGCGATTAAGGACCATCATGGTCCTCTTGTTTTGTTGACAGCGGCAATTTTGTCAAATTTAATTGTACATTGCTCTAGACGCGATTTTGCTATTTAGATGAAAAGTTCAATACTACAAGCTCTTATAGTCATCAACATTTTCATCTATATTTGATTACATGTCCATTTTGGTTTTGACTGTACATTTTATTGTATATGTATTACATTGGCTCCACTACCTGTAAAACGTTATGTATTGTAATTATTGCAAAGGCCGGTGGCCAAATATCAATAAAACATTAAAACTTGAATCTGTTATAGTAGCAACAAGGCCAAAAATGCCATATTGTCAAATTCAAGGACACATAACTGAGGATGTTACGCTTCGATCAAGCTAAAAATTACACTGATGAAAAATCTTATAGTTGCTATTTTTCCAATATTCCGCTCAATTCGTCTATTTATTTCGGCTTTAAGAGGCAGCAGAATGTCAAAAACGGCAGTTTTGTTAAATTCAGGGACATATAACTCCAAAAGTTTGAGTCTGGTCAGCTAAAAAAAAAAGTCGCATGCATGTAAGGGAGACCGGGGCTAGTTCGCCCCCCTAATTTCGATTGCCC
The DNA here is from genome assembly GCA_963680895.1 of Fragum sueziense. Taxonomy (NCBI): domain Eukaryota; kingdom Metazoa; phylum Mollusca; class Bivalvia; order Cardiida; family Cardiidae; genus Fragum; species Fragum sueziense. The sequence continues at coordinate 7,700,683 of OY804596.1, forward strand.
ATATTTTGAATTATGAAAGCTATTTGGGCGTGATTTATATATACTGTGCACAAAAAGTTTAGCACACTTGGGAAATGACCTTTCCTAGTCAAAAACTATTCCAAAATCCATAAAAATAAATCTCTGATGTGTTTGAAAATTCAATTTTCTGGCGCTTCCAGAAAACTTTGCTTCAAAATTCTTAAGCGTAAGTTAGGTATCTTACGTTAAAGTGCACAGGGGTCAGATATCGAAAGTCAAGCAAATTTCAATGACGCGAATGTCCAGCATAAGCAGCTAGAACCGCCATTTAATGTCTTCCCATGTTGCAGAGAAGCTTCCTGACCACAAAGAAAGGAACTTTGCCCATTCATACTGCAGATGACGCTCATTGCAAATGATGTTACAGACGTCATTATTTTCTCTAGCCTGATGTCCAACAATGTTCTTTGTGTGTTCTTTTGCTGGTGATTAAGCAGTTCAGGCGTAGATCATTCTGTATGTTCCTTGGAGTAAGTGGGTGGTGATTATCTTATTGAAATATCACAACGTTATGTCGTTGTAAGACGGTCCTGCGACAGGTTGGATAATTTCACTGCAGTGCCCTTGCACCGCTTGGTTGCCATTAACTGAAATAAGGTCTGTTTAACTGTTTTCATCTATTCCTGCCTCAAAATGACGCTGCACTCGACGTAACTGTCTCAATGATGACGTTATTGGTATCAAGCCTTACGCATCTTCTCCAACCACAAATCCTGCCGTCAGTTAATGGCACGTAAAATGAGATTCGTCCGGACATCAGTCCAATGTCTCCTGAATCAATATCGATGTGTCAATACCCACTGACGCCTTGCCTGTCGATGCTAAACGTCATCGGCGTAAGATCGGAGGACCCTGATGCAAGTTCTGTGGAGCCTGTTCCAGACAGTCTGATCACTAACGTTATACCTTGTGACGTCCTGGAGGAGCAGCACTAAATTCTTACTAGACAGGAATTCGAAACGTCGTCAAGACGTCGCTGTGAAACGATCCTCCCTGAACGTCATTTTACACGGTCTACAAGATTTAGGTCGGTCGTTGGTGGCTAAAGTTGCATAAACCAAGTGCCGTAGGCACGTAATTGTCAATTGGAGACAATTGAAATGCAAAGCGACATCTCTAACAGACATACCTGATTGGAGCATGCAAAGAACTCTCTGACGTCGAACTTACGTCATCATTTCTCGCCTTCCCATAATCAATTTCAAAGAATTTGTAACAGTTAAATTGATTCTGCTAACAGATCTGTGTAATCGTGTGTTTTTGGACAAGCTAGACATTATCGATGTCACTGCACACGTGCCGCACGTGACTTTTGCTTATCTGGACTTTGTCCGATACACTGAATGTTCACTCTACACATGCACTGTATGCGTAATGGTTGTCGATCGGGACAACTGAACAGCACAAAACAATGTTCTTTTAATTATCATAAACTGAAAAAATAATGTGCTAAAAAACGTGCTAAACTTTTTTTGCTCAGTATATTTAAGTTCGACAAGCGATAGCCTTTCCGACTGCGAATATCCTTTTTATATTTTTCTTTTAAATAAAGAGAATTTCAAACTTTAGAGTTTTGGCAGTAGTGGCCGAACTTGTCCCATGCATGGGGCAAGTTCGGCCGACCCTTGAGGCAAGGTATGCACATACCTATAATTCCTTTTATTTGATTTTTAGACTGTTAAAATTTCAAGGAATCTGTATGGGAGTTCCAGATGAAGGTATAAATTGAAAAAGCATTGTTTTAACAGTCAAATCATCGTGAGAAAGGGGGCATTTGAGATAACAAGCACAAGGCCGGGGCAAGTTCGGGCAGTTATTTTGAATTTATCAGTTTTTTACATTTCTGTTAGAGCAAGGTCTGCGCGATTTATATAGTAAGATGCGACAAGAAACGACAATTATTACCGTGGTTATTCTTTTTATTCATAAGCAAGTTTGGTCGTGGCCGAACTAGCCCCAGACAGACCTCGTGGAAATATCACGCCCTATCTTCTTTTAGATTACGTTAAAACTTCATCTTGAGTTTTAATTTGAAAGCGGACTTAATTGTCTCCATAAATATACAAAAAAGAAATCTGAATCATGGCGCATATTACTATAAATGTAAAATTTCAAAAATGTGGAAAAAATACAGAAAGTGTCTAAAAATAAAAATCGTGTTCTAAATTCTATGTTTTTGTATTCAATTCGACCAAAAACCTTCTGCGAAACGCTTACGTGATAAGTGACATTACAATCCGAGTCTGAGCTCTCTATCTTTGTCGACAGGCCCAAAAGAGCCACTGGCCGAACTTGCCCCGGGGCCGAACTAGCCCCGGTCTCCCCTATATAAAGTCTTATGGTCCTCAACAATTAGACTAAGATTCGTCTTAATTGGTCAAAATTTATTTTGTGACTGTTAGAGTAAAACCAAGGCCGAAAAATTAGTCAAATTCAAGGACATATAACTCTTGATGCTAGCTTTCCGTCAAGCTATAAATTACACTGATGCAAGATCTTATAGTAACCAAAATTTTGTCTAAGCTTTTGCTCAATTCATCCATAATTGTGGCTGTAAGAGGCAACAGAAAGTCGAAAACAGCATTTAACCCTTTCCCAAACGGTATGATTTTAAGGTGACCCACTTCAAAAACTGCTGCAAATGACAAAATGGATGTTATCAAGATATGATTTATGTAAAATATGACATAGAAAATTTTGAGACAAAAGGAGAAACTGCTGGTTATCAGCAGTTTCTTCTTTTGTTTCAATGTTTTCTCAAGCCATTTCTATTAGGGACGTCAAAACCAGTTCTTGTTTGGGAAAGGGTTAAGCTCACTTGAGCTCGAATGTGAGCGATTGTGGTCGCTTTTTGATCGTCGTCTGTCCGTCCGCCCGTCCAGAATGTGTTGTTAACTCTCTAGCATCCACACATAGGAAACTATGGAGTTGTGTGCCATTGAACGTCAAAAATAGGTACTTTTGACTTTGTTAACACTCTAGCTTCTACAAATATTGACAAATCAAAATAAATCTTGGCAATGATATTGGTATTCATAAATTCTTGGATGAGTTTGATATTCGGTCTGATTGGACTAGGAATCATGGGTTATCTGCCCTTGAATTTGACAAAATTGGCGTTTTGGGCTATTTTCCACTTTGTTTACTCTCTAGATAGCATCTACAAATATTGACCAATCAAAACAAAACTTGGTCACAGTGTTTGAGACCGCAAGAAAATCATGATATTATAACTCATTACTGCACAGTGACGCCTTTTGATTCCTTCACAAGAAAGGGCTTGGGAAAACATTGTGGAAAATGAAAAAATTGCTTGTGCTTCATTTCCCACAATGTTTTCTACCCAAAAAAGACCAAACTTTTTTGAATTTCATTCACTTGCAAATTTTGTCGTCTGCAACATCTTTGAATTTGGACCAGTCTAAATTTTTGTTGTTTGGTAATGGGTTTATCCACAGTTCCATCTTCATAAGATTACGCCGTTGAAGGGGTATTCATAAATCCATGAATCGTTTCCTTTGAAACATTCCAATATGATACTAGATATAGACAAACCAGTTGGTTACGTTCGCAAACTTTGTAACTACGGCATGAATAAATTGTAGTTATAACTTTCTTGAATATAACCGACGATAAGTAACAAACAACAACAGTCGACCTGAAAGTATTATGAAGCCATTGTATGTTGAGTCAAAGAACAGTGAAAGCTTTTTTTATTAAACAAAACACTTTATTGATACATTTAACTGGATTCACATGCCAAGTCAGTTAACTGATTCTGAATAGTTTGGAGAATATCAAAATTGTCCACTTGTACGACGCGATGTGCCGAGGCCATCGCTTTTAGTTCCGCATTGTCAACTTTCGGTCCCACGCCGATCGTAATGACTTCTGCTATATTACGTAATTTTGCCGCCTCAGCCTTTGTTGCGTCCGGATCGTCTGACCGTCCGTCCGTAATGACAATCACGTATCTTGTTGCGTTAACACGTGCACCGTTAGCAACATCAAAACTATTCTGTCTGACTTCCATGAGTGCGCCGGATGTGTTTGTTCCTTGACCCATATAGGAGATGTTGCGCATGGCGCGGAGGACCGCGGCTCGAGAGTGGTAGGTGTTGAAATAGAAGTCATTACGGACAATGCTAGAGAATGTGACTGTGCTGAACTGAACGTTGTCCTTGCCGATCTTAAATTGGGAGGCAAAATTTGTAGCAAAATCAACCTCCTTCTGGAAATTTTCTTGACCTTCACTGTCGGACGAGTCGAGCACAAACACGATGTCGGCTGGTTTCAGACCGCATTCTGTTATAGAGGAATTAAGAACTAAAATAAGAATCAACTGACACAAATATTTAGAAAGTTGTACAATGTTTTTACATTCCAAGCAGTGAACAATGAGATTTCTCAGTAAAAAAGGAAGTCTTCACCGATGAAATTATCACCTCGTATTTTCACTTTTGTCTGCCCTACTCTTTAAATCTGCGTGTATAACTGTATTTCTAATAGTATTTAAGTCCCGTCAAGATATCATGGCACATATTTACGGAGGAAAATCAGATTGTGTTAAAACGAATAGTGGCAAAATTAATCCGGTTACATATTTGGAATATTAATATTTATGGAAAGGATTCAAACATTTTTTTGATTGTAGATAAAACTATAAAGTTAATGATTCTAAATTAATAGATAAAAACAAAATCCGGGGTTATTGTCATCTATATAATATTTTCAAAATGCGTGCTTTCGTGTTCCGTAAATGCCAAACGGAAGTTCGAAGATATAGGTCCAATGATATCCTATCCGATAAAACCTAATAATGACCATAAAATTAATTACAGTCGACACTCGTTGTGTCGAAGTCAGATTATTGAAATATAGTAGGAAAATGAAAGAAATTGCTCGTGTCGAGCAATTTCTATCCTTTTCCTACTATATTTCAATGGCTATATTCAGTTCGAAATTATTTTGTTTTGAAAATAAATATGTCATTTGATAAGGACGGGACCAGATTTGAACTTCGACTTAAGCGAAAATTCGACTTATCCGATGTCGACATAACGAGAGTCGACTATAACCTGCTTTCGTGGTTGTAGGTGGTAATGTTGTTGTTACTGTTGTAGCTTTGGTTGTGGATGTAGTAGTAGCAGCGGTAGTGGTCTGCAGGGAGGCCTCTATAATGATGGTGAGAAGAACATGTTTATTTATATCCGAAACTAAGTCAAGGGTCAATGTAAGAATGGCTATTGATCGTTTAATAAAGTTTAGTGTTCGACCAACCTTTTGCACCAATGAAATTTGTATACCGCTAGTTCATGTGACGTCTATACATGGCCACGTCTCCGTCTCCTATGCGTTTTAGCTTGACGAGCACTAAGTCAGATAGAGTCTGTATAGTAGATTCTACGCGATATAAACATTCAATGCGCTGCACGCATTTAAATGTTTATTTCGCGTAGAATCTACTATACGTCCTCTATCTAATACATAGAAGGAATGTTAATGCTATGAGTCGAACCGTTTTTAAAAGTTTGCATCTATCGTGGGTAAAATCAAAATACAATGTGACAAGGTACGAAACGAAATGAAGTAAGAACACGATTATACTGACTTGCACACAGTTTGTCGACGACTTGTTGGTGGATGTTCTCCAGATCAGTAAACTTACTGACGGTAAACACGTGATCTCCATTAGAAGCTATCGTGGCGAGCTCTTTTCTATCTACATTACTTCCTATACCAATGGCAAAGGTTTCTACGCCAAACCTAGTAATAAAAAATAAAACCTTAGCTCACTCACTATTCTGAAAACGGTTTTTGGCGAGCACAGCTCTCTTTTGTTTGAACCTCCCAATGTTTTTTTGTTTGTTTTTTTTTTTTTTTTTTGAAAAACACACAATTTCGGGACTATACTCTTAGAAAATAGTTCCATCCAAACAAGACAAAAAATCTAAATAACAATTAGATTAGTCTACAATCAGACATGTCATTATATGGAATATATGGCTTGTATGATCTATGAAAACATTTCAAGTAAACGAATCTTAAAAAGAAAATAGATTTGTGTAATAATTTGCCCTTCACAATTCGGTCATGCATAAAATGAGCAGATGGAGACTTGGAGAGGTATGGTAGTCTAATTGGTGAGATAAACTACAGGAATCCAAGATTAGATGGTAAAGTCCCTATAATATGACATTCGAATAACGTTTATCCCCGCCAACAAACCACGCTAAACGAAACTAGAACATGTTCTATAGCGATAAGTTGTACTACATCCAAAATACGAGCATTTTAACCTTAAAATTAAGACTTTATACAAACAATGTCTGGCGTTCCTGTTTAGGCATTCTTAAAGACAGAGAGGTGGACGGACAGGGGTGAGCAATTAACGGTATTGGGTAATTTGGTCATTTGGACACTGCCATTTGTTGATAAAATATTCAAGCTCGTGGTTATGAAATATTATCTAGTTTAGAGGGGTTTATTGTCCCAATAAAACCCGCTGTGGGAGGGCTATTTGTTGAAGGCAAAGAACTTCTAGATATGTATCATTTAAATTGTAATTAAACTGAAATTGACCAAGCAATTTTTAAACTGAAATAGTTTATGGTGGTCTAGATCTAAAGATATTGCAGGTATCAAAAATAATATCTGATGTTAGAAATAGGAATAGATCTACTAGTATCTGTATTTAAAGCAAAGTAAGTCCTTGAGGGAAAGAAGAACATGCTGGTTACCTTCACACTCGTGTGTTTTATAAACCATCATGATACAAATAGTCATAACCATGTCTTGTTTGGAAAATGAGGGGGTGATGACTTTTAAAACTGCAATAATTCTGTTATTGTTCATCAAACCATTTGTTGTTGGTACTCATCTGTATCGTCTCATCGAGACGATTCAAATGAGTACCCACAGTATAGGGTTTGGAATTGAAATAACGAAGTTGGAATGTCTTCACCCCCACCACTTATATGTAGCCCTGGGGTACGGACAAAAACAATAATGGAAACACTTTTTGACTGAAATAACGTCCTTACTTTTGAAGCCTATCAGCGGCAGAGGACGTCTGTTCAGGTTCTGTAGATCGTCCGTCTGTTAATACAATGGCTATTTTGTTACCCCCACTTCCATGTCGCTTCATCTCGTTTAACGTTGTTGATAATCCCAAATGGGTATTTGTTTCGCCATCTCTGAAAAGTAGAGACTTTGAGACATAAAGAACAAGTTCACTCATCCGCGTACTTTCATTTGCCTATAACATCCTTGGCCTTATAAATAAAATGTATGAGTTTTGGGTTGAATATCTTTTGGATATGTAAACATTTTGTTTCTATTAGCAAAACACAATCATAACAGAATACGCATATATGTTTGGGAAACGGTGAGTGATTTATTTTGTGTATCTACAGGTACTAGTACGATGGTTGATTGGTAAGTAGTGAGCCTCTCATAGAAGAGGTCAAGCAAGGATGTCTATTTTCAACCCTGTATTCTCTGGATATATAAAGGTGTGCAGCCGAAAACTGGTGTCATTTGGTCAGTTTATGTTGAAGAGGTAGCACTCTAAAGTAAACCGGACAAGTGGTTTTTGCAAAATGGAAAAGGTTGCTGAAAGAGCAGTGAATCAATATCTGTATAAAAAGGGTCTAACTTCAAAGGCCATCCATGCAGATATGGTTTCAACACTAGGGGATGATGCCCCTTCGTATGCTACAGTAAAGAGATGGGTAGAAGAGTTCAAGCATGGTAGGCAGAGTCTTGAGGACGACGTTCGCCCCGGAAGGCCTGTCACCGTTGCAACACCAAAAATTGTCAATAAAGTGCAGTTCAGAAATCTGCCATTGCCATGGCTGCCATCAATGACTGTGGGTTTGATCTTGAACATCCGCCTTATTCACCTGATCTTGTTCCATCAGACTTTCACCTGTTTCCACAGTTGAAAAGAGCTATTGCTGGTACCCACTCTCAGTCAAATGATGGCGTCATACATGCAGTGGGAGCCTTTCTGAACGATCAGAAGAAGGAATTCTACAAAAGTGGCATTGAGGCCTTAAAACATCGCTGGCAAAAGTGTGTAGACAAAGAAGGGGGAAATGTTGAAAAATAAAATCGTTTGACAGTTACAATTCAAACTTTTCTATGTGAGACTCACTACTTATCAATCAACCCTCGTATTTCTATTGACAAGTGAGAGCTGTAAGACACTTTAAAGTGACATATAACAGAATATTTTTTCATATATTCTACTTTTATTTTAATCTGAAAGAGCACATTTTCTTATGAAAATTCTGAAAACTACCACTTTTACTTTTGTGAAATGTTACTCAAAAACACGTTTACACATAGAAGCATTACCTATAAGGTACTCGAAGAACATTTTGTATAACTTGTGGCTTCGTCTTATATGTAGATAGACCAATTTCTAACTTTGTACTAGTTGAAAATGTAGTAACACAGATTCTAGCTTCATCCTGGCCGATCTCAAACTCATTAACAACCAGATTAACAAACTCGAGCTGTTTGTGAAAGTTTCTGGAGCCCTCACTCCCGGACGAATCAAGGATAAAGCAGATGTCTGTCTTAGCGCTGTTACATACTGCAAATATTCATAAGAATATTCTCTTACTGAGAATAGGTAACAGTGGCATCTCAAATCGTTATTATGATTCTAAATCATATCTTGTGAATTGTCATTGAATTTGTCTCAAAGTGATGATTTCAATGAGTACATGCAACAAACGGATTGGTAAACAATAACTGATTACTTGCAATTTAACCCTTTCCCATAGATTGACGCTTTTGGACGCCCAACAAAATAAAGGCTATGGAAAACATTGTGGAAAATGAAGAAATTGCTTGTGACAAGCAATTTCTTCATTTTCCACAATGTTTTTTACCAAGAAAGACCAAAAAATGTTAAAATTTGTTCAATGGAACTTGTCGTCTGCAACACCTACGAGTTTGGACTAGGCTAAATTTTTGCTGTGTGGTAATGGGTTAATTAAAAAAAATATTATCCTACAATCTATTCTTCTGCACTTGGTAACTTTGTGTTTGAAACACATATTAAAACATTTCCATCATCTCATCCCATACAATTTTTACCAAATTATGAAAAAACAGTTTGGTTGGTCTTTGCTCGTCTGTAATAGAAATGTGCTCGTTAACGGTAAGATCAGAAAAAGTTGTTTGTTAAAGTTTCTGCTGCACTTTCTACCATAATAGGTTGAGTATGAAGCAGGTGTCTGTACAATGTAGCGATGTTACAAACTGAAAGAACGGAAATTATCAATGCACATGGACTATTTTGATGTTCAAACGGCGGAAGAATTAAGCGTTAAAACCTCTTGTAGAACCTTTGACTCATTTTAACAACCTTTCGTATAATCAGCGAATACTACGTGAGACGACATGCTTCTGTGGAATCCTGTTTACCAGGAACCAGACACGAATATGGATTGTACAATAATAAACCTACATGTATATCAAAATTCCAATAAACAATCCCCATTAAAATGTGTTTGAAATTGTTCTAAATAGTTTACCGTTGCACGTGGTATCCGTAAGTTCGGTCAGAATGGTCTGCAGTCCATCAAAGCTAGAAACATGGAAAGTATGGTTGGAATCGCTGGCTATCATCTGAAGCTCAGCGTTGTCTACTCGGCTACCTATACCGACCGCAACCACCGTCACCAATGGATTAGCCTGGAGTGATAAGATATTGTTGTTATATTATTTATGCAACTATCGAGAGACACTTTATATTCCGCATATTCCTTTAAAAAAAACGAAATACGTATTTTGTTATGATAGTCTATTTCAAATACAAATTCTTTTAAAAAATGGGATATGCGGAATATGACGGCATTTCGACGAATATGTAATAAAATATTTTCATTTATAAACAACGTTTGAAAAGTGTCTTGCATAGTAACATTAACTTTTCAAAACAGTGTAGTCAAACTGAATAGTACTTAGGTCCACTTTACTATTCCACCAGCGAAATTTGAAAGTGACATATGATTGTGTTTATCGTTTACAACCAATCAACCTGTTCATTTATCACGTGCACATTGTAAACGGTACAAATGAGAAGAGTTTATTGGTTAAGAAACAGTAAACACAAAACTACGTCACTGTCAATTTTTGCTTGTGGATTTATACCTTCAGTTGATTAGCTTGTGCTTTTGTTAGATCAGGGTCCGTGGACTGTCCGTCCGTCAACACAATAACTATCTTACTGACGTTACGTCACTGACGTTGCATATTGTACACGTATATCGTCTCACCTTTAGTTGATTAGCCTGTGTTTTAGTTAGATCAGGGTCCGTGGACTGTCCGTCTGTCAACACAATAACTATCTTACTGACGTTACGTCCGTCGTGTTTTCTGGATAATGTCTGTGTTCTGATGAACTGCAGAGCTACAAAAATGTAGATATATTGACAAACACATGACTGGTAGGTCTGAATACATGTACACGAGTATTTTTGTATTAGAAAACAGAAAATGTGTGCGGAAATTGTAGCAATAGAAGGAAATGCTGATTATTAACATTTTTGATAACAATTAATTTCTCGTTTACCCTGAATAATTTCTATGCCATACTAGCATACACATATTCTGTATTTGATTTAAATCATTTTGTCTATATTAACTCTTTTCGAATTTGAACATTTAAAATACTATTCGTTTTTGGGTAGTATTGGTGGTAGTATTTTTTCTACATTTTCCATTGTTTAAGAAACTCAAAATGTAACCATAAGCAAATTAGCTTTTATACAAGATTATCGGATATGTTATTAATGAATCCCATGTCTCATGTTGAAGTCTATTTTGCAAATTTTACCAATGTATAAATTAGCCTATTCATGACGACCCAAAATTACATGTACTTTGCGTTATGAGAAGGAATAGAAAATCATGGATTTAAGGTAGAATACCCGTAATGCGGCCATTTTGAGATTCATAAAACATCGGATTATTTCGAGCGTTGTTATTTCGTTACTTGTCCAAACTTATTCGGGCGTGGTCGTAAACATTCGGCGGTGGTAAATACCATCGCCGAATGTTTACGACCGCGCCCGAAAAATTCCGACGTCGCTCGAATCTCATTATGGGTAGACTACCTTAACGTACCCATATGAGTATACGTTTCACCATCAGGATATGGCGTGGAGTTAATGACATTGAGGACTTGAGATACATTCTGTGTGTCTTTGAGGAACAGACGATTTTTCACACCAGTTGCGAATGTCAGAAGCCCGATCCGTGTGTTGTTTGGGCCGATCTCAAACTGTTGTGTGAAGTTGGACACAAATGCAAGCTGTTTGTTGAAGTTTTCTGCTCGTTCGCTACCAGATCCGTCCAGTGCGAAGATGATGTCTGCGGGCTTGTAAGCACATGCTGAGAAATGAATATATAATCTCACAACAGTGGCTATTTATTTGCTTAACCCTTTCCTAAACAAGACCTGGTTTTGACGTGCCTAAAAGAAAAGGCTTGGGAAAACATTGAGACAAAAGAAGAAACTGTTGATAACCAGCAGTTTCTCCTTTTGTCTCAATATTTTCTGAGCTATATTGTACAAAAATCCTTTCTTTTTCAATGTCCAGTATGTCGTCTGCAGCAACTTTCAAATTGGGCCATCTTAAATTTTTGTCGTTTGGGAAAGGCTTAACACAAACATATTATTCAATCGAATATCAGAGCCCGTTTCAATTTTGAAGTAGCACAAAGAAATATTAATTTCTAGAATGTTTTTAACATAAAATGTGAACGTTAAGTTTGCTTTTCCTTAAATAGTGCTGGAGTTCTTCGTTTTCATTTTGTATTCTAGCCCCACGTTTGATACGAACATACGTGTATAAGACTTTAGGCAATACATAATCTAGTTTTTCCAGCAGAGGTATCAAGTTAGACCTAGGCTCTTTTTTTCTCAAGGAATCAAGTAGGAATCAAGTTAGACCTAGTATCTTTGTTTTTCAAGGAATCAAGTTAGACCTAGCCTCTTTTTTCTCAAAGGAATCAAGTTAGACCTAGTACCTTTGTTTTCAGATGAATCAAGTTAGACCTAGTCTTGTGAACTCGTGTGCATTGGATGCTCGAGACAACGTTATATAACACTCGGGTACATTCATGAACGTCGTACGATACAAAACTTGTTGCATAATTCTTGTTTCGTTAGAGGTATTTGGGTCGTCAAAAGACTATACATGTATAATAAATATTGTAGAGTTAACAAAATAATAGAATTGAGTTGGGATTTACAAAAATATTAGCATTATTTTGGACCAGCACTAATCTACACCAGTCTGTTCATTTGTGCAATCTGACCAAGATCCTTGTTGCTATCCTATGTCTCATTCATAACCTTTAGCAACTGCAAAATGATAGTATGACTGCTGTTTCTATACACAGACTGTTCTGGAAGCGTGCGTATTCCTTAATACTATACCGATGCTTTTCAACGAAAACCTCGTAACTGTAGCTTAAAACAAGCTGCAGTTACGAGATTTTCGTTGAAAAGCGACGATATGAGCTCTTCCTAGACCCTGGTTCAGTTTTATTCGGAACTTTACCTTTGTCAAGAACCAACGCTTGTGAGAAACCCAAACAAACCGCAGAAAACACAAACAAACTCAACATATTATTCAATACAGCGTAATCTCCGGGAATGCCGCAATCATAACCTTGATAAGACTATTTATGTTGTCTTTCCGGCGCATGACCTAACCTTTTCGGACCTTTCTTCCGCTCCTTTAGAACTGAACTCAAGAACCCACACGCACAAAGTGCATTCTTTGAATGCGGTCTGGCAAACACAATTCTATGAATATACGCCGCCGTTAGAAGTTCGTCAGACCGTCTATTCTTAATTAGAATTGTAATTTCTTATAGGGTTAATTCACGTGTTATGAGGATGGAGAAGCAAAATAAATACTAAAACACGCTTGTGCTTTGCGCTCGGGTGTCAACATATTCCTTTGGCCTTTGCGAATGTAATCGACCTCAGAAATGTGAAATAACGCCACCAAATATGACGAATTCGGATTGATAAGGCAAGAAAATGTATAAGTCGAAAAATATAAACCAACACAAATCTGTAATGTATGGGACATCTTTGAAAGATGAAAGTATTCGGGCCAGCATTCAAAAAAAAGTTTTCTAGTCTAGACACGATATAAGAAACATGTTTACAAATTACATGTGAACAATGGGAACCTCGTTCTTAATGTTTGATACAGTTGTGCATGTGATTGTTCGAATCTTGCATGTGTATCACACATGCAAGATTCGGACCATCACATGCAAAGCTACAGTAGTTTCTAGGAGTTTCATATTATGCTGTTTAGGCCTGCATAGGTTAGTTTTGTAGTAAACATGTGCTATAATATCGTGACATAGCCTACATTGAACGGAGCCGTCAGCATTTCATCGATTGCGTTTTCAATTTTGTTCAGTATATCTAAAAAGATAGGTTTGTAATACCGAGCAATTAGGTAATTTTGTTCGGTATGTAGACTTTTCACGACCTATAAAGTACGAGAAAGTGATCCTGCTGGCTAAGGATTCGAGCATTTAGGTCCACATAGTTCTCTGGTTAATATGTCGAGTTTTGTTCTTCGTTTTTTCACGCAGCACTGGTTTTTACATACAACAATATGGCCATATTAACATGTGCATTGTGTGACACTAGGAGAATTTTGTTATAATGTATACCAGGAAAATCATCTGCACGCTTCGCTGATGTGCATAGATGTCTCAATTCTTACCAAAGGCAGCGTTAGACAAACAACAAATAGGAAAACAGTACAAAGAGGCTTGTCATTGCCATGTTATATACAGTAATCAACAGCGACACATGGCTGGGTAATTGTCTTCCGATAATTGGCATCTCAAGACCCCTCTGTGTAAATATTAATTAGACTCATCGTCAACACAGTTTGTCTATTCCTATACATTCTATTCGGACAAAATGCAATTTGTAAGAGAAACCCTTCACTCGATACCGAATCATTAGACCAAGTCAGTCCTGTATACCTTAACACGGTGGATAATCACGTGATGCAATAATTACTGAATATCTTCCATAACTTTGTTAATACTGGACCGATTTGAATTCGGTTTGAAGCAGGGAATGTGGACAGACGTCACGCATTAGATGGACGTGGTGGATTTTAAAACAATCAACGGATAAAAAAGTTATTGAAGATCAACCAAAAATTTGGTTGATCTTCAATATTTTTTTTTATCAGTTTATTGTTTTAAAATCCACCACGTCCAGCCTATTCCTGGCATTTTCCCACCTTCTCTGCTTCAACCCGAATTCAAATTGGTCAAGTATTGACAAAGTTATTGAAGATTATCGGAATTTCTAAGTCACATGATTATACACTGTGCTAAATCTAGCTTCAGTGATGTAACCGAAACCTTTTTGAATCATCAAGTTTGTGGCTACGATATCGCAGCTAACCTAAACCTTCTTCCAAACGGCAAGTTTTGACTAATCTAATTTGTTGCCGCAAACCAGGCGACAGAATAGAAGTTGATAAAATAGAATTTAGGAATACAAAATAGCCAAGAAAATATTTTCCGAAGAGTGAAAGTCAACATGTTTTACGAAATGCGTTCTATTGCATTCTATTGTATTGGTGACATCAAACAATTGGGAATTATCTAACTACATGTTTTTTCAAAGACAAAAGAAATGGAAAATGTGGAATATAGGGACCTCTTTCACGGTGGTGACACAACAAATCTTCAATAATTTCATTGATCGGTTTGAAGCAGACGAGTTGGGCAGACGTCATGCATTAGATGGCCGTACTTGATATTTCACAACTCGTGTAATATAAAAAGTCTAATTCCTGGCATTTTTCCATCTTCTCTGCTTCAAGCCGAATTGGAATTGGCCAAATATTATTAAAATTATTGAAGATTGTCCGAAATTCTGAGGCACAAGATTATACACCGTGCCCTTATAGACCTTATAGAAAAGGTTCAGATTATTGGTATGCGTTTTCTCATTTCATGAAAAACTCCTAAAATTGGAGATGCAAAATCAATGGTTTTGGTTAAAGGCTTACCGAGAATCCTCGCCGATACAAAAACACAACAAATAGAGGAGCGAGCATTTTGAGTGCATCTTTCTAATTTGAGAAAAAATGCAATTGTGTGACTGTCCATTTGCACAAAGCACACTGTGCAAGCGGATATCCCTACAGACGGCTAATATTTGAACATGTCATAAAAGTAATAACGATGGTAGGGAATATAATTATATGATGTGAAACCTTTCAGGAACAAGACTCGGGGTTTTGGCGTTCTTGCAGGACAAGAATTTGGAAAACACTGTTGCAAAAGGAAATAATACTGAAGATCAACATTTTCCTCTTTTGCCACATTATTCTTTAGGCTACATTGTAGGCCTACTCAAATGCCAGGCGCTCTTATGGACACCAATATCAGATCTTAGAAGAGAAAATGGTTATAGCTGCTTTTCAACAAAAACCTCGCAACTGCAGCTTAGGACAAGCTGCAGTTACGAGGTTTTTGTCGAAAAGCGACGATATCGTCGTTGTAAATGCAAAACCTCGTACCTCGTTTTTGGAAAATTTTAAAGGGGAGAGAAAAAGGTGCAATAAATTTTCCAAAACTGAAATGTTTTACTTGGAATTTGGACATATTGTTCACATATGATTTGTCATTGAAACTGATCAGTAAAAATATCTAAAAACCTGCAAGAATTGTCTTTAACTGAGCACACAAGTTTGTACTTTGAAAATCGCACAAATCGACATACGAGGTTTTGCAATTACACCGACGAAATGCAGAATATGAATAAGACCCACTTAAGCACCTGTCACTACACATGAATGACAGAGTCACTGGAGTGCACTAAGATAAGCGAATTGTCACAGTATTTGGTCCTCGTGGTCCTGAACCCACACAGTATTTGATCCTCATGGTCCTGAACCCTTTATCATGAAATGATATTGACGAACCAGATGACAAGCTCGAAATATTTGATTAGAGAGAATCATGATTCAGCATTTCTTTTTCCTTTTCCGCCAATGATAGATGCGTTTTGATGTGTTGGAAGTTTTGTTTTTATTTTTATTTTTTTTTTTTTTTTTTATTTTATTTTATTTTATTTTTTTTTTTTTTTTTTTTTTTTTTTTTTTTTATTTTTTTTTTTTTTTTGCTTTTGTTTTTATCCAAGCCCTGTGATGCGGGTACCCATTGGAATTTCCTCAATGACAGGTTTCCAATCATTACCCACACATTAAACCTATTTGCAGTTTGAGGGAGCATTAAACTCTCTTATCTGCAGCTCTGGGACTCAAGTTTTGCCCTTTCAATTTTTACGTTTGGGGTCATATGTCACTTCGACAAAATAGGTAATTCTATATAAAATATTTCGACATAAAGGGTTTTACATATCACTCATTCTACGTTAAATGGGACAATAGCTGTCGCCGGTATTCAAACCCTCACCCACAAAAAATAAAGAGAATATTCGAATTTACTAATGTCTTCTTCACTGCAAAACACCATATAAATCTTTTTAGCGAAGATTTGACGACAGATACTAGTTTTGAATAGCTGACATAACTTACCAAATCTGCCAGGGGTTGCAAAAAACCCATGTCGCCGATACAGCTGAACTTACAACTCATTGCGATAGTTTTAATAGTTTGGCGGAAATTATCAATCAAAAAAGTTTATCATGGAGTCTGACTTCACTTTCAAATAGAAATATTGTCAAAAATCATATACTTACCTATTTTTGAAAAATATTGCGTATTCTGGCTATGTCGCCGAAAGTGAAGTAATGTACGAGTCATTTTTAAAATTCCTATATTTTTTATTTGAATATCGCGAAAAGTAGAATATAAATGTTGTAATTCTTTGTAGAAATATATAGGTAAGTGTTCAAACATACAAAAACATATCAAATAGAGCGACATTCTTTCACCGCCACGCCGAAATAAATTTTTCCTGACGTATATTTTGAAAAGTAAAGAACGAGTCATTGAGTAAATTGTGTCTCTGAATTAACAATCGTCATTGACATTCGTACCTCCTTCTGATTATGACAGAGGATATGCTATCCATTTCCGTGGTTATCGAATTCATGACCTCCAATTGGGTATTATTTGGTAAAATCTAACGAATGTCTTTCTTTGAGTAATGTACGGGACGTAAAGAACGAGACAAATGAATTCAAATTATCATTCTAGAAGATTTTCCTTGTCGATAAAATAAGTTTTTTCCGCTCATTTCATTCATTAGCTCAATATGGCCGGATTTTGTCACGAGTTTATCATGGCGGGCATTGTTTGAAACACTTTTGTTGACGGTCGAAATCTGTAACTACAGGTAAGTTCTTTAAAGTTTCGTAGAATCATATTTAGTTGTTTTATCAAAGAAGTATCTGATACCATCTGCTCGCCAACACATGTAGTAAAATATCCAGGCAAGTTATGTAGTCACTTTCTACACACACTGCGTGTGTATGAATAAACATTGTCGTCCCGTTCTTTACTAGTCTTGTCCCGTTCTTTACTATAAATGTTGCATGTTTTTCCAAGTGAATAAAAGTATTTTTTGTTATAGAAAATTGTTTTAACAGTTTGAATTTAAAGGTCCATTTATTTTCAAACACATTTGCACTGTTTTACTTGATAATTCAAAAAACATGAGAGTAAATATGCATGTATCAACGACTAGTGTGTTATATTTCTTGAAAATCAAATAACCCAAAAGTGTTTGCTAAAATATCTTTGGGATTGTTTGCACACCGCATACATGTAATGTTTCTCTAATAACACTATCATTCTCTGAATGAAATATGTTAAAACACAGTGTGTAAGTGTATAACAACTTATGCAGTTTTGTGTTTATCTAGTGTCCCGTTCTTTACTAGCTGTTTGTCCCGTTCTTTATTCTATTATTTTTGGCTTTAAAAAGCCTAAACCTGTGTTTTATTTTATATACACTTATCAGTCATACAAATTTCAATTTCAGGATGGCAAAAACGAAGGCGGAACGCATGCGGGCTTATAGGGAAAAGAAGAAACGAGAACTTGGTGAAACAGAATGGCTGCGACGGGAGCGGAATCGGACAAAAGCCTATAAGGTCCCAATGGAAATGTTAGACGAGGATAAACAGCTGGTGGTGCGGGAGCAGAACCGTAAAGGTCAGAAACGGTTTAGGCAGAAGAAGAAACAACGTGAACAGAACGATAGAGTGAATGATTCTGACACTGAAAGAGCAGAGACAAGTACTAGTATGCAGACAAAGGAGAATGAGGTTACGAGTACTTCTGATACATTGACTGTTAAAATGCCATCATTCTCAAGCGTAGCGAAGGGGAAAAAGCGTGTATCACGAGCACTGTCAAGAGCGAAACGTAGAATCGAGACCCTTGAAGACAAAAATGAGGAATTGACAAAAAAGCTGAGAAATGCACAGAAAAGGCTACAAAGATACGATAACAAGAAGCAGACTATGAATAAGAGTACAAATACCCCAAAGAGCAAAACAGATAAACTCCTCCGAGAATCAGGAATTGATCCACAGAACGCACCTGAAATAAGAAAGAAGCTGATTTTTGCTGAGTGTTTGAGCGAGGAAGTAAGGGCTGCAAAAGAAGACCCTGAAAACAAAAGTGAACGATGCAAAGTTGTCCATAGAGTAGCAGCAGGGAAAGTCATGAAGAAATACCGCATGATGACAACACTGCACAGACAAACAAAGTTAAGTAGGAAAAGCTGTGACAGGTCAAAGTCCATTCAAGTTTCCAAGAAGACTCGACTAAAGACAATTAAAAAGAGAATAGAAGGTAAAGTAATAGAGTTCCTAGAGAGGGAAGATAACTCGAGAGTAATGCCAGGAAAAGCAGATGCGGTAAAAGAAAAGAGCTCCACCACAAAAATCCAGAAAAGGGTACTAAATGATTTCATGTACAATCTCCATCAAAAGTTCTTGGCAGAATCAGATGTTCAGATTTCCAGAGCCACTTTCTACAATATCAGGCCAAAATACATATCTCCAGTTAATTTTGCTTCGCGCAGCGTGTGTCTTTGTTCCAAACACCAAAATTTCAGTTTCCTGTTGAGAAGTATGAAGACCCAAAACCTAACAAATTGTCAAAACCCTGACAAGTTTGTTGACCAGTTCCATGATCGACCTGAAATGCTTAGAGAAATGCTAGAGAAAACACCAGATGAAAATGTTAGGTTTCAACAGTGGAAACGTGTTAAACAAAAGAATGGCAAAGAACGTCAGCGTGTTGTTGAAGTCGAGCTCAGTCGAAAAGAGTTCATCGAAAAAGTTATCAAAGAGTTTGATGATTTCAAGGGACATGTTCAAAGGGTCAAAGATCAGTATGTTGCCATTAGGGATATGAAGACCAAGTTACCAAAGAATCAGGTTCTGGTCCAGATGGATTTTAGTGAGAACTACACATGTAATACTCTAGAGGAAATCCAATCAGCCTATTGGAATAGTTGTATGGTGACTTTACATCCAACGGTGGTGTATGAAAACACAGATTCCGGAATGAAACATACCAGCTATGTATTTATATCAGAAGTGTTAAATCACAATGCTACAATGGTCATATCTATAATAGATAAGCTTATAGCACTAGTAAAGAGATCTACTCCCGATGTAGAATGTGTGCATTTCTGGACTGATTCTCCTTCGTCGCAATATAGGAACAAGACAATTTTCGATCTCGTGAGCAGGTTCAGAGAACGATATGGAATCAATGCTTCGTGGCATTACTTTGAAGCCGGACATGGGAAAGGTCCCTGCGACGGTGTCGGGGGTACAACTAAAAGGAATGCCGATAACGCGGTTAAGCAAGGTAAAGTGATGATCCAGGATGCCCATGATTTTTATGCATGGGCCTCGTCGAATGAAGGGGGTATAAAATATGAGCTTATAAGTGAAGAGACATACAATATCACGAAGGCAGAGGTGGAAGAGAGAAATACAAAGATTAAACCTCTGAAAGGATCAATGGTGTTACATGCTGTTGTAGGTTTAGGCGATGGGCAGCTTCTGACACGTGCGACAAGTTGTGCTTGTGACAATTGTTTTGTATACAGCTTTAATGTGGAGTCGACCTGCAGATGGAATAAAGCACAGATAGAAGAACGGGTTGTTGATCCAGTTACTTGTGAAAAAGGCACATTTGAAGAAAGTGCATCTGACGTAGAACCTCAGGTTGCTGATGAGAGGGTTGTGGATATTAGAGATATCGAAGAAGGATCGTTTGTGGTAGCACAGTATGATGGGAAGAACTACATAGGACAAGTTGTCGAAATATGCCCTGACAAATCATACTTCATTAATTTTATGGTTGATTCTGGGAAACAAAGGGGTTGTTTTAAGTGGCCAGCAAGAGAAGATACGATACTGAGAGAGTTAGAAGATATCATTCAAGTGATCGAAGAACCAGTTACAACAACAAAAACTGGACGACTATTTTCAGTTCCAGATGACGTTCTGAAAGTAATCTATGGTGACTAGTGCATTAGATAGGGCATCTCATGTTAAAAATGATTAGGCTAATGACTACAAAGATTAAAAGGTTCAGATAAAGTACATACATTGTGAGAATACTTCACACGAGTTTTCAGACAATAGTTTGTTCAGTAAAAGTTAGTTGTTCACGTGATGATAAAAAATTTAAAAGCAGACAAACAAACAATTTGAGTGGTCATAGGAACGGTTACTTCGGTTAGATAATAGTTACTGTTAGTTTGAGTTATTTATCGTTCTTTAATCACTTTAATTGCGTGACTTAACTCTCCGAATTCTTACATATCACAATTTAGCTGCAGATGTAAAATGGTTGTTGATAAAGTTAGGTTATTTGTGTAATTGATACCAAAAATATTGAGGCATAAAGGAAAATGCTGATTTTCAGCATTTTCGTCTTTTGCATCAATGTTTTCAAGACAAAGGAACTTCAAAACCCGGTATTATTTAGGAAACAGTTACATCAATAAGCGCAATGTAATTTTAGTGATAGTCAGTCATTGAATGTGATTATTTTCATAAATATTTGTCAAGTAAAGTACGGGACATTTTGTCGTAATGAACGGGACATTTTCTTTGTATTGTTAGTTTGTCAATATGCAGTTTAGTCTCAAAATAAAATTCGTTAAACACCAATTTAAAGTGCTGGAAAAGTCTTATTTGCGTTTGTGAAATGCATTGAATGGTCGTTTCAGCCCATATCTTGAAAATACATCTTCGATTTCACAATTTCCAGATTTCAATGGTTTATATCTTTTAACATCGAATGTTCTGTTGTATTTGGGAATTGTTTTCTTGTATTTATAAAGTGTTTTGATAAAACAATAAGGTTTTATTGGCATAGTAAGATCAATTACGTGATTGTTTTAATATAATAAGTATCGCGTAATTAACGGGACAAATTGGTGTAATGAACGGGACATTTTCAAAAAACACTTTAACAATAACTGGTGTGTCCCGATTTCTCAAATTTTACAAAGTGTAATCTAGTACATCTAGTAGTAGTTGCTATTGCTATAAATGTCAATAAATTGCGCATTACGGTGTTTTTAAAGTATTGTAAAGACAATATATGTTGCATTTTTCATTTTTTTCAGGAAAAAACTTCAACTTTCAACATTCATATTTTTCAAAATTTGGTTAATACAAGCATATGGGCATGATTTTCTTACTTGTATATGTCCTCTAAACTAAAAGAAGTTGTTTGAAGATTATATTGATGTGGCTGGTATTTCATTATAAGCACAAACTCGAAATAAAGGTAAACATTTTATTCGAAATAACAAACATGGGTCCATATACTTTAAGAATACAATTTCTCGAAAACTATTGATACCCAACTGAAAAAAAATTCAGACATTATCCGTCAAACATATGTTAAACGAAAAATGATCGAAAATAATATATATAACAAAGTTCAAAAATTGATATTTTTTTTCGCTATTGTCCCAGTTAACGTAGAATGAGTGATATACAGTCGATATTCCTTAAGTCGATATCGGATAAGTGGAACTTCTGTTTTAGTTGAAGTGAAAATGTATGCGGTCCTGTCCTCATCAATGAGTATCAAAAACAGCAAACAAAACAATATTGAAACAAACAGGCCGTGGCCGTTCCGTTGGCCATAAGCCTATGGCCATTTAAATATAGTTAGTAAGACGTTGTTTTTTCGATCATTTTTCCCATTTTCCCACTATATTTCAATTACAAAAGTATTTAATGAGCTACAAAAATGCTATATATCATTTCGATAGAAACAGAACAAAAATGGTTCGAACTAATGGTTCGAACTCAAGATATCTTGTGGTAAAATAACGTTATTCCCCCGTTTCTGAGGCATATGAGGGGTCATGATAGTAAAAGACCTAACCGGGTTTTTTTTTTTTTTTTTTTTTTTTTTTTTTTTTTTTTTTTTTGCCAATAACGACGTAAAAAAATATATCAGGAAACAACATTTCACTGCCATTAAAGGTATATAAAAGCTTAAAGTTTAGCTTTTATCATTCACGATTTGTATTAAAAATGGTTAAAATTAGTCTATAAAATACGTATTTGGTTTTAATCACACGAAAGGGGGAATTAAATTTACGAACGTTCAATTTGAAAGCAGTGCCTGGGCACCCAAAGAACTATCTAATCTTTAAAGTGACATTTCACATTAATGTCATTTTTTTAAAAGTATGTCTTGATGCAAAGATTGTTTATTCTAATTAGTAGAAATGCTATCAGTGTTTTGAAGTTGTTACTTATAAGCGAAAAATAAGCCTTTAAGGTTGAGACAGAAATGACAAATTCTATATAAATCTAAACTGTTGTCCACAACAATTTGTTTGATTTCAGCACAAAAATATATATTTCTCGAAAACGGTTCATCATTTTGACTTGAAATTTTCGGAATTTTCATAAGAAAAGATGCTCTTTCAGGTAGAATAAACGTAAAATTTATGTAAAAATAAATGTGAAATGTCACTTTAAAGGACAAATACCATTGCTCTGTCACTAAAAAAGTGCTGTCAAGAATATAAAGAATATATGCCTACTCATTTTCAATGATGGCAATCATGGTTTTCCACTTTTGTAAATGTGTTTTCTTGTCTTTGTTATTCGAATTTCGGAAGTATTCGCAATTCTCTGATATCTTAACCCTTTACAAACAAGACACTGTCTGGTTTTGAAGTTCCTCTAAGAAAAGAATTGGGAAAACGTTTAGACAAGATGTGTTTGTCAAACACCAATGCTCCCGAAATGGTTAATGTTAAGCTTAAAAGTTTCGGACTGACCGACGGACGGAAAGACAGACAGATGGACAGACGGACAATGGTAAAACAATATGCCTCCAATTTTTCGATACGGGGGCATAGAAAGGAAATACTGTTAACCAGCATTTTCTCCTTTTGTCTCAATATTTTCTCTGTTGTATTTTGAATAAATCCACTTATAGTCAACATCACTTTTTTTTGTCTGCATCAGCTTTCAAATTCGGAGGGTGCAAATTTCTGTCGTTTTGTAAAGACTTTTAACCCGACATTTAACCCTTTCCGTCAACAAATCTTTAGACTGGTTCCAATTATATTTTGTTGCAGACGACAAAATTATTTTTACACCGAACATCAAAATTTCGGATCTCTTCTCGATTCTCCCAATGATTAACCCTTTCACAAAATGGACATCAAAAAGGCTGAATGTTGTGTAAAACATATAATAGACAATATTGAGACAAAAGGAGAAAATGCTGATTCAGCATTTTCTCCTTTTGCCTTTTCGTTCAAAAACCTTTCATATCAGGGACGTCAAAATCAGGTCTTGTCTGGGAAAGGATTAAACCTTTTCAAACAGCAAAATTTTAGGACCGTCCAACTTGAAAGCTGATGCGGACAACAAAATGAATGAAATTAAAAATAGGATTTCTATACAACATAGCACAGAAAATATTGAGGCAAAAGGAGAAACTGCTTGTCATCAGCAGTTTCTTCTTTTGTCTCAATGTTTTCCCATGCTCTTTCTATGGGGGACGTCAAAACAAGGTCTTGTCTGGGAAAGGATTAAACCTTTTCAAACAATCAGGCAGAAATGTGTACTTGAATGCTGCTGTAACGGGTTAAATGGATAATCATAGTAAATCTATCTAAGAAAATATTAAGCTAAAATGAAAAATTGCTGCTTGTCTTAGAAATGATTAAATATTTTCGCTAAAAGGTTAGGTCTACATACGAAATTTCAAAGGGCATTGATAATGACTTGGTTGAATTTATGATGGTTATTAGGTTACGCCCCTTTGGTGTTAAGGTCCCTGGGTATATCTTTTAATTTTGTTTTTTACAAGTTTATTTATCTAGGCTACTTTAAGACTAGTGTTCATTTTCAAAACTCTAATTGTGGAAAATATGTTCTTTATCCTACTGATTTGCATGTACAATATTGTTACGTTCGTTTTGATCTCTTGTAACCGATTCCCTAAAAGTTAAGCTTTTCGACACCCAATAGCTTAACTTTTGGCTTTGGCAGAAATATGTTTATCTATGTCTCTGGCTTTGGGTGCCAAGTGGAAATGAAGAAATCGCTTCATTTCCCAACAATGAAATGCCAAATATGTAAATTTTCACTGCAATTGTGGTCTGCAACTCCTTTCAAGTCGGAAGTCTAAAATTATGCTGTTTTGAACAGAAATAACCATTTCATTACTTGTAGAAACTGCCAGAGAACGGTGTAATCCTGATCAGACACTGTTGCATAGGCTTACAGGCTTACTGGGATCCATGCTGGTTCTGCCAGTAGGACTCTCTTTTTGTCATATTTAGATGTTATCACCAATTTCCCCCTTCCCTTCAATATTTTATATACCAATACCATGACATACACATTTCTTAACCTATTCCCATCCATTGACTCTTTGTTACTCCTCAAAAGATAAAGGCTTTGTAAAACCTTGAGGAAAATGAAGAAATTGCTTGTGACAAGCATTTTCTTAATTTCCCACAATGTTTTCTACTCCAAAAGAACAAATATTTGTAAATTTATTCCCTTAAAATTGTCGTCTGAAACATCTTCGAGTTTGGACCAGTCTAATATTTTGCAATTTGGTAATGGGTTAAATAGCGCTTTTCACCCTTTATTAGGCTACATCCTCTGTAGAGCTCTATAACCTTTCAAATTAGTGTAAATTTAGAATATTTTTTCCAAACGGTGACCGCCTTTGACACCCACAATGTTAAAGTTTTTTTTTATACGGGCGAAGCCCGCAACTTGTTGCGGGCGAAGCCCGTCTATAGGTCACGGGTAATTATGATGACAAATATTGACATACCCATACAACTTTGTGGCGGCCATTTTGTTTTTATTTTCATGGGGCATTCGTGGACTAACTCTCGACAACTACTTCCGGTTGCCGTTTTCCTCGTCCCTAAATCCACTGTTTGATGACCAGTCAACTTTACGTTGTCTTATGGGAAAATATGTAACAGAAGTTAATAAAAAAACATCACCCACCAAAATTTCTCGTAAAATTCCGTTTCAATAAAGGTGAAACGCGTTTGTACAACATCTAAATAAGACATGGCAAAGAAATATACAAGTTTCGTATCCACGGCGTTTTATGACACAAATGACGTCATCAATATATATAGGTATCACACCAAAACGGCCCAAGAGCAAAACGCATAACGTCACGCGCACTCGCGCGGGGGTTTTGATACGACGCAATGGTACATTTTTGTCTACGCGTCCCGTTATTTAATCGACACGGATACGCCGTTTTAACCCTTTCCCAATTGGCGTTAAAAACTACAACACACTTTTCAAGGTGACTCAGAACTCATGATGATTGATGAAAATGGAGGGGAAAGAAGACATTCTAATTAGAATATATCAGCAAAACATTTTCTCTCAAAACATTTCCCTAGTTTTTAGAATTTTGACCGCTCGATCATAAAGACATGAAAGCACTGTGACATTGCACTTATAATTCTTCTTTTAACCAAAACATTCGCAATCATAGCCTCTCATTATTTAACCCTTTTCTCTCTTTTACTTGAAGACAGATAAGCGACTGTTCAGAAGTTGCCATTTGACAGTGTAAGAAAGTAGCATAATTATGTCATCAAGATAGATTTATGCTTGCTTCGCCCGTGTTTAGGCTTTGCCTATATTCATATTAATATTGAAGGAAGCGGGAGAAATGCAAGAACAAAAAACATGTTCTCCTTTTTCCTCAATATTGTCCGCCCTAATACAAAGCTCTCATCTTGACAGTCATTATCAATTTGTCGTAAACCAACATTTAAATCAAAGTACTGAAAGTACTGTTGGAAAGCAAATTTGCTGATTATGTCTAAAGGCCTTTCTAGTTGTTAGCAATATGAATTACACGGAGTTGGATAAAAGTAATTAATTGAATTTGATTCTTTAGAAAGTTACAAAATACAAATTATGAAAGGATAATGTCTGTTCCATATCAGCAAAATATACTGAACAAAAGAGAAAACTTTACGCTGCAAGATTTCTTGTTTCTGAAAAAGTATCGAACTAAAAGCCTGATTTTATTTTTACAATATTTCCATGGCATTCGGCAATCGTTTCATTGCATTGTCTCCTTTAATGTCAGAGTTACGGCCCTTAATGCATTTACAGCTAATTTCATCTAATGCCACATACGCGCGATAAACGATTCATTATTTTTACGGAATTGGTCATATCCGGGTTGCCAAAAAACCACAAAACATCTCTCTTATCACTTGTAGCAAGCTCTAAAATAAAGGTCTAATCTGTCAATTTTGTGAATTACCCCCCTTTGACATAAACAAATAGGGAATTTAAAATGTCGAATTCTCCCAGCCGAAAACGACTATAAGGCATTCTAGCACTCTATATGTTCTCCTATACCCAATGTCATGTTCTGAAGTAGGTTTTCTTGTATAATAGACTAGTGCGACAGGTCACGGTTCATAAATATATTTGATGTACAGGCCCGTAGGAACAGGGGGGGCTAGGGGGGGGGGGGGCTAAGCCCCTCCAATGTTGGCCAAAAATGCCGAATTTTCTTGACTGTAAATCAAATAAAATAACCATCTTACCGGCTATCAACGAATTCATTCAATTTCGTAGTTTTTGTTCCACTTAAAACTTCTCTTTATCACTGTATATTGAATGCACGTGTGCTTAATCGCTGTATATTGAATGCACATGCGTCGTCATCGATTTCTCCGCATTTTGTGGGAGCCTCGTTTTGAAAAGTCGATTTGTTACTATTTTTAGTAACAATTCACATGTATAACTCATCGGCTATAAGGTGGTAGTTGTATACAAACACTTTACGCCTTGTTGTTGATAAATGGCCCAACACAAACACTTCCTCTTTTTGGAATAAAATAATTAGGACATTAATTCGCTCGTATAGCTTACGATAAATGGTTTGGTAAATGTTAAAACTATATGTTTGGTTTTTAGTGTTTGTATACAACTCTACTTTTATAACCGATGAGTTATATACAATGTTAATTTCCCATAAACCCATTGTTTGCCTCCGGAAGTTAATCAGAGTCTTCTCTGATGAAAATTCGCTCTTCCATATTTGGATGTCGCTATTTACATCGGAGCGCTGTCCAATTCAAAAACAAAAGAAAATTCCGACACAAGTTATGTCGCTGTGTCGGAATTTTCTTTTGTGTTTGACTGGGACAGCGTTCCGTTGTAAATAGCGACATCCAAGTATCATCGAGCGAATTTTCATCAGAGAAGTCTCGGATTACCGGAAGTGTTCTGCGGGTACGGACTAAAACATAATGAAAGGAGTCTATACCCTAATTAGAAAGCATTTGATCTCTGAAAACTACATGTCTTACTTGCTAAAACATGTGTTCCGTCACTACTTTATCCCTTTCCCACGGTGGGTAACTCACGTGACTTTAGGGAAGCGTTAACACCGAAAAAATCGTCCGCTTCAAGGTATGTTTTGTTTAATTTCTCAGCTTATACCCTTGAGAGGGCTATTCCCGGCTCTAACTCACTCTGCTCCAAATCCAGTGGTTTCTTCAAACATTCGAGCCAAAGTGTTTGTAAGTGCAAAACGAAAGTGGGAAGCATTCACATGCACCGAAGAAAACTTTCGCTTGAATGTTTGAAGAAATCACGGGATCGGAGCAGAGTTACAAACGGGAATAGCCCTCTCAAATGCGCGTTCCGTGCACTTTATCTCGTCAAAATCAACAGAGTATAAGCTGAGAAATTAAACCAAACATACCTTGAAGCGGACGATTTTTTCGTTGTTAACGCTTCCCAAAAGTCACATGGGTTATCCACCGTGATATCTATAGATTAAAAAGTTAACACCGTTTTTAAACCAAGTGGTGAAAGGATTGCTAGTCTGATTTCTATGCATTTTTAGCATACCATCACATATTCTGGTTTCCCAGATTTCTACTTTCGCTTTGAAATGCCTATAGCTACACGCGAATACTAGCAAGGCCTATTAGACAAGATGTCTATGTCATTAACCTCAAAATAACCACTTAGTTGATCAATCAATTATTGTGAACGCGATTAAATGCATGGCTTATCGAATATCATTGTTTAGTTTTGGACATTAAAACGTGTAAGAATTTGGGCATAGAAAGATTCTAAAAATAGACGTGTCCTAGTTCCTATTTTTAGCGCTTGAAGTGGGTCGCATATTTCATAGTTCAGTAAACTTGACTGACCCATTTTCAACGAAAGATATTGGACTGGCTATTGAACCGTAATGAAAGCAAATTACTACGAGATCGTTTCTCCTCTTTTAACACATGTTTAATTGGATGTTTTATCATCGGTCACACAATTGAATATCTTGTGTACAACTATAGAATTCAATATTGAATATTCGAAAGGTTGTTCTTGTCATTGATCTTTGCTTTTGATAGAACTATTTTTAGTGAGGAGGACCGGGAGATGTTGTGTGGTATGCAGAAAATGTTAAAGTGCAGAGAAGCACGACTGGAAAGAAAAGCAAATTTTGCAAATTTGCTTTCCAAAAATCAGATAGGCCCAAAATGTGTTGTTTGGGAAACCGTTAACCCATCCGCATACAGTGACTCTTTTTTTTACTCACTAGATCTATACAAGTTCTAAAATGACTGTGGGAAATGAAGAAATCGCTATTGACAATCAGTTGCTTCACTTCCCTCAATGTTTTCCACTAGAAAGTCAACAATTATAAAATCCAATTCACTTATTACGGGCGAAGCCCGCCTATAGGTCACGGGTAATTATGATGACAAATATTGACATACCCATACAACTTTGTGGCGGCCATTTTGTTTTTATTTTCATGGGGCATTCGTGGACTAACTCTCGACAACTACTTCCGGTTGCCGTTTTCCTCGTCCCTAAATCCACTGTTTGATGACCAGTCAACTTTACGTTGTCTTATGGGAAAATATATAACAAAAGTTAATAAAAACATCACCCACCAAAATTTCTCGTAAAATTCCGTTTCAATAACGGTGAAATGCGTTTGTACAACATCTAAATAAGATATGGCAAAGAAATATACAAGTTTCGTATCTACGGCGTTTTATGACAAAAATGACGTCATCAATATATTTGCGCATAACGTCACGCGCACTCGCGCGGGGGTTTTAATACGACACAATGGTACATTTCTGTCAACGCGTCCCGTTATTTAATCGACACGGATACGCCGTTTTAACTCTTTCCCAATTGGCGTTAAAAACTACAACACACTTTTCAAGGTGACTCAGAACTCATGATAATTGATGAAAATGGAGGGGAAGAAGACATTCTAATTAGAATATATCAGCAAAACATTTTCTCTCAAAACATTTCCCTAGTTTTTAGAATTTTGACCACTCGATCATAAAGACATGAAAGCACTGTGACATTGCTCTTATCATTCTTCTTTTAACCAAAACATTCGCAATCGTAGCCTCTCATTATTTAACCCTTTTCTCTCTTTTACTTGATGACAGATAAGCGACTGTTCAGAAGTTGCCATTTGACAGTGTAAGAAAGTAGCATAATTATGTCATCAAGATAAGTTTATGCTTGTTTCGCCCGTGTTTAGGCTTTGCCTATATTCATATTAAGTGTCTTTTGTGAAAAGTTTGATTTTGGACAAGTCTAGAATTTTGCCGTTTTGTTTTTTTGAGAAAGGGTTAAACATAGGGTTTGGGGACATAACTTAATTAACACTTTGCTCTGTGTAAACAACAGGTGCCCGTCAGTGCGCATGTCATTTCGGTTGTGATCGGAGAGCGACTGCAAAGCGTCAAAATGGCGGAATCTCTACGAAGATTGGTTAATATTGGAACTTTTCAAGTTCTACAGGAAAAACTTGAAAGATGGCTTGACAATTATCATGTGAGTAAACGATACATTATTCAATTACTTCTGTATTTCGGGGGCGTTTCAGGATATTTACTTTAAGTTTCGGTTTCGTGTCCGTTGCTAGGGTATTTCTGTCATTTTCGTCTTTCTATCATTAAATTGTTTGATTTTGTGTCATTGTCATTGAGTCAACGTTTCATTGCTCTAAAAGCAAACCCTCCAAGCATCTTTTTCATTCATAAAATCCCTAGAAAGGTCGATTTAAATCGATCGATTTTCAGCCGCCATTTGTTCAAACCAGTCTAAACATGGAAAATCGTCTGCTCAAAGCAGAATGTGCTTTAACTGACAATTGGTTTTTGATACTCAGCAAATACCGATATCATATCGTAGTAAAAGCTATTG
Source organism: Fragum sueziense (assembly GCA_963680895.1). Classification (NCBI taxonomy): domain Eukaryota; kingdom Metazoa; phylum Mollusca; class Bivalvia; order Cardiida; family Cardiidae; genus Fragum; species Fragum sueziense. Next base: position 7,731,494 of record OY804596.1, read on the forward strand.
AAAAATGTTGGATTTATGCCAATGGCACACTTCTGTTTAATCTATTTAGAATTACCTGTTTGTAAACTTGGCTAAATTCCTAGATACTATAGGCAATTTATCCCTTTTCTTCTTTTTCAGACCTTCATTTGAACATATTTATTCTACATTGATTGGGAAGAAAGTTTCTTCAATTCTTTAATCCCTCTTGATTCTGCTTCTTGGAAATACACATGTACTCGCGCCGAATATGTGGGCCAATGCTAGGCCCGTAGGAAGCAATTTCATATTGGGGTGGCTGTAATCTTGGGGTGGCTGTAATCTGAGTTTTCTCTGATGTAATTCGCCCTTTGATATGTTGATGTCGCTTATTTGAAAGAAAAATCCCAATATATATAAAAGTTAACATTTTTTTAAAAAAAAAAAAAGCTCAATCTCTTAAAGTGACATTTCAGAATTTTTTGTCATAAATTTTATTTTTATTTTTATCTGAAAGAGCATATTTCCTTATGAAATTTCTGAAAATTTCAAGCCAAAATATTGCGCCGTTTACGAGAAATTTATATTTTTGTGTTAAAATTGAACAAATTGTTGTGGACAACAGTTCGGATTTATATGCAATTTATTGATTATGTCTCAACTTTAAATGCGTGTTTCTCGCTTATTGGCAACAACTTAAAAAAAAACAATAGTATTTATACTCATTAGAATAACCAATCTTGGCATCAAGACATACTTTAAAAAATTGAAATTGGAATGAAATGTCCCTTTAATAATTATGTTGAGCTAAAAGAGTCTATAAATATTTAGATCTACTGGAAATCCGAATTCCATTCATTTTATTTTACTAGATCTATACTTAACTATACAAAGGACTTACTTTTTTGCAGACTTTGATGACAATATTTCTCCCAATTTTTGAGTAAATGCAGGGATAAAGACTAGCAGGGGCCCAGTCGCCCATGGCCCCTAGATTTTGGACTGGGCCCCTGGATATTTAAAGAAAATGCCCATACCCTTAATGTTAAGTATTGAATTTTGCTATTCTGGGCCCCTAAGTGAAAATTGCCAGTCTTTATCCCTGTAAATGATGCATTTCTTCCCAATTTTCCTGGTTTCGGACCCATACCCGAAACTATGTGCAAAAAACGCTGTAATGTAAAGTAAAGAACAACCTCTTAGTCGCAAAGCCGACACTCTACCTCTTGACTATGGACACCACACTATAGACTGTTTCTTGTTTGTTTGTTATTTCTGTTATTTCTCAGTCATTTATTCGTTCTTCTCTAAAGTTTTGGTAGAAAAGTTGTCTTCTATCTGAATTCTGTTCTTTTTGTAGTATTGATGGGTAGACAGGTGCCTGGCGCTAGCTCAGTGATTAAAGCGTAGTGATCAGGGAGTTGTGTGTTTGTAACTTTGAGTCCCACATCAGGTTCATGTTTTTCTCCTATTTTCCTATACTTCAGTTTTTTCTTATTATTTAAGGAAAGTGTCCGGAACCAGCCAAATTGGGAAAAATGCATAGTTTTCTCAAGAATTGGGGGAAAAATATCACAGAATGCAAGAAAAATTAAATCTTCTGTAAAAATTAATACATTTAAATAAACTGAAAGGAATCCCTGATCCCTTAGATTTGTGTTTGAATCCACATTAGGATTATAATCCTTTATCTAGGATAGCTTCGCCTCTGGTTTGGGTAGACTTACGGCCAGGTGCCCAGCTAACTCAGTGGTTAGAGCATCTGACTAGTACTCCTGGCTCTTGGGTGCCACATCCGTCAATTCACCAAAAATTCAGTGAAAATCCAATTAAGCCCCCTACCCCCAAATATTCAGACACTGGGTCTTGACACCCCCCTATTAAATTGCTTCCTACGGGCCTGTGCGGTGCATGCTTTTCTCCTCATATTATACTATACAATATACTATATTATAATTTCTTTCCCTATTTTGAAAAAAAGTGCACTTTTTCCAATTATAGGCATGTTTTTTACCAATTCCCAAATTCTTGATAAAAAACACTGCACACTTAAAGGTGGTACGGTCACTGGTACCTTTTTTTAAAATATGTCTTCAATGATAGCCTGAGCCAGGTACATTGTAGACATGTAGATTGTTGTTCATACATAATTAAAATTAAGTGCAATTCTACCTGAATTTTCTAAACAATATATCAAGCATTCAGAATAGTTTGACATTAGTTTATCAATAAATTATACATGTAGTATATCAATGGGTTATTTGAAACTCTTGTTAGTTCATATGAAATTCATATGCTGTTACAATGGTTTTACACAAATCCATCAATATAATATCATCTATAATCAACTAGAGCCTATTCATTGCCGGGGTTAAGACAAAAGATTTGCTGACAATTACTATGGGGTTACCTTTGCTACCATTGTAAGCTGCACTCAGGTCAATACATTAATGATGGTAATTTGATAAGAGTCTTATACACCTACTCTGGTCTATTGTAACTTGTCATTTGTGACATGGCATTAACCCTTTCCCAAACAAGACCTGGTTTTGACGTCCCTAATCGAAATGACTTAGGAAAACATTGAAACAAAAGAAGAAACTGCTGATAACCAGCAGTTTCTCCTTTTGTCTCAATATTTTCTGTGTCATACTTTACACAAATCCTTTCTTAAATGATCTCTTTTTTGTCATTTGTGGCAGTTTTTTGAAGTGGATCACCCTAAAATTTTGTCGTTTGGGAAAGGGTTAAACAATGTACTTTATTGGATATGCTAGAATCAAAAACTCTGAATTTTATACTGCAAGAACCAGGCAGTTTGACCATGGTTGAAAAAAGAGGCATTGTTCAGATCAAATTATCTTGAAATAATCTTGAAAAATCTGTCAACATTTCATGTTTGATCAATTGTACTAAGTTCAATTAAAGCTAGACCGAAATTTCAAATGGAATATTTGAAAAAAGAACATTGTATATTGTATTTGCCCGTGCTTGTGAAATACACACAAACATTTCACCAGTCAATTATATTGCAAGAAAAACTCTGTTTTCTGTTTGTTTAGTTTCTTTACAGTAGTCATATTTCTCCTTAACATGGAGTCATTGATTATTATCAATTTGCCGTTACTTTGTTAGTTTATTACATTTTGAATGGCAAATACCAATTCACAGTTTAAACCCTATTCTTGGGCAGTGGTGCATATTACCAATATCTGAATAATTTAGATATTTAAAGTAAATTTGTTTGGTACATACTAGCTTGTAGCTGGCATTGAAAAAGCTATCGTGCATTTTTTATAGCGCATTATGCGTTTTGACAGGTTATTTTCTTTTTATGCCCCCGATAGGGAGGCATCATAAATTTGACTTGTCCGTCCGTCCGTCTGTCTGTCCGTCCGTCTGTCCGTCATTCCGTCCAAAAACTTTAACATTGGCCATAACTTCCTTATTACTTAACATATTCGCTTCATACTTTACCACAACATTCCTTGGTACATTACCTTTCTGTAGGCACATACTTTGGTGACCTTGACCCCTGGATGACCTTGACCTTTAACATAGATTGGCCATAATTTAAGATCAAAGCGGTGTCGTGGGCATTGTCATCTTACAGTGACAGCTCTTGTTTTCTCAAAAGTTTATTTCTCTAATGTCCGAAAATAGTTCACAACCAGCTGAACTTGTGAAAGGGTCAAGCATGTAGACCAAGACTTTTAAAGACACTCCTAAGAACCTCAGGTTATTAATCAAAGGCAAGGTCCATATTTTGACTGTTTGAAAAGCTTCACATTTCCAGTAAAACTAGCACAATAATTGTATTATTTCATTAGAATAACTTTTAAATCGGGTTGTATGTGAAAATTTAAGGCATTGAAGAAAAACAGTAACAAGTTTAACCCTTTCCCAAACAAGATCTGGTTTTGACGTCCCTGATAGAAAGGTCTTGGGAAAACATTGAAACAAAAGAAGAAACTGCTGATAACCAGCAGTTTCTCCTTTTGTCTCAATATTTTCTGAGCTATATTCTACACAAATTCTATCTTTAACAACATCAATATTGTCATCTGCAGCAGCTTTTGAATAGGACCACCCCCAAAAAAATTGTCATTCGGGAAAGGGTTAACAACCACTCTAGTTATAGTCAAAGACTGAAATAAAGAAATTCAATGTTTCTGACAAGCTGACAACCTAAATTAGATTTAATTTCAACATTCCATTGAATTCAACCATCATTGATAAAGAATACAAGAATTTTATCGGGTTTACTTATCTGAGTGTACTTGCTACTGTAAAATTCAAAATATGACACATAAAAGGTCCTTATTGGAGATAAGCTTTTGAAAGTGAATTTAAGTAGTCAATATCTTTTTATAGAATATCCACTTATCTTGGTTGATAACGGTATTGAGAGCTGTTGACTTCATGTCATAATGTGTATTCAGTAAAGAACTAAAACTTAAAAAAGGTTAAATAGATCTTCTTGAACTTTAATCATTAAATAATAATTGTGCATATTATGATGTATGAAAATAATACTGTTGACACTCGTTGTGTCGAAGTCGCAGGGGCCATCAAAATACCTCGACATATCCAGAGTTCGACTCATCCGATTTTGTTCGACTTCAATAAAGTTGATATTTGACTGTTTGTGAAACTAGTCATTACGATTATTATTGAAATAAAGTAGGAAAAGGAAAGAAATTGCTTGTGTCGAGCAATTTCTATCCTTTTCCTACTACCGGTATATTTCAATGGCTATATTCAGTTTGAAATTATTTTGTTAGAAAAAAGTTACATTGATGAGGACGGGACCAGATTTGAACTTCGAATTAAGCGAAAATTCCTCTTATCCAATGTTGACATAACGAGTGTCGACAGTACTTTGCTTTGACCTTTTTAAGTACCCGGTAAACAGATGGCACAGTTTGAGTTTGGATCAATGGTCATCAGTACATCTCTAACAAGAGTTGAAGCCACATTTTTAGCTCACCTGAGCACGAAGTGCTCAAGGTGAGCTATTGTGGTCACTTTTTGTCCGTCGTCCGTCTGTCCGTCTGTCCGTCTGTCCGTCTGTCCGTCCGTCCGTCCACAATTTCGTGTTAACACTCTAGCATCTACAAATACAAGCCAATCTTGACCAATCTTGGCCAAAACATGTATGGCCATAAGATCTTGGATGAGTTCGATTATGGGTCAGATCGAACCAGAAAGTCAGGAGTTATCTGCCCTTGAATGCGAAAAATACTTAGTTTTGACATTGTTTACACTCTAGCATCTACAATTATGGATCAATCAAGACAAATCTTGGACATAACATTGTAGACCATAAGATCTCGAATGAGTACGATTTTCAGTCTGATCTGACCAGAAAGACGAGAGTTATGTGCCCTTGAATTTGACAAAATTGCCATTTTCGGCTGTTTTTGACCTTGTTTACACTCTAGAATCTACAATTATTCATCAATCAAGACAAAACTTTGACACAATGTTTGAGACCATGAGATCTCGGATGAGTATGATTTTCAGTCTGATCTGATCAGAAAGTCGAGAGTTACTTGCCCTTGAATTTGACAAAATTGTCATTTTTGGCTGTTTTCGACGATGTTTACACTCTAGAATGTACAATTATTGATCAATCAATCCAAATCTTGGACACAATATTGGGGATCATAAGATCTGGGATGAGTTTGATTTTCAGTCTTATCTGATCAGAAAGTTGAGAGTTATGAGCCCTTGATTTGACAAAATTGCCGTTTTTGACTGTTTTCGACCTTATTTAGACTCTAGAATCTACAATTTTTGACCAATCAAGACAAATCTTGGACACAAGTTTGGAGACCACAAGATCTCAGATGTGTTTGATTTTCAGTATGATTTGACCAGAAAGATGAGAGTTATGTGCCCTTGAATTTGATAAAATTGCCGATTTTGGCTGTTTTTGACATTGTTTACACTCTTTAATCTACTATTATTCATCAATTAAGACAAAACTTGAACACAATGTTTGAGACCATAAGATCTTGGATAAGATTGATTTTCAGTCCGATCTGATCAAAAAGTGGAGAGTAATGTGCCCTTGAATTTGATCAAATTGCCGTTTTCGACTGCTTTAGACCTTGTTTATACTCTAAAATCTACAATTTTTATTGACCAATCAAGACAAATCTTGGACACAATGTTGGATATCATAAGATCTCGGATGAGTTTGATTTTCAGCCTGATCTGACTAGAAAGTCGAGAGTTATGTGCCCTTGAATTTGACAAAAGTGTTGTTTTCGGCTGTTTTCGACCTTGTTTATACTCCAGAATCTACAATTATTTATCAAACAAGACAAATCTTGGACACAATGTTGGGCACAATGCAGTCTTGGATGAGTTCGATTTTCACAATGTTATTGACCATAATGTCGTTTTCAGTCTTAAAGTCATAAATATTTTTTGAATTGAAGAAAAGTGTTGCTTATATCATTTTGGTTCAGGTGAGCGATATAGGACCATCATGGTCCTCTTGTTCTAATCTAGTTGACTCTTTTATCTCATATTGTGTATGCAGTAATTAAATATAATCAAGACATTGGATTTTGTGAAAGTCAAAATCTCCTTTCCAATCTTTTAGATCCTGAAATATTATTGATTTCACTTAGAATAGAATTAGAAAGTCATACCGTAACACTTTTGCTATTTGTATTTTCATTAACATAGTAAGTGACTTTTACAAGTTTAATCAAAGTACTGATAGTACTGAAGGTCGGGAAACAGAGGATTCGAAATACAGTAAATGGTCAATTTTCTTAAATTTACATTGAATTCGTAAAATATTCTCAATGTTGTTATCTGATTGTACATTGAAATTAATCCTTATACTCTTATTCCCGAGTTAACATAAGCAAAAATTTGATATTTCTAGAAAAGAAATCATAGGCTCCTGAGACGAAAGGGTAATTGTCAACAATATAGATCTACTCCATTACACGGTCCGCCGCGATATGACCCTAGTAGTTGAAAACTGCGTAAAACCCCAATAAACCAAATCCATTACACGATGTCGTATTTTTTCGGGTGATGTCGTAAACATTCGGTGATGGAAAACGTCGATTTCTTTTAACCCATAACGTGTCCGTGTTGAACGGGTAACCGCATGTTAAAATATTTACGGCGTCGTCAGAAAAGATCCGACGTCGCATGAATCTCATTACGGATGGACTGTCTAAATGAATTGTCTGGGTTAACAGTTTGTAAAACATTATATCATTTTGATATCCATTATAAAAAGGTTTGAGGATACATTGTGGCAAAACGAAAACATTTTGATATTCAACATTTTTTCTTTGTCTCAATCTGTTTTTCAACAATTCTTCAGCTAAACTTTACATTAAAGGGACATTTCATGCCAATTTCAATTTTTTAAAGTATGTCTTGATGCCAAGATTGGTTATTCTAATGAGTATAGATACTACTAGTTTTTTAAGTTGTTGCCAATAAGCGAGAAACACGCATTTAAAGTTGAGACATAATCGATAAATTGCATATAAATTCAAACTGTTGTCAACAACAATTTGTTCAATTTTAACACAAAAATATAAATTTCTCGTAAACGGCGCAATATTTTGGCTTGAAATTTTCAGAATTTTCATAAGGAATATGCTCTTTCAGAAAAAAAATAAAAGTAAAATTTATGACAAAAAATTCTGAAATGTCACTTTAATATTTATCTAAATTATCAACACAAACTTGACATTACATGTAGCAACAGTATTCCGTTTTTTATGCAGGCCCGTACGCACAGGTGGGGCTACGGGATGGGATAAGCCCCAAATGTTGGCCAAAAATATCGAATTTTCCTCATTTTACATAGAAAATTGAAGAAAAGGCCAATTTAGCCCTAAAGATATTCAGACACTAACCCGGACAGAGTTTTGAGCCCTTCCCCTTATCAAATTGCTTCCTACGGGCCTGAGAGCAGTTTTACATTCTACTGCTTAGGAAAGTTAAACTTTGCACGATGAAAAATATCAATATTATGACGGGAAAATTTCTGAACAAAATTCAGAATGAGGAATGAAGTTAAATTTAATATGGTTCACAAAAGTGGCATGAGAACTGACCAGATTTAGATAATTAAATTTACAATATAGCACATTGTAAATAATGGTAAAGGTTAGATCACAAACATTGATCAACAATTCTAATAATATGTGTGTTAAACTCAGAATTTGAAAAAAGTGAGCTCGTATTTTCTGCACACAAATCTAGATCTTGCTTTTTTTTATTTTTGCTGTCCTCTTTGCTTTTCGCATTGGCTTTCACTTTGGATTGTTCTTTCTGTCGTTTGTGAAAGAGATAACTCATCTGCAGAGACAGAGGCCTACAATTAACTCATAAATAGCCTATATCTCAAGCCCAGGTCAAAGAAAGATGATTAAATTCATGTTAAACCTAAGCCTGGAAAAATAAGGATGAATAAAGTACGAAAATTACGTTGTATGTACTGAAGATGGCTCAAAGTCCGTCAACGCCGTTACGGTAACACTTTAGTTGGTCAAAGCATAGGAGACTAGCTTTACACCTCGAAGTGTTAACACGTGAGCGTATAACCCGATAAAATGCATGTGTTGTAAAATGCGATTGTGCGCATAGCGATTGAACAAGGAGAAGGACTCGACTAGAGTCAGGATATAAATAGATTTTTCGTGAATCTACGAGTGCTTCACGGAAATGTCCGATTACACGAACTGTGAGGCGCATTAATTTGGTGTTGAAATTCTCGTCTGCTCTAGCCTGCCACGCCAGTTAAAATAGTTCGAATCAACCTTTCCGCCAAAAAGAGAAGTTGATAGTTTTCGCACTTATGTGCAAACTGCTGCATTGTTTTGATAAAACAATTAGGAAATGAAAGTCTTTACGATGATTATGTTATTTGAGTAATTTTAAATTGTTCAAAGGTAGGTCTACTTTTTCGGCGGACTCAGACATTTTGAACGACTATGCGGTGACCAAATTATATCGAAAACCTCGTATCTGCAGATTAAAACAAGCGGCAGATACGAGATTTTCGTAGAAAAGCGTTAAAAGCGTTGGATCGCTATAGGACGTGAAAATCTCAAAGAGATTTCCCGACCTAAAAATCCATTCTACAAACTCAACTAAACTGAGAGCTGGTTAGGGCATTTAGGTCAAGACTGAAAATTTAGGTGCATTTAAATGGCACTGTACAATGATGAAAGTACTTATAATAATGTGCCAGATCATCAAACTACTTGAAACTATTGATCTCTCACCCTATGGGTTCAAATAACTTCAAATGATCATGGTAACTTTGTTGAATTTAAGTGCCCCATGGGGGTACTTGTTGGGCAAGGTTCAGATAAACTGCAATATTACGGGCATCACACACTCATTTTGAAAAAAACACTGATGAACATTAATATAACATGGAGTATTGTCTCATGCTTCTTTGTCATTATAAACATATCTGTGATAATTTCAAATAATTATGAACAGAAAAAGATATTCGATTTTTCAAATTTGGTGAAAATGTCAACAGATTTGATCCCCCCAAAAAAGACAAGTCTGACACCCATATGTCAAACTGAAATATTTCCAGATGCATGGTCATTGGCAAAAATCAAATGCATCTTAATGACAAAGTTCAAAGTTAAATAATTGAAATAGTGCTATATTCAATATCAAATGCTTTTTTAATATTTGAAAATAAAGCCAAATAAAAAATGTGTTACGGACGTAACACACTCTGTCAATACAGAGTATAATTTTCAACTGGATTGTTTTTGTTCTTTCTGAATGTAAAGAAGGAAAGGACTCACATCAATGAAAAGATTAAATAAAAAATTCCGTTTTATTTTGCACATAATTCGGGATAAAATGCTATTAAACCAATATGTACATATTATTTTCGATTTATCATGCACACTTAAAAACTCTGTCAATATAGTTACGTACCGATACGGAGTATTATTTCAGGATCGTTCGCAACTTAACGGGTTTAAACGAGGTATCCGCAAAATAAACCTACACATTATGCATAAAACGTCATCAGATCGTGTGCAGAAACGAAAATTGCGGAACACTTGGTAAGTGAATTTACTCTGTCAAGACTTTTTAGAGTTCATTACGGGCATCATGCATTTCCATTATTGGATATTATCCATGAAAGGAAACAGCTTTATGTAAAAAAATGATTTGTACAAACTTTACCGCAATTTAGGCTTATTTACAGCACCAACTCTCAGAATAGTTCACTCCAATTTACCGATATCACTGTACGCCTGTCACTTTTGACAACTTCCGAACAAACGGCTGTAACATGTTGACATCCGATGTCTATTTGAGCGAGTCAACAGTTACGGACATTTAACATTTACTTTTTACACAGTGATTGAGATGTTTATTGGTTGAAGAAGTGAAAGTTTTTTTTATAATGATCACAATGATGTTGTATTTCAACGGGGGACTTGACCACTTATGATTTATTTATCCCAATAAATTGACATGTCAACATGTTACATCCATACCAATTTTAACTTGTCAAAATGTCAAAAGTTACATCCACACAAAAATATGCTCAATTTGCATGTTAGTTCTAAACAAGTTCTCATATTACAGCCGATTTAATACTTTTGCATTGACTTTTTATTAATAAAAGATCAAAGTCTTATAATATCTGGCATTTATTACACAAACCTTCTCTTGAAATATAAATTGTCCCTGAATCTGAAGTTATGGCCGTCACACATATGAAATGGCCCATTTTAGTGGTTTTGACAAAAATTCAAATTCTGAAATCAGGTAAACATGAATAGTAGGATGATTTTTCTCACATTTATGCTAAAAAAGTTTGAATTTCTTCAATGATAAGAAGAGAAAATACGGTTTTAAAATGTCAATGTTACGGCCATCACATTTCACCTTGCTCTAATATTTTTACAAGATAAGTTACACAAGTACCCTGGTTATCTTTTCGGTGATTAAAACTGGATTATTGGACTCTGAACTTAGTATATATGAGCTTGGTTTTCGTGTCCAGCCAATTTCGGTTACGTCTGAGTAAATCTTAATTTAAGTGTATTTTCTTTAAATGAAGGTAAAAAATGCACTTATTTCCTTTAAAAGTCATGTACATTCGAACCTGCATAGGTATACAATTAAAAGTTTGATTGTAAAAGAATGAACAAAAATGTTCTATTTATGCTCAAATAATGGACAAAATGGTCGAAAATATCCCATATTTTCAGAAGGGCCTTTATGGAAAATGTATAATATGCAAAAAATATCGCACCTACAAAGACTGGAAATATTTTGTTTGTTCAACTACAAATTAAAGCTTAATCAATACTGAAAATCGTATTTTTATTTCATAGGCTTCCTTTAATTTTGATGAAATAATTAGCAAAAAAAGATGATGCAACTTTCGATTCAAAAAAGTTACGTCTTATATTTGTGCTATTTTTTAAATGTTAATGACCTTGATATATCACGCACATAGTTCGTGGGTGACATGTGATTGGTACGAGATTAATAGGGTACGAAAACGCGACTTTCCGGGGCGGCGATCTTTTGCAATTTATCTTCGACTTTTTTTGCCTAGAAATTTTGTAAAAAAGTTACGTCATTAACTCCCATGAAAGATCGATATTTACAAAATAATTGTAATCAAATTAAAGAATTGTTTGAGCGAAAATATTCGTATAAGATATAAGCGACATTTTGAATTACATAAACGGCATGAGTCACAAACATGGCGGGCGATGTGAAATGTCAAAAGAGTACAGGCAAAATAGTTACGTCTTTTCAAGATCAAACGAAATACAAGTGGTCTTCGTTACGTCTTTTTGAAATTTGAGTGGAACGACCAACGATGTACCATTTATTCCCTATGATATGACATTACCGGAGATTTTAGGTATTTAAACTTGTTCGATTTTCTTCGGCACAAAACATCGCGAGAAAGTCGGTGATATAGTAAATAGATCGTAGAGACGAACATGGACAGAGAAGCTGTGAAAATTGTTTCCAAGTTACTTCATTATACGATTTTAGCTTTTTTTATGTGCAATAGATTTAAAATCCAAAATGGAATATTTAGATTTGTGCCAATGGCTACTAAATCAGAACATAACAGTTTTCACATTGAAAATGGCAAAACTTAAAGAAACTATCAATAAAATGTTTTAAAAAAATGCAGACAAATTCCCTGGTAAACACTTTTTTGTGTCTATTTACATCCTGTTACGTCTTGCAAACTTTTTAGGGAAAAGTTAATTCCTACTACATCCAACATGATAAAAAGTGCTCAAAATTACAGCTTTTGCACAAAACAAAGATAAATTTTGCATAACAAAATAAAATAATGTTCTTCATCAGGAGTTTTTGAAGCATTTTTAACGCAGTGTCCAACGTTACGTCTTTGACTTTTGAGAAATGTAACTTGCATTTAATCCTTTACTATATAAGAAAGGAAAAAAGTATTTTCAGTGGTTAGTAGAATAATCCACAAATTTTACACTGAATAGAAAATTAACAATATAGAAAATGTCATAAAATTCATTAATTTATGGACACAACACAGTTTATGATGTAACCAAAATGGCTGGACATGAAAACCATGCTCATATCAATTATTTAAAATAAATAAACATAGCAGTGTGATGCCCGTAATATTGCAGTTTATCTGAACCTTGCCCTGTTTCATTCATTTTCATAAAAATTGTCAAAGATGAGCAGACATTATAAACAATTAAAGCTAGCTTCAACTGAAATAATACAGGTTTAAATGCTTGTTCTTATATCTTGTTTCTACAAAAAAAACATAGTTGGAAAATAGTGACTCAATGAAATCATTACAAATATATTCAAAATTGTTTCAGTTTGATGGGACCTTTTAAAGTTGTCCTCTTTCAGAGTAGCCGATCAAGCAAGCTCAAATGATTTTAAATGGTTCTTGTTTAATATCGTCGTTGTAAATGCAAAACCTCGTATCTCGTTTTTGAAAAATTTCAAAGGGGAGGGAAAAAAGTGTAATAACTTTTCCCAAACTGAAATGTTCTACTTGAAATTTGGACATATTGTTCACAAATGATTTGTCATCAATACAGATCAGTAAACTATCTCAAAACCTGCAAGAATTGTCTGTAACTGAGCTAACAAGTTTGTACTTTGAAAATCCCAAGAATCGACATACGAGGTTTTGCATTTACACCGACGATATGGGAAGCTTGCAGTATAAATTTAGTGCACAGTGAGGGTGTAATGTGTTCTTGTTCAGAAATCATTCATATGACAATTAACATAATTTGTTCATGATTAACCGGGCATTGAACTCAATCATTCCTACACCTACAAAGGATTTGAACTTGCTTTATTTTCAGATTAAGTATAACTTGAGCTGAGATTACCCCATTTACAACCTTGGGTGTTGTATTTTCAATTGTAAAATGCAAACTGTGAAACATAACATACTCGGAGTTTTCCCTTGCACACAAAATTGTGCGTTTTTGCACAATTTCAACTTGAATGATCCTCCAAAAATTATCAGCAGAGACATGAAGAAACAATGTTACAACAGGTATGACCCCCTAATTTGCAGACCAGGGGGACATAATGATCCCGCCTAGAAAAAGGTCAAGGGAAACTTGAGGATGAAGAATTCAACTTGTTTCAAAGGTCTGTGACGAATTGATTCTATGACAATTAATAAATTTTCTATCAGTTCTACATGTTGATAAATTGTCACCCACCAATGGGTTTGAAATCGTTAACCTAAGTGGGCGAGCAGCTGGAGGCTCGGTAAGGGTGTTGTGGTAGTACTGGTTTGAGAAACAACAGGAATCCATGGGTAGGTGCTCCAGCCGCCGCGATATGACCCTGGTAGTTGAAAACGGCGTAAAACTCCAATAAACTCAAACTCTACATGTTGATAAACAACCTCAAAAAGGATCCATTGCATTATAATGTTTTGTAAATAAAATTTTGTCCTCTACAAATATTAGATTTGAATTTCAACTGTAAGAAAAGTTTTGATTTAGAATTTAATTGTTTGTTTTAAACCTCTACTTTTCAAATCAAAACAAGTTTAAAACTAATGGCTATTTCAATTTTAAGTTCAAACATACTTATTTTGTTGATTCACTACCAGATATCATACTCTGAATCCAGATTTTGGTGAAAACGGGCCTTGGAGCTGTTAATCATTGTTGCCATATAAAAAAGAAATCATTACATCTGTACCGCATTGCTTTCTATTGTAATGTAATTCGGGTTAACACTTTCAGCAATTTATGGATTTTATACTAACTCAAATGTTTCCTGCCATCAATTAATCTTTCAATTTTCTACATATATCTTTGATAATGCTTACATGTATTCAAATATGTCCCAATTTAACCCATTACTAAACAAATTTCGGACTATTCAAATTGCAAAGCTGTTAGACGACAAAGTGAATATCGTTGGTGCTATGACAAAATTGCGTAATAGAAATTTTGCTCGAAAACCATTTTTTCAGGAGAGCCAAAAACGTTTTTAGTACTTTTTACCGTTTTAATAAATGTGCCGACAAATTTGCGTAACTCAATAACTACATGAACAATACAGCTTCTCTAAAGTCAAATAAGGTAATTGAACATTACTTACGGTTCATTTATTGGTCAAAGTAGAAGAAAAACAGAGAAGAATGCCATTTCTCAGCCTTTTTTTACTCTCGTGTAAATAATTTTTCTATGTACAACGCATTTTTGTCAGCTAAATCGAGTTACGCAATTTTGTCACATGGTAATTGAAAGGGTTCTAATAGGTGTAGAGAAACGCCGTTTTGACAGGATATGCGCCCCTATTTACTTAGTAGAAAGCATTTATAAAAAAAAATGACAAAATTGCGTAACTAATTTGTTACGCAATTTTGTCATAGCACCGACGATATTGAGAAAGATAGGATTTATACGAAATATATTCCAGAAAATATTCTGAGACGATGCTTGTTTTCTTCACAGTTTCTTTCTGTTGTTCTTTTCTTAGTCTCAATTTTTGTCGTTCAGGATAAGTTTAAGGGTGTTGGGATGGTAAGTCACACCAAATATTTTATATAAGTTTATCACAGAAGGTAAACAAAGTTAACAAACATAGCCCTTCAATTCCGGTGTATTGAAAAACACTAAAAACCTACTGCTGAATGGACAAATTGAAGAAAATATTTATACCCTTTGACATTGCCGTACAAACCCTTCACAATGACGTAGATAAGCACAATTAGAGTAGGTATTTGCTTTCCTGGTTGTATCAAGGGTTTTGTGCAAAACTGTTTCACAATCTCAGGGCATAGTCATACATGGGATTTCTTACAATGTTATAATTATCAAGGGCGGATCCAGGATTTTTTTCCAGGGGGGGTCCAAGCCCAAAATTTTTTCCAGGGGGCGTCCAAGCCCAAATTATGGCTTAAAATGTAGTAAATATGTAATGTTAACCTAAATTTATATAGTCAAAATTCAATTTGTGTCAAGGCGCTTTTGGTGGACCCAATCAATGATGATGATGATACAGTGAAATTTAAGCTCTAGATGCAATATCATGTACATTTCCATTAGAGTTATTATTTACTGTCTATGGCTGAATTTGTGGCCCTGAGTACCTTTTTGTTAAGGTCTGTGTAAGCTTTTCTTGGAAAGGGTATTTTGGAGTTACTATAGGACCCAAAGTTGTCTACCTTTACAATACAGCTCTGTCCTTACATTATTTCATTCAATTTTTTTTTTTTGAAAGAAAACATTATTTGTCTCAAAGTACTTGAATCTTTGATGCATTGATAGTAAGAGATGAACTTAAAATTTCCTTATTTCCAGGGCTCGAATTTCCACTCGCATGCTCGCAATTTGCTAGTGAAAATTAAAAATCGCTAGTGATTATTTTTGAAGCTAGATATTTTCAGCAAGTGGAAAAATCAACAGAAGAATATGGGATATCGCCGTAATTGCACATGATGAACATTTCAATAAACCATAGAACTGTATGTTTTTTTTAAACCACCCATCGTAAGTATCATCATCGTTTGTCTTGTTCTTTCACAGTTTGATATTGGTTTGTTAACGAAATGGATGTCGCTTTATGACAGAAAAGTCAGTCGATATTGTTATAACCCGGGTTCTAAATACCGGTAACGTCTCGAGTAAGCATAATTGTGGTCACATTTTGTATTATGTTATTATATATTTATTCGGTCTTGACTTTTCTATCAATAATTTGTCGTGAATAAATTAAAATAGAAATTAAGTTAGCCAAAAAACACTGAATAATCACTGGCCATCCAACATGAAGCACCTTCCCGGTAGATACCGGTAACTATATCCCGTATTTTATTGTTCGCGGCGCTTCCGTTATACGTAATTTACGTCGTTAATAACAAATTTAAGCGTCTGCAAAGTGGATAAATTCGTTGTAAAAACCAAAACAACCAAAAGGCATACAGAAATCGAGTCTTTTGACGAGTAGCCTTCAACCAAAACATGCAATACATCCACAAATATGCAGACAAAAACGAAACTGATGATGGCAAGTGAGAAGACTAGAAAATAGATGCGATATCTAGATCTCAATCTAAAATATGACAGAGGCAACATTGTTGAGATCATGTGCCGTATGCAAATGTTATGCACTGCCGCGAATGGTTTCAAGTGTAAGAATCATAGAGAGAGCTTTCTAAATTTTGTCATTCAGTTTTAGAAAATCAAAATTCAACTCCCAAAAAGTTCAAACCCCAATGCATTCGCCAGAAATTACATTATATTCTTATTATGACTGCAGGTTTTAACGATCTGGAACCATAATAGACACTTTTGAAAATACAAAAAGTATTGTTATATATTATTTCTATGATATAAGACGGAGGTAAAATGAAACTTAAAACAATTTTTACCGATATGTTTGAATTTTATATATTTTTTTAGTTATTGACCCCCTTTTACAAAAAAGGCTGGAAAAGGGGAAGCACCAACTCCGTAAATCTCATAATTTTTTTCCCAGAAGATGATAATATCTGACATTTTTCAGCTTGTATGCTACAACAGATATGTATGTTACATAAATAAGCTAAATACAAATCTATGAAAAACAAAATTGAGAAAAAAACACTTGATTATGCATAAGGTTTATGATTTTGCGACTGAATTTTTTCCATGTTTAAGAAAAATGAACATTTTTCTTTGATCTGTAATTTTTGTAATATTGACTGGCAGGGTATGAGACCTACACCAAAATTATCTCTAATTTATACTTGTGCAAATAAAACAAGAATGGGAAAAGGTTACCGTTAAATTTTGTTTTTTTATGAATTCAAACTTAGTAGGGGCGCATAAAACAAGGACAAAATTATCCAAAATAGGTCATTCAATTCCATCAAATATTCATTGTAAGGTCAAATGTAACAACACATTATTTTTTATAGTAACTTATATAAAGAACTTATTTTTATCAAATATTCATTGCCAGATTTCCCTGTAGTTACTACATAAACTATTGTTAACAAGGGCATTATATACATCGGTGGGGAATCATGTGACACTCAATTTCAAGAAATTGTCAATAATTTTGTAAATACTTGACCAATTTGGAATCGGTTTGAAACAGAAAAAAGTGTAAAACGCCCAATATCAGATGGGTTGTAACTATTTTACAAATCAAGTGATAAAAACGTTATTGACGACCAGATTAAGTTTTGGTTGGTCGTCAATATCTTTCATATCGGCTGATTTTTCAAAGATTATCCTTGGCATTCAGCAAAGTCATGGAGTGTTCCCACTGTCTCTGCTTAAATTCTTCTTTTCAAATCGGTCATCTTCTGACAGAATTGTTGGAAAATATCGAAAATATTATGTCAGGTGATTCCCCGCCGTGATATAAGATTCGTGGGGTGAAAGAGGGTTGAAATTGGTGTCATGTACTACTGTATAAGAACGCCTTTTTTAATCAAATTAAGCTAATCTTACACGAACATGTATCTTTGATTACCGGGTCTTTACATACCTATAGTCCTTCAACGATATTATGGCACATGTTAACAAAATTTACCCTTGCAAAAAACGCAATAGCAAAGTCATAACTACTGTAAATTTGCATGTGATGGTTCGAATCTTGCAGGTCCCTTACACCTTGAAGATTTGAACCAAGACATGCAATGTTGAACTGAAAATTAACAAGGATTACCTTTTGTTTATTACTGTAAAATTTGTAAACATGTGTCATTATATTGTGACTGGACTATAATAAAAAACAATCAAGGCAGAGGACGCAATATTGATACTACATGTGTATATCAAATCCTGGTCTTAAGCATTTATTCGTATAGATCTTGAATCAATCAAGTGTATTGATGCATACATAACCCATCCCCCCCCCCCAAAAAAAACCCCAAAAAAACTGTACCAGTCCAAAAGAACAGAAAACACTGAGGAAAAGGGACACCTTGATGATAACACATTGATGATAATCAACAACCTCTTCTTTTCTCTCAATGTTTTCTCAAATTATTTCTATAATGGACGTCAATACCAGACTTGTTAAGAGAAGGATATATTAGTGCTTTGCTCTTTATAACCAAATCAGTAAATTCATAACTGAATAAAATCCTTCCCTATTTCGCTGTACTTTCACTTTCTTTTTTGTTGCTATTTATAGAATACAACAGGAAAAAATATTTTTCATGTATTTCCTATTCAAATGGAATGAATGTACGTTTAATATACGTTTTATCGCCAGAGTGTTCAGAACGATATTATTAAAGCATTTTTCATGCTACTAACAACGAGAATTACGAGAATTATCTCTATCTATGCAGAAAAATACACTTTAAATAGCTTACATGGCCGATATATATTAATATTTACGAGAAAGTAAACCGAGGTGAGAACAAAATCGAATCTTTCCGATCTGCGTTTCACGGAAATAACCGAGTGCCGTAAATACCCGATCATCGGCGATAATAACCGAAATCCATTATGGTTCCAGATCGTTAATAGTTTTAAAAATCAATCTGCTTAAAGCCTTATATTCAGAAGTGCATTTAGATCAAACACTTTGCTAAACAAAACCTGTTTTACGTCCCTAATAAATTGCCAGTGGATTTGCATTTTTGCTAGTTGTTTCAAAGGCTACTAGCAAAATTTTGCTAGTCCATTTTTTAACAAAATTCTAGCCCTGATTTCATCAATTGTTCAATTTAATGCAAATTAAAAGTCTTGTAACTCAAAATATCTATGCATTTTATGTAACTTTAAATCAAACTAAAGCATAAAAGAGTCAAAATTTAAATGTTTTAGTTTGAAAGTTTATGGTATGGAACAATGCCCTCATTTGAAACAAATGTGGGATAAGCAATTTCATTGTTAAACCCCCTTTTAAGGCTAAACTATTTGTAACATAATACCACTTGAAGCATTTAAATTGTAAGCCTGCCAAAAATGTGATATTGCAATAATAGCTCTTTAGTAAATCATACAAAAGCAAAAATGCATTTTATCGATAAAATACTTTTTTCAGCTAATAGAATGCATTAATAAAATTGTGATAGTTTTTAGCTCACCTGAGCACGATAGTGCTCATGGTGAGGTATTGTGATACCGCTGTGTCCGTCGTCCGTCGTCCGTCGTCAGTCGTGCGTCGTGCGTCGTGCGTCAACCTTTGGCTTGTGTGCACTCTAGAGGCCACATTTTTCGCCCAATCAACCTGAAATTTGCTCAGAATGATTGTCTTGATGAAATCTCGGACAAGTTCGAAATTGGGTCATCTGGGGTCAAAAACTAGGTCACGGGGTCAAATCTTAGAAAAACCTTGTGTGCACTCTAGAGGCCACATTTTTTGCCCAATCAACCTTAAAATTGATCAGAATGATTGTCTTGATCAAATCTCGGACAAGTTTGAAATTGGGTCATCTGGGGTCAAAAACTAGGTCACTGGGTCAAATCTTAGAAAAACCTTGTGTGCACTCTAGAGGCCACATTTTTTGCCCAATCAACCTGAAACTTGCTCAGAATGATTGTCTTGATGAAATCTCAGACAAGTTTTAAATTGGGTCATCTGGGGTCAAAAATTAGGTCACGGGGTCAAATGTTAGAAAAACCTTGTGTGCACTCTAGAGGCCACATTTTTTGCCCAATCAACCTGAAATTTGCTCAAAATTATTGTCTTGATAAAATCTCGGACAAGTTTGAAATTGGGTCATCTGGGGTCAAAAACTAGGTCATGTGGTCAAATCTTAGAGAAACCTTGTGTGCACTCTAGAGGCCACATTTTTTACCCAATCAACCTGAAATTTGATCAAAATGATTGTCTTGATGAAATCTCGTACAGGTTTGAAATTGGGTCATCTGTGGTCAAAAACTAGGTCACGGGGTCAAATGTTAGAACAACCTTGTGTGCACTCTAGAGGCCACATTTTTTGCCCAATCAACCTGAAACTTGCTCAGAATGATTGTCTTGATGAAATCTCGGACAAGTTTGAAATTGGGTCATCTGGGGTCAAAAACTAGGTCACGGGGTCAAATGTTAGAAAAACCTTGTGTGCACTCTAGAGGCCACATTTTATGCCCAATCAACCTGAAATTTGCTCAAAATTATTGTCTTGATAAAATCTCAGACAAGTTTGAAATTGGGTCATCTGGGGTCAAAAACTAGGTCACGGGGTCAAATCTTAGAGAAACCTTGTGTGCACTCTAGAGGCCACATTTTTTGCCCAATCAACCTGAAATTTGCTCAGAATGATTGTCTTGATGAAATCTCGTACAGGTTCAAAATTGGGTCATCTGTGGTCAAAAACTAGGTCACGGGGTCAAATGTTAGAACAACCTTGTGTGCACTCTAGAGGCCACATTTTTTGCCCAATCAACCTGAAACTTGCTCAGAATGATTGTCTTGATGAAATCTCGGACAAGTTTGAAATTGGGTCATCTGGGGTCAAAAACTAGGTCACAGGGTCAAATGTTAGAAAAACCTTGTGTGCACTCTAGAGGCCACATTTTTTGCCCAATCAACCTGAAATTTGCTCAAAATTATTGTCTTGATAAAATCTCGGACAAGTTTGAAATTGGGTCATCTGGGGTCAAAAACTAGGTCACGGGGTCAAATCTTAGAGAAACCTTGTGTGCACTCTAGAGGCCACATTTTTTGCCCAATCAACCTGAAATTTGCTCAGAATGATTGTCTTGATAAAATCTCGTACAGGATCGAAATTGGGTCATCTGGGGTCAAAAACTAGGTCACAGGGTCAAATGTTAGAACAACCTTGTGTGCACTCTAGAGGCCACATTTTTTGCCCAATCAACCTGAAAATTGATCAGAATGATTGTCTTGATCAAATCTCGGACAAGTTTGAAATTGGGTCATCTGGGGTCAAAAACTAGGTCACAGGGTCAAATCTTAGAAAAACCTTGTGTGCACTCTAGAGGCCACATTTTTTGCCCAATCAACCTGAAATTTGCTCAGAATGATTGTCTTGATAAAATCTCGGACAAGTTTGAAATTGGGTCATCTGGGGTCAAAAACTAGGTCACGGGGTCAAATGTTAGAAAAACCTTGTGTGCACTCTAGAGGCCACATTTTTTGTCCAATCAACCTGAAATTTGCTCAAAATGATTGACTTGATAAAATCTCGGACAAGGTAGAAATTGGGTCATATGGGGTCAAAAACTAGGTCACGGGGTCAAATCTTAGAGAAACCTTGTGTGCACTCTAGAGGCCACATTTTTTGCCCAATCAACCTGAAATTTGCTCAGAATGATTGTCTTGATGAAATCTCGGGCAAGTTTGAAGTTGGGTCATCTGAGGTCAAAAACTAGGTCACGGGGTCAAATCTTAGAAAAAACCTTGTGTGCACTCTAGAGGCCACATTTTTTGCCCAATCAACCTGAAAATTGATCAGAATGATTATCTTAATCAAATCTCGGACAAGTTTGAAATTGGGTCATCTTGGGTCAAAAACTAGGTCACAGGGTCAAATCTTAGTAAAACCTTGTGTGCCCTCTAGAGGCCACATTTTTTGCCCAATCAACCTGAAATTTGCTCAGAATGATTGTCTTGATCAAATCTCGGACAACTTTGAAATTGGGTCATTTGGGGTCAAAAACTAGGTCATGTGGTCAAATCTTAGAAAAACCTTGTGTGCACTCTAGAGGCCACATTCTTTGCCCAATAAACTTGAAATTGGCTCAGAATGATTGTCCTGGTGAAATCTTGGACAAGTTTGAAATTGGGTCATCTGGGGCCATAAACTAGGTCACAGATTCAAACCTGGTTTGTACTCCTAGAAGCCCATTTTTTTGCCCAATAAACTTGAAATCAGCTCATAATAATTGTCTTGATTAATTGTACTAAAAGTTTGAAATTGGGTCATCTGGGGTCAAAAACTAGGTCACTAGGTCTAATTTAAGAAAAACCTTATTTGCACTCTAGAGGCCACATTTTATGCCTAGTCAGAATAATTATCTTGATAAAATCTAGGACAATTTCAAGATTTAGTCATCTGGGGTCCTAAAATAGGTCATGGGGTCCAGTCTTGGGGATTTTTTTGCCCAATCAAGCTGAAAATCTGTCAGAATGATTATCTTATACAGGCCACAAATCTTAGTAAAATGTGATCATTTTGGAGGCTCAGACACACCATATACAGAAAGCTATTATGTCAGGCAGGCCCGTAGGAACAGGGGGGCTAGGGGGGCTAAACCCTTCCAAAGTTGGCCAAAAATGCCAATTTTTTTTAATTTTACACTTAAAATTTTGGGGAAATCCCAATTAGCCCCCACCCCCAATATTTAGGATAAAGTCTATAGCCCCCTAATATGAATTTCCTATGGGCCTGTCAGGTGAGCGCTTCAGGGCCAATGGCCCTCTTGTTTAATCTTGACCATGCATTTCAACTTTCATGCAGTTGGAAGTACATAATTTTGTGAATAGTTCATGCAGGCTGTAAACCGATTCCTATTTTCCTATAAAACTCCTATATTTTGGGTCCAAATCCTATATTTTTAATCACCTCCTATATTCCTATAATTCTCCTGTATTTTGAAAATATTTCCTATATTTTTTGGTAAAATTATTGTCGAAGAATGATTGAGATAGCAAATATTGCTTTGATACTGCTCTTTGCTTCTTTATTCTTCAGATAAGAGAATCTCTTTCTTCTATTATAGCATTAATATTCTGTATAATGTTTTGGTACA
The DNA here is from genome assembly GCA_963680895.1 of Fragum sueziense. Classification (NCBI taxonomy): domain Eukaryota; kingdom Metazoa; phylum Mollusca; class Bivalvia; order Cardiida; family Cardiidae; genus Fragum; species Fragum sueziense. The sequence continues at coordinate 7,754,668 of OY804596.1, forward strand.
CTACATCCTGTTCATCATCACCTATTTGGTCATCTAGAAGGCAGTTGAAGAGGACACCAGCCTTTAAGGTGCCAATTCAGGTGGTGAGGATTATGGTGATGCTATATAGAAACATAGTTTCTGGATTGTGATTCTTTGGAACTGAAAGATTACTTTAATAGCTTATCTTAGCATGAAGTGCTGAGAGTGAGGTATCGTGATTTGTCAACATCTCTTGTCTGGCCGTCTGTCCACAATTAAAACAATTTTTTCTACCACACCATGAGGCCTTTAGTCTTGAAATTTTGTATGTAAAGACTGGTCTAAGGGCCCTCTACCAAAATACTTCAAATTATTGTGATACAATGAAAATTGGCCCTATGTTGTGGGGTATCAAATTTCATGTAGAGACAAAGAAGGAAGTCTTAGTACAATCTTCTTTCCTGAACTGTTGGCTAAGGGCTTTGGAATCTGATGTGTTGAATTGTCTCAAGGGCCTCTGCCAAAATAATTTATATTAATATGGTGAAGTACCATGAAAATTTCATCTAAAGGCAAAGAAGGAAATCTTGTGTGCACAATCTTTTACTCCTGAACAGTTCTGTCAAGGGCTTTGAAATTTGGTGTGTTGAATTTTCTCAGCCCTCTGCCTAAAAAGTTTAATTATTGTGCTACAATTTAAACTGGCCATGTGCTATGAAATATATTCCATAAAGAGATAAAGAAGCAAATTTTGAACTATCTACTACTCCCTAAATGTTTGACCTACAGCTTTGAAATTTTGCATGTAGAATTGTCTTATGGCCTTCCATCAAAATACCTGAAAGTTTTGGTGTACAATGAAAATTGGCCCTATGTTGTTGAATATCAGATTATATATAAAGACAAAGAATGAAATTTAAAAAAAATCTTCTCCTGACAAATCCTTTGTCAGAGATCATGTATTAAAATTTTGTTCTCTTGTATCATAGGGCATGACTCTCTGCCAGAATTCTTGTCTTCCTGCAATGGAAATTGCATGGAATTAATTGGTCTTGGATGAGGTGGAAGGCATCATTTGCAATCTCCTGAAAGCCTCAATGTTCTCTACAGTGAACAATATAGGGCCATCTTGACCCTCTTATCAAGATTTAACACAAAGCTGACAGTGGCTTTATGGCCATGGTTGTCAGATTCTGGGAGATAGGGGGGTCTTATAATGCATTAAATTGCTTCTACCTCTTCAAAGATGTTTCTCTAGTGTGGTATTCTTCTACTTGTATCATTGGCAGTTGTTGAAACAGCATTTTAGTGCTATACTGCTTTCAAAAATAGCGTGACAGGCCTGTAAATGCTTGAGGTGGAACAAATTTACTTAAAAAAACTCCTATATATTTTAACTCAAAAATGGGCTTAAAACTCCTATTTTTCTTGAAAAATATTCCTATTAAAACTCCTATATTTTTTAGAAGACTTGGTTGACAACTAATCATGTCAGTACCCAGGTGAAATGTTTACCATGGTCACCATGGTATTTCATTGTATTTGGCATCTGATCATGTTTTTTCATGATCAACTGTGAAAAAACATCAAATGCTACGGTAATACCATGGTCAGAGTTGCTACTACGACCATGTTAGAGCATGGTTCTACAGTGCTATCATGGTATGAAATGAAATACCATGGTCACCCATCTTACAAAGATCATAACCATGATCAACCATGGTCAAATCATATGTTAGAGCATGGTTCTACAGTGTTATCATGGTATGAAATGAAATACCATGGTCACCCATCTTACAAAGATCATAACCCATGGTCAACCATGGTCAAATCATATGTTAGAGCATGGTTCTACAGTGTTATCATGGTACGAAATGAAATACCATGGTCACCCATCTTACAAAGATCATAACCATGGTCAACCATGGTCAAATCATGATGATGTCACTTCCTGTTTTGCTAAAAAATGGAGGGAACATGAGTTTGTTTGTTTGCAATTTCTCAAGTTACTGTTGATGTTTGTGATAATTTCAACCTGTGTACAGTAGTGAATTACATAAGAATATAGGAGTTTGCTTATTGAAAAGGCCAAGTAAAACAACACCTTACTTTTGGTGAGTAATCTTTTGACTTTCAAATTCAAATAACACCCCACCCACATTTTTACATTGTAACCTATGATATATCCTTTCTTGAAGGGCTAAGAATAAACAAGTATATTATCAATTATTTCACAACTGTTAAATCTATCTTTAAGAAAGAAAAGGCTCATGTTGCACTAAATCTCCGTAGGATCAATATGGTGCACCAGAAAAGGGGCATGGTAATGCATCATGCAAAATGGCTTTGGGGAAACACTCGATTAACCTTGTTTAGTTTTCTATGATTTTACATGACATGGTTTATTGTGTTTGACCATGGCCTACCATGGCTTTTTATCATGCAGGTAACATGGTCAACCAAACTTTCTTTAACATGGTCAATCAAGTTTTTACCATGGTATATCATGTTAATATTGGCCATGTTAGCGGCCATTTAACAAATTATGGTAGACCATGGGTAAAGTAACATGGTCTACCATGTTTTCTTTAATGTGGTCAACCATGTTTTGACCATGGTATATCATGGTATGTTGACCATGGTAGCGGTCATTTAACAAAACATGGTAGACCATGGGTAAAGTAACATGGTCAAACATGTTTTCTTTAATGTAGTCAACCATGTTTTGACCATGGTATATCATGGTATGTTGACCATGGTAGCGGCCATTTAACAAAACATGGTAGACCATGGGTAAAGTAACATGGTCAACCATGTTTTCCTTAAAATGGTCAACCATGTTCTGACCATGGTATATCATGGTATGTTGACCATGGTAGCGGCCATTTAACAAAACATGGTAGTCCATGGTCAAATATGGTCCCTGGCCCATGATAGTTCATGTTATTTCATGGAAAACCATGATACATTTCACCTGGGTATAAAGCACAAGCACAAAAAAGAATTAATAACCAGAAAATAATGTTATAATACCCTGGAACACAAATCCTATTTTTATCATCATATGTTTTGGCCAGTGTAGCAGCTTTCATATGTTTTGTTGTTTGAATGAGAATTAGCCATACCAAGACCCAAACTATAAAGCTTTAGGCAGTGACACATCAAAATTTAAACCAGTTGTAGATGGTAGTACATGACATTGTGTCAGTGAAATCAAAAAGCAAAAAACAACAAGATTCCTAAATATTAGAGAATAGAAGGCATTGACAGAAAAGGGGATAATACTAGTTATCATTATTAGTCCCCTACCGGCGAAGCCGAAGGGGACTTTAGGTTTGCACTCTGTCCGTCAGTCTGTCCGTCTGTCCGTCCGTCTGTCCGTCTGTCCGTCCGTCAGTCCGGTGAATTAGTTTTCCGGACTTTTTTTCTAAACGGGGATAGCTATTGAGCTGATTTTTGGTATGTAGACCCGGATTGATGAGTTACAGAACAAGTTTAAGTTTCGTTCCGGTCCAGTGATTTTTGAGGAAGATATGGATGCTTGACTTAGAAAATTACTGGGAAATTACAGTTTTCCAGACTTTTTTTCTTAATGCTGGCAGCTATTGAGCTGAATTTTGGTATGTAGACCCACATTGATGAGTTACAGAACAAGTTCGAGTTTCGTTCCGGTCCAGTGATTTTTGGGGAAGATATGGATGCTGGACTTAGAAAATTTCTGGGAAATCACAGTTTTCCAGACTTTTTTTCTTCATGCTGGCAGCTATTGAGCTGATTTTTGGTATGTAGACTCGCATTGATGAGTTACAGAACAAGTTTAAGTTTCGTTCCGGTCCAGTGATTTTTGGGGAAGATATTGATGCTGGACTTAGAAAATTTCTGGGAAATCACAGTTTTCCAGACTTTTTTTCTTAATGCTTGCAGCTATTGAGCTGATTTTTAGTATGTAGACCTGCATTGGTGAGTTACAAAACAAGTTTGAGTTTCGTTCTGGTCCAGAGATTTTTTAGGAAGATATGGATGCTGGACTTAGAAAATTACTGGGAAATTACAGTTTTCCAGACTTTTTTTCTAAACGCTTGCAGGTATTGAGCTGATTTTCGGTATATGAACACATATTGATGCGATACAGAACAAGTTTGAGTTTCGTTCTGCTCCAGTGATTTTTGGGGAAGATACGGATGCTGGACTTAGAAAATTTCTGGGAAATCACAGTTTTCCAGACTTTTTTTCTTAATGCTTGCAGCTATTGAGCTGATTTTTGGTATGTAGACCCGCATTGATAAGTTACAGAACAAGGTTGAGTTTCGTTCCGGTCCAGTATTTTTGAAGAAGATACGGATGCCAGCAACTGGACTTTGAAATTTTTTGGGCATCTTTTTCTAAACACATATATAAAGCCGGTAGGGGACTTGGTATTGTTTTGCAATACTTCAGAATGCTTGTTTTCTTATTTTTCTCAATACTTTCCAAATCTTCTCTACTAAGGATGTGGAAACCAAGGATCGTTTGGGAAACTGTTAACCCATTACCACACAGTGACTCTTTTTTACTCCCCACAAGAAATTGGCTTGGGAAAACATTGTGGAAAATGAAGAAATTGCTTGTGACAAGCAATTTCTTCATTTCCCACAATATTTTCTACACAAAAAGATATGAAAAATATTAAGACATTTCCCACAATATTTTCTAAACAAAAATACCAAAAAAAAAAGGAAAACATTCTTTCACTTTGTTGTCTGCAACATCTTTGAATTTGGACAAGTCCAAAATTTTGTCGTTTTGGAAACGGTTAAAGAAGTCCTAATTTCCTTGGTTGCTTTTAAGGTAATGGTGCAAGTAAATTTTTCATCTAATTAAATCAGGAGACGAATTATTTTTGTCTGTAATCTCGATTAGTTTAGCATCTTAACCCTTGCCTAAACAAGATCAGATTTTAAAAGAAGGAAACACTGGTAACCAGCATTTTCTCTTTGCCTCAATATTTCCTATGTCTCATATTGTACACATTTTCTCTTTTCATAAATACTCATTTTATCATCTTTTAAAAAGCTTTGAAATTGGAAAACCCTGAATGTTTGCTGTTTTTGAAAGGGTTTCAAAATAGAGCATTCTTATTGTTAGGTTCATTTTGTATATATTTCTCTTTTTGTTGTTGCTGCTGCTGTTGTTGTTGTTGTTATTTCATCAGCATGTTCATGTATCCCAAAATAGTGTCTTTTATTCTTTTCATGCTACTAATTTTATCTAGATCAAGTTTGATCAATACTCATACACTATTCATATCTAGGCCATGACTTTCTTGATTTTGGTTCTATTTCTGGAAGCATGTGGTTTAGGTGTCAGATTACCCCCTCCCCTATGATGTGATTTTTAGATCGGTCAAATTTATATAAATTAGGATTTTTTGAAAAACAACATATATTTCACCATAAAAATTATAAGAACATAATATATTTTCAGAAAATAAAATACAATGTTTTGAGACAAAAAAAATGTTTTCTTCTTTTTCTTTCAATATTTTCTGATAAATCAATTTTTTGGTTCGCCAATACTAGTCATTGTTTAGCGAAGGTAAACATCTAGCTTGCTTTCTTGAACTAGAGAATTGGAAGGATCAGAGCGCTCACAGTACTATTCACACAGTTAAGACCGTATCATGCACACATATCTATGGCCAAATCACTTAGGATCACAATTAAAAAAAACCCCAATTGTTTCCTTACAAGAAGCACAACTTTAGGACATGATGTGTATGTCAAATTTTCTTTCACATGGTCTTTGGGTTTTGGGAAACAGCATTTCAAATGAATAACATATGCCTTGTACAGTATTTAACTCAGGAAAGCACAAGGATAGAGATTTAAAAAAAACAACAACAAATCTTTAAAATAAAAACAAAATAGATCTACCTTAAAGTAATGTACAAATAATTTCTATTTTCAGTACAATTCCTGTGACCAGAATGTAGCACGAGGGTGTGAAATTATTGAACTCAACTCTAAAGTTCAAGGACAACTCTTCAGACTACTCAGTATTTGTGCACAGGAAGGTATGTATCAATCAGGGGTTTGAATAACATTTTTTTGCCAGATGCAGTTCTAGCTGAAGTAGCCACAGATATCCTTTGATATCACTATCAGCCCTATACATTAGGAGCAAAAGTAGCAGGGGATAATACCCTAATAGAAGTGGAAATCCCCACACCCACCTCTTATTATGAGACCTCAGTCTATAGGGTCCTAAGTCTTTTAACCCTTTCCCAAAAGGCAAAATTCTAGGGTGATCCACTTTAAAAACAGCCACAAATGACAAAATGGATGTTATCAAAGATGGTATATGTGTAAAATATGGCACAGAAAATATTGAGACAAAAGGAGAAACTGCTGGTTATCAGCAGTTTCTTCTTTTGTTTCAATGTTTTCTCAAGCCTTTTCTATTAAGGACGTCAAAACTAAGTTTTGTTTGGGAAAGGGTTAAAATAACCATAAGTTCACATACTGCAAATTTTTAGACTGGTTTAAATTCTAATAAGAGGTCTTTTCGTACAATTTCATGTAGATAAAATTTTGTGTTAAGGCTTACAGGTAGATCTATATCTTTATCTTGCAAAAAGTGATTTTGTTCGTCTAGAAAGGAACTTAATTTTATGTGTTGTAAAGGATTAGCTGATATTGATTTGGGAGTGGTTGGTCATATTTGTTAACCAATTATCAAAGTTAATTGAAATGTCAATCATATAAAACACTGTAAATAGTTGATTCTTTCGAAATTGTGTATGCATACATAGAAATATTTGTTGACTACCAAATCAATGCTTTAAAGACTTCTAGAAAATGTGCAAGAAGAAGAAAAATTTTTGTTTGAAAGTCTTTCTAAAAGAAGCCTTGGTTTCAATAATCCCAATTGAAAAAAAAGAGAAAATACTGAGGCAAAAGAAGAAAATGCTGATATTCAGCATTTTCTCATTTTGCATCTGTATTTTTTCCTATATTGCACTCTTCCTTTTTTCAAAATCCATTTAGACACCTGCAGCAGGTTTCAAATTTGACAGGTTTAAAGGGCCATTAATACTCCCAGGCCTAAATCCATAATGATTCACAGAAGTTGGCTTTTAGCATGTTGTCAGACCATTTGTAACAGAAAATAGGATTCCTACAGTAAATGGCATAAATCGTTAATCATGATTTAACAGTCAAAAACTATGTAAAATATTTTCATCAGATTGTTAGTATTTACGAAATGATGTGATATGGCGTTTTATGCTCCCTGAAGGGAGAGCATCTAGTCGCCACTTTGTCTGTCCGTCCGTCCGTCATTCCGTCTGTCCGTCATTCCGTCCGTCCGTCCAAAGCGATTTCTCCATAACCCTTAGGCCAAATCAAATGAAACTTACCATGTTAACTCCCTATGACAAAATGCCGATGTACTTTTCCCGGTTTTGGGATTTGAGGCCTCGTCATGGGAAAAGGGGACTTAAGGTAAAATACAGTTTTTCTCTAATTTCTCCTAGTCTAATGGTCAGAATTTGATGAAATTTCATATTTGAGTAGCAAATCAGATGCCCTTGACAATAAAGTGCTCTTCATGGCATACATTTATTGTGACAATGCCTTATTCGGGGAGCATTGTCCGTCTCTGACGGCCCTTGTATATCCGTCATAATCTAAGCCAATACAGGTCAGAGGAATCTTAAATTTTGCACATAGAAAAATTGAAGGCCATATTTCAATCATGTATGCTTATTTTTACAGAAAATTACCCTGAAAAATGGTAGAGAAATTGAGAATGTATGTTTAAGCTTTCAATTTCACTCTATTTCACAGGGGGTCTCTATGGAGGGGCTAGCACCATCAAAAACAGACTCCTCCCCTTCCTGGGCTCCAGTATTTTTGCTTCCGGTCCCCCGGGTGACTCAAGTCTGGGCGTGATTGCTGAGGCCGCTGCCAAGAATCGTGAAATTGATGAATTAACCAATCAATATGAAGATGAATTGAGCGCTCTAGAAGCTGACCTTCGTGCTAGAGAACTGGAAAATCAGGACTTAAGGGATGAGTGAGTACCTTCTATAGCTAGAGCTGGTGACATAATTAGAAAAGGCTTCTAATATAGACAAATTTAATTATCAGCAAAGTTAAACTAAAAGTCTGAACAATATTAAACCCCAAAATAACATTTAAACCTTTCCAAATTCAAAAGTGTTGAAACTGCAAAGAAAGTTTCATTTTCTCTCTTTGATGCTATATTCTAATCTATTATGTCTTTAAATGTCCAAAAATCTTTATATACTGCATACTGATGTGGTTGACATTGTAAAAATAAATTATCCATTGAGCCGGGATCTGGAAAAACGTCCCTTATAGCATTTTTAAAAATTAAGTTTCAAGATCAGCCTGTTGTCAAATGCAGTCCAATATGCATCTATGCTGCTCTCTTTAAGTTTCTACAGGTCACGAAGAAGCTATTAGAGAACAACATGGATCCTGATCAGACTCTGCGTATGCACAGGCTGATCTGGATCTATGTTGGGCTCAAAAGCCTTAAAGGACGTTTTTACAGATCCTGGCCCATATATAATTTGCTTAAAAATTGTTTGTACATGTACATGTATTTTGTTACATAATTACAAACTGAATGTTTTATAACTGTAAACTATGATCACCAGATTGGCTGAGACCAAGGAACAAGCTACACGCAGCACAAGGAGCGCATCCAGCGACAAACTTCTCCTCGAGAATGAAAACAGAGAACTACGCAGAAAGTAAGCTTGCACTGGTTTTTCTACTCTTAGCTGCTTTTGTATAAATGTCTTGTGTTTTCATATCTTCAGACTTATTGAGGCAAAAGACGATTTAAATCGTAGTCTCAGAAACACATCAAGCGATAAAATTCTCGGAGATCTGGAGATTCAGGAACTAAGGCGGAAGTAAGATTTGCCTTGCATGACCTACTTTTGCACATGCTTACATTTTATATTTATTCCATTGTTAATTCTTTCATTCATATGTTACCTTTCATATTCATATAATTTCAACGTTCTTAGTATTGTTTATAATTTCCAGCATTTGTTCTTTATAGTTTCTGTTATGGCTAGTTAGTTAACAAGCATTATACATTTAAGTTGTAAGGTCATAATTATAAATTGTCTTCGATGACTGATCAAAAAACTCCAATTTTGCTCTTGTTGGAGCTTTTTGACCTGCAGGTGACCAGCAGTAATCTTTTATTGTGCAAATTAGGTTCAAACTAAACTTATAATCTTATCTTATGAGTGACATATTAGTTCTAAATTAACAATAACTTTATCAAGTTGACTTGCAGTGAGATAAATATTTTCTTTGGGTTGAAACTGCTCTGCACCAAATGGTGAACACTAAATTAATGATATTTGCACGATGGGTCTATTATTGAAACAATAGGGAACAATTTTACCCATTTAAAAGTGACATGATTTCGGACAAACAATAGTATTTCTGTTGGTGTTGTTATACAATCTCGTAACTATGGCTCGGTCCAAGCCGTAGTTACGAGAGTTTATAACAACACTGATGGTTTATCAAAACATAACAATAAACAAAGTCTATATTTAGAACAAAATTAATTGCCATTTGACATGTTATTTCTCGACAATGAATATATCAACGCCTATTTTGTTGTCTTTAGCAGCTTTCAAATGGGAACCATCAAAATATTTGTCTTTTTGGGAAAGGTTTAAATGAATATTTTCCCATGCTTTATTCACAAATTATCAATGACAGACCAAGGATACCATACTTTTGATGGCAGACTGATGTTTATGCATGATTTAACTTTAATAAAGCAATAATCAATAGACTTGAAGATCAATATCTCAAACTTGGAATCTTGTTAAAACAAGTATAGAATTTATCCAATTTTGCATTTCATTTGCTAAGTTGAAACTGTTACATAAAAAATTAATAGGTTGAACAAAGCATGCTAGTCATCGATGATATTTGAAAGCGATTACTTTCTGTTTATTTTCTAAGGCTTTTCAATACTTTGTTCTGTTATTTTTGTCATTGGGTCCAGAATCTATTTTTGAAATAATGGTTACCATGCATGGCTCAATTATTGATAAAAATATTCTTTGAAATGCAAAACCTTCCAAAATCTTCTAGATAAATAACTTTTGCTAGTGTTGCACATTGGGCAAGGTAGTATAGTTTTCTCTTAGATAGATTTCCCAAAATACAGCTTACCTTGAAAGATAAAATTTCTGGCCTTTTTTTTGCAATGATATTTAAATTTCTACTTTTTATACGCCGCCGGAGGCGGTCGTATATTGACGTCATCTTCTCCGTCTGTCCGTATGTATGTACATACGTCCACTTTTTTTGTGAGCTCAACTCCTTCTATAAGTTTCTGGCTGGATCTTTTTGAAACTTGGTCAATGATATCACCTCAATAGGTAGATGTGCATGAAGGAAGGATTTTATGGATCATTAATTTTTGCCTGAGTTATGCCCCCTTGAATCTTAGTCTCTGGGGCAGCGTATATTGTGACCATGGCACTCTTGTTATCATCATCATTTCATATCATAAGCATGTCATTTTATGATTACTCTTTGAATTGAATGTCACATTTGATTATTTATTCACAAATTTCACTTGGAATGTTACAATATTATATTCATGCTCAACAAAATAATTCACCGGTTTCTACTTATCCTTCACAATCCAGTCATGATAGTATGGCACATGATTACAAATTTTACCTATTTGAACGATTGAAAAAGGGTTCTTTATTTTCAATTCAATTTTGCATGGATTGGTTTGAATCTCGCAGTTGTGACACACCTGCAAGATTTGAACTATCGTATGCAAAGTTACAGTACAGTACAGGAGTTTGATATAGCATTATTTAACCCTTTCCCAAGCGACAAAATTTTAGGGTGATCCAGTTCAAAAACTTTCACAAATGACAAAATGGATGTTATTAAAGATAGGATTCGTGTTAAATATGACACAGAAAATATTGACACAAAAGGAGAAACTGCTGGTTATCAGCAGTTTCTTCTTTTGTTTCAATATTTTCCCAAGCCTTTTCTATAAGGGACGTCAAAACCAGGTCTTGTTTGGGAAAGGGTTAAATTCGTAAATTTGTAAATATGTGCCATAATATTTTGACTGGACTATATAGACCAAAAGCTGGATTTACTGTTCAAAACTACATTTAACTGTTATATTTTGATGTTTGTTATGTAACCCTTTCCCATTCAACAAAATTATAAACTTGTCTAAACTGAAAGCCTTTTCAAACCATACACATACATCATTGAATAAGTAGAAGAATCATGTATGATATTAAGCTGAAAAAATATCATCTATCTGGATTTGTTTTTGGTCATTGTTTTCTAGCTAGATCTATCTATTATAGGAATGTCAAATTACAAAACACAATATTGTTTAGGAAAGGGTTAATAAACATTTTATTCTTAAAATTAATACATATATTTTCATATTCTAAGGAATGAATCGACTGCTGAACGCAATACTGGTCTAAGTCATTTTTCATGATTTTTCAGGAGAAGGAAAAAACATTCCCATTTTGTCAAAACTAAATAAAATGGTCTGAATTTTTGATATGATATAATCTGATAGACTAAATTCAATTACATATACTATATATTTCAAACAAATAAATTATAAAGGAGAAAAATGATTTTGTTGACTTAGCATAGTATTGCGGGGAAATATTAGGAGTTTTGAACTCACATTTTGAATGCAATACTAGTCCAAGTTGACTTAGAATATTATTGCCTGTTTAAATTGAATTTGTGAAACAAAATTATTTCATGCAATACTATTCTATCTTTTTTCTCCTTCTCTTGCAAAAGTTTGTAGACAACTTAGATTAGTTTAACCCTTTCCTGAACGACAAAATAGTTGGGTGGTTTAATTTGAAAGCAACCACCGATGACGAAATGGGTGTTTATGAAGTAAGAATTCAAATACTCTAAAGCATAGAAAATATTAAGAGAAAATGGCAATATGATGGGCATCAGAATTTTCTCCTTTTACCTGAAAGTTTTCCCAAGCATTTTAGTGCAAATATTCATAGAAAAGGAGAGTTATTCTGGTCAACCAGTTGTTGGCATTGGCTTAAGTTAAGTTTTATATGCAAGTGCATATCTGTTTCTAATCATGATATTGCTCTGAAACTTTGTACATGCTTTTGTGACCATAATATATCATCCAGGCAAATACCCACCACTCCAACATTTAATTTCAGGGGATACGATTTATAAAGACGCATGACAGGTTGTAAGAGAGGCTTAAAGAATTGTCCGGTCAATTCTTTGCCACGTGCTGTCTGTGTTGTGGTTGCGTCCACCAAAATCGTACGTTGCATGTGTGTGCATCGCACGATTATGCCTAAGTTTAAGATGCAGACTGCATGCAGGAACATTTGCGACCGGTTGTAAGAAAGGCTTAAAGTACTCGGAACAGTTCAACCAAATTTCATAAATACGGTTCTTGGGTCATCCTTTTTAGCTCGACTTTTCGAAGAAAATGAGAGCTTATACTGTCACCCGGGCGTTGGCGTTGCAACAAAGGTTAAAGTTTTTTCAAACATCAATAACTTCCATACTATCAAAGGGATTCAACCCAAACTTGGAAAACTTATTCACCATCACACCCTCTACCTTACTACCAGGGCCCATGACCATGGCTCCACTATATTTGAAGTTATGCCCCCTTTATACTAAGCAACCCAGAAAGTCGAGCGCGCCGTCTTCGGACAGCTCTTGTTCAATAATGCTTCAAAGAATTTGAATCAGGGTCAGAATGTGGTCAAAAAGTAGGTCACCAGGTCAAATTTTCTACTTGCTCTAGGGGCAACAATGTTTGCTCTATCATTGTGAAAACTGTTCAGAATATCTCAATGCTATCTAGGTCATGACAAAAAATAGGTCATGCCAGGTCATTAATCAAGTCACTAGGTCAAATATCATAAAATCTTTCTTTTTTCTCTGAAAGTGCCAATTTTGGCCAGAATTTAATCAAAATGGTACTGACTGTTTATCTTTATGATAAATAGGTTATGTTAAGAAATGGGACATGCAAGGTCAAAAACTAGGTCACAAGGTCAAATTTCCTTTTGCTATAAGAACCGAAATCTTTACTCAATCATTGTGAAAATTGTTCAGAATGTTTATCTTGATGATATCTGTGTCAGGCAAAAAGTGGGTAATGTGAGGTCAAAAACAAGGTCAATGGGTCAAATCTTGTTTTTTGCTCCGAAAACCATATCTCAATCATTGCGAAAATTGTTCAAAATATTAATCTTGACTAAAATTAGGATGTAAAAAATTGGTCAAGCAAGGTCCAAAACGAGGTCACTATGTCAAATATTATTTTTGCCCAAAATTTATCAAAATGGCAACTCTATGACTATCAAATTTTTCACAGAAAGTATCTTGATGATAGCTAGGCCATGTAAATAATTGGGTCAAGTGATGCCAGAAACTATGGCAAATGATCTTGGTGGTCGTAATAATGCTGAAGGTAATCTAAATTCAAAATTCTGGTTACAATACAGGCAATATGGACTGAGAAACAATTCAAGGTAATATTGTTGTATGTTTAATTTATGATATTCTGGAAACAAATTACATACAAAACTTTAGTCCCTTCTCTTCAAACTCCTTCCGTTTGCTCTGGGCGTAAAAAATTTGGCTTAAGCATTGCCAAAATTGTTTGGGTTGTTTATCTCCAATCATTTAGGAATCCTTAAAGCTCTGAAATTATGTATTTTGCATGTCTGTATCGGGAAAGACATTTTTCAATGGGTTAATGTTGCTTCCTCTTAGAAAATCAATGTGACATTATGAACATTGATGCACTAATCATATGGTAAATTGCTCTATTCTTATCTACAGCAAAATTCAAATGTGACAAGGGCCCACTTATAGGCTAAAACAATGTGACATTTGGGATTTCAATGTCAATATGGCGCATGGCCTTTCCTAGTCACTGCTATAAGCCCTCTCAGGTGAGCGATCCAGGACCATATTGGCACTCTTGTTCTCAGAATTTTGCCGCATTTACAACTTTTTCTTTTTCGAATGAATTGATTATAAACTAAATATTTTTTATAGAACATTATATTATACATTTAGTTGTCTGCAGCAATGTGAAATTTTGAACAGTCCAAAGACTAGGCAATGGTTAATAATGTATGAAGTGATCATGGATACAACTTGTGAAAGATCCTTCCTTCACCCAATGTCATCTACCCACTGGACAGTTTAATTCATACAGAACTTTCAAGAAAATACTTATACTAATTGAAAACTGTATAGTCTGAAATTCAAACAGTTTGCTCTATATCGTCGGTGTAAATGCAAAACCTTGTATGTTGATTCTTGCGATTTTCAAAGTACAAACTTGTGTGCCCAGTTTAGACAATTCTCGCAGGTTTTGAAATATTTTTACTGATCAGTATTAATGACACATTATCTGTGAACAATATGTCAAAATTTCAAGTAAAACATTTCAGTTTGGGAAAAGTTTTTATACTTTTTTCCCTTGCCTTTAAAATTTTCCTACAAGAGGCCCAAGAGGGCCTGTATCGCTCCGCTGGCTAAAGTAAAAGAATAACCTCATGATTTCTTGTAAGCCTTGCACTGCCAATTTTTGATAAGTGTTACCCAAGGAATATTTCTGCCAAATTTGATCTGAATTGGCCCATTGGTTTATTTCTAAAGAATTATTTCATGGATTGTCCAATTCTGATAAGCCCTGCCCTGCCACACCCACAGTTATAGACCAATCAAAGTTTCAAAACACTGTAAACCACCCAAGGAACATTTATACCAAGTTTGCTAAAATTGACCCAATGGTCGTTTTTAAAGAATTATTTCGTGATTTCACCCATTCTGATAAGCCCTCTCATGCCATGCCAACATTAAAGGACCAACCAAATTTTCACTAACAAAGTAAGTAAAGGGCCACTCAAGTCAAAGTACTGCCAAAATTGGTCTCCATTGGCCCATTGGTTGATTTATAAAGAATTATTTTGTGATTTCTCCAATTCTGATGAGCCCCGCCCCCCTGCCACGCCCACATTTATAGACCAATCAAAATTTCACCTAAAAATGATGTAAAGAGTCACTCAAGGTTCATTTCTACCAAGTTTGGTCAAAATTGGCTGAATGGTTAATTTTTAAAGAATTAATTTATGATTTCTCTAAGTCTGATAAGCCCAGCCCTGCAAGGCCCACATTTATTGACCAAGTCTGATAAGCCCCGCCCTGCCAGGCCCACATTTATTGACCAATCAAAATTTTTTGAACAGTTGAAGTAGAGGTTCATTTAAGGAACATTCTTGTACAGTTTGGTTATAATTGGCCAACTGGTTTGAGAGGAGAAGATTTTTAAAGAATTATTTTGTGATTTCTCTACGTCTGATAAGCCCCGCCCTGCCAGGCCCACATTTATGGACCAATCAAAATTACATTAACAATTTAAATAAAGGTTCACCCAAGGTACATTTCTGCCAAGTTTAGTCAAAATTGGCTGAATGGTTGATTTTTAAAGAATTATTTTGTGATTTCTCCAAGTCTGATAAGCCCCGCCCTGCCACGCCCACATTTATGGACCGATCAAAATTCTTTTCGCAATTTAAGTAAAGCACCACCCAAGAAACATTTCTGCCAAGTTTAATCAAAATTGGCCTACTGGTTTGAGAGTAGAAGATTAAATTTAAAGACAAGTTTACGGACGCACGCATGATGGACACAACGCCATGACAATAGCTCGCTGGCCTTCGGCCAGTGGAGCTGAAAACGAGATACAAGGTTTTGCATTTACAACGACAATATACTGTTAAACTGCAAGGGATAACATAGAATTATGTATATGATAACAGAGGGTGTCCTGTTTAGTTATTGGTTGACATTTTGCATCTGTCTCTACTGAGATGAATTTAGTCTTTTGTCAAAATAATGATTTCGGTTATTCAAAATTGTAAGTCAACAAGGGAAATTATTCTGCTTAGATACATACCAGAGTAATAGTACTTGGACTAATTTACTCTCATCTCTGTTATTTTAGCTAAAACATGGAAGGTTACTTAGAATTTTGTATTCCTTGTCCGTCACTTAAAATTTTGTAGTTTACTAGGAAAATGTCATGTATGACTTAAAAAAAAGGTAATTATTTTGTATAATATTGTTACACTATTTCAGGTATATTTCTAAATAATTTGCCCTTGAATATGCTTATAATATTATGTGAACAAGGATGATTCTTGTTAAAATTGTAATTTAGTAAGATTTTCAAGTGGGTCATATATTTGATAAATCCAATATAGTTTTATGCATTCTATTTCATAACAAAAATGCTGTGTTTAATATTGTGACCGTGACTTTCCTAGCCTGGTGTATTTCTTCATAGAACTATCTAAGAAAAACATGATGATGATGATGATGATGATACTATCTTCTATATCAAAGTCAATAAGTAAATGAACTAGATTTAGCTCTAACAAATCAATAAAATGTACAAAATAAGATAAATAGATTAGTATTGCATTCAAACTTTGGTATAGTTTCATAGATTTTTTCACTGCAATACTAGTCCAAGTCAACTTGAACTAGTATTGCAGGGAATAAATGTTAACAATTGAGATAGACTTTTATGGAATTATTGAATATCTCAAAAACCTTTTTGATTTCAACTCTAAAATTTTGTCAGTATATGCGCCTATGATAAACACAAACATGGATGTCAAAAACTCATTTTGGCCAAAAAGTGACTTAGACCAGTATTGCGTTCAGCAGTCGGAATGTAGATTATGATATATTTTGATTACTTTTATGCACTACATGGTATACTAAAAGTAGGTTTGAAATTTCTATCAATTTTTTTATTCCCCCATATCGAGATATCGGGGGCATATTGTTTTACTCCTGTTTGTCTGTCTGTCCGTCTGTCTGTCCACCTGTCTGTCTGTCCGAAAACTTAACATTTGCCTTTTTTCCAAAAGTATTTGACATACAAAGCTCAAATTTGGTGTGTAACTTCCTTTCAATGATATCTATCTGTTCCATGCAGTTTGACCTTCCTCAAGGTCATCTGTTAACCCTTATCAACCCTTTACCCAAAAACTTAACATTTTAGAAAAATGGCCATTTTGGGGGCATTGGTGTTTCACAAACATATCTTGTTTTGCTTTCTTTTTCATTTTTGATAAAAGAAAAATGTATACAATGGAAAAAATGATAAAATAAAAAAGTTTTATTGGGAATGATTGATATCTTAAATGTAAGATTTTATGCTTTCATAACCTAAACCATTAGCTTTTAATATCAGAATTGCATAATATTTTACTTCTATGTCACGAAATGTAATAGATACATGTATGAAATTAGACTGGAAAGAGATGCAGAAAATGCTTGCAACCAAGTGTTTTCATTTTGATTTGATATGATTAATGATTTGGCATTAACTGAGCATAATTATGTTTGTCCTAAAATGTATGACTAAATGTATACAGTTACAAAAGGAGAGGTTTCAGCTTTTTTATGCGCTTTTGTTAATTGCAAATTTATATTCCACATAATGACTCTAAACTCTGTGAAAAAAATCTCAAATCATTCCAAGTGAATACTCCTTCATTTGTGAATGGATTTGTAAATCTGAAATTTCTAGGTACCAAAAATCAATGAAATCAGCCCTGCGTTCAGTAAGACAAAAAATTAGCTAACGTTAGCAACAGTCGCAACTTCTTTGACAAAAAATTGACAGAATTGACCGAGTATTCCGAATGAAACGGCTAACGTTTTGTCTTACTGAACGCAGCCCAGTTTCGGATGAATTTACGATGTTTAAGGTGTTTTTTTTTTCCACCAAATGATGTCTTCAAGCTGCACCAATTAGGTTCTTTGTAACGAAACTGAAGTTATTCAATGCTGCTTACATGAAATACTGATTACAATGAATTGTGAAAGATGACACAAACAATTATATACATTGATTATTCATCAAACTGTAAGATATTTCTCAAAAATATTTTTCTGTTAACTATTTTTCACAGAGTTTGGAAGAATTTACAAAATTATTTTGTTTTCAATAAATAATAAGTGTTTTACTGTTTTTAGCTCACCTGAGCATGAAGTGCTCAAGGTGAGCTATTGTGGTCGCTTTTTGTCCGTCGTCCGTCCGTCCGTCCGTCTGTCCACAATTTGTTGTTACCACTCTAGCATCCACAAATATTGACCAATCTTGACCAAACTTGGTCAAAACATGTATGACCATAAGTTCTCGGATGAGTTTGATTTTGAGTCAGATCGGACCAGGAAGTCCAGAGTTATGTGCCCTTGAACGTCAAAAATGGCTAGTTTTGACTTTGTTACCACTCTATTATCTACAAATATTGACCAATCTTAACCAAACTTGGTCAAAACATGTATGACCATAAGTTCTCGTATGAGTTTGATTTTGAGTCAGATCGGACCAGGAAGTCCAGAGTTATGTGCCCTTGAACGTCAAAAATGGCTAGTTTTGACTTTGTTACCACTCTAGTATCTACAAATATTAATCAATCTTAATTAAACTTGGTCGAACATGTATGACTATAAGTTCTTGGATGAAATCGATTTTGAGTCAGATCGGACTAGGAAGTCCGGAGTTATGTGCCCTTGAACATCAAAAATGGCTAGTTTTGACTTTGTTACCACTCTAGCATCTACAAATATTGACCAAACAAGACAAAACTTTGCCACAATGTTGGTAACTATAAGATCTAGGATGACTTTAATTTTCAGTGTGATAAGAGCAGGAAGTCTGGAGTTATGTGCCCTTGAATTTGATAAAATTGCTGTTTTCGACTTTGTTTACACCATAGCATCTACATTTATTGACTAATCAAGACAAAACTTGGCCATAATGTTGGTGACTATAAGATCCTTGATGGTTTAAATTTTCACCTTGATTTGGCCAGAAAAACAAGAGTTATTGGCCCTTTAATTTCATAAAGTTACCGTTTTCGACTTTTTTTTCTCTCTAACAAACAAATATGAACCAATCAAGACACAACTTGGTCACAATGTTGTTGACCATAATATCTTTAATGTTTTAATATGTCAGATTGATTGGACTAAAAAAACAGTTGTGTGCCTTTGACGGTTACAAAATTGTCGTTTTCGACTTTGTTTTCTCTCAAACAGCAATAGATATTAACTAATTAAAAAACTTGGACAGAATGTTGATGAAAAATCTTTATCAGAACAGAGTTATGTGCCCTTTACTGTGACAAAATTGTTGTTTTCTTCCACTTTGTTTTTACTGTAACAGCTACAAATATTGATCATTCAAGATTATGAAAGCAGTTTCAGCTGGATCATAATCTCGCATCTTAAATTATGTGCTCTTGAACTTGACAACATTGGTACTTTCATTCTATCTAGGTGCAGGTGAGCGATTAAGGACTATCATGGTCCTCTTGTAAATGAAATTTGTTTTTGATAACATTTTAAATTTGTGTGTGTTTATTTCATTAAGACTTGCAGCTGCTGAGGAGGAAGTCAAACTGTTGAGATCCAAGGCTGGTATATTGACAGACTACGAGACCCAAGTGCGCAGACTGAGAGAAGACATAGCGTTGTTGACGGGCCGTCGTGATGCCCTGGTCCGCACTTCATCTACCCTGTCAGTAAAAGATGATTTACCCTCCCTCAGACCCTCTACTCCTTCTAAATGGAGAACTGAAGACTCTGCACCCTTGGGGTAAGACTGCCAGGTTGCACTGGAACCCCTGGTTGTTATACTAGAGTAACCTTCCTTGTGGTAACATGTATCCAGTCTAATTTGTGGTTTGTGGGTAGTAACTAATCATGTTGTTTATAGACAGATGTGCTTCCACAGACTAAAACCTCTCCTTTTGTGTGCTATTACAGAGCAACAGATAAGAGGGCGTAAAGGCATATTATATTTGTTATTTCCTATCCAAACGGTTGTTGTGGGTACTCATTAGAATTGTCTCGATGAGACGATTCCAATGAGTACCCACAATATATGGTTTAATGAACAATAAAGGGAATATTGCATTTAGAAAAGCCACTAAACCCCCTTATATGTAGCTCTGGCTATTACAGAGCTTATTGAAAAGAGAGAGTGTTGGCAACTTAACTATGTTCATTCATTTGATACTTTCTGGAAAAAAATCATAAGATGTGTTATTGATACTGTTGACAATTGTTGGTCAACACAAATAACAGCCAACACAAACTGTTGTTTGTGTCTAAATTAAAATCTAGTATGTCAATTGTATTTCATTTATGAGATTTATTCCACCAGCAAAAATGTACTGTTTACAGTTAAATGTATTTATATTTTGAAATGCCACCACTCTCTCTTTCTTATTTTCTTAATGTTTTAAACTCTTTTATGTGCCATGGTAATGGTAATCACTGTAATTGAAATGAAGCAAATTCTGCATACTGGCACATTGATATTGATGAAAGAAAATAAATAAAGGTACATGATCAGATCCTGATATAAACTTACACTTGCACAATGTCTTTGTTGTGGCTTAAAGATGCAGTTCTGTACAAAATATTCTCTCTATATTTGAATATATATAATGATTTTATATTTGATAAACTGCTTGTTGTTCCTTGTTTGTTAAAGACGAAAGAAATCCTGTGTTTATTGGAGGAAATTACCTTTTTTTTTTAATAAAGTTTCGGTTCATAAAATGCTAAAAGAGCATCTCTTACCAGTATGCATACCTTGCTTCATGTTCTAGACAGTAGAGCTTCTTTATAAACCAGTAAACCATACACAGATTTACTGATCTTTGTTTTGTTTATACTCCACTTAATGGTTTTTTAAAACTCCTCTCCTCACTCAGGCTTACAGAGGCCCAGGACGAGCTGGTAAGGTTGAGAGCAAAGTCAAATCTTGTTGATGACCTTGAGAGGCAGATCAGGTCCCTGAAGAGTGAACTTTATATTGCCACATCAAAGGCAAGCTATCTAGAGAGGTAACTAATGCATTACTTTCATGGCCATTTAGAAAGTCTAATTGGAAAATAGGACTTTGTTATCGAAATAGAATTTGTCTCTTGCTTTTCATTTGTGCCAAGAAAAGTTTGAATAAATTAATTCAAAATCTTCAGAGGCATGTTCTTTAGAATGAGATTTTTCAAGATATCTTGAGATTTCTTAGATACAGCATTTCAGAGAGCTAGATTCTGACAGAGATGTTCCAAATGCTTTTAATACTTTATACAAATGACATCATTATAATGTCATTTGTGTAGAGTATATAGAAATGCCCTTTCAATTTGTTGTTACAGAATTGCATGGAGGGGTTTTGTAAGAACAGTAGAGTAATGGCACTACCACTGATTGGCTTAAAAATCTTGCTCTAAAGAATGCTTAATCAAAAACATGATTATCAAGAATTTTTTAAATATTTTAAAAAATCTCCCTCTAAAATCACACCTCAGGAATAACAGTTACTATTTCTCTACCATGGGTGAGGATTTTTTGTGTCATTTCGTGTCATTTCTGTCTATTTTAGAAATTTTCATTTTGTGCTAAAGTAGTATAGAGACTTATTTACTCATATCTCAATTTCATTTACATCATTTCATTATTATCAAGAACTTGAACTTATCTGCAGTAATTATAACTGACAACAATCAATTTATGAACATTAATTCTATTTTTCATGTCAAGTGCTGGCATTATTTACATAAATCACCATGCAATGATCACTTAATACATGTGTCAAACCTTAGAGATTTTTTTAAAATAATAAAACAAGCATTTTTGCTAAGGTTGTCATGTTCTATCAAGTTCAACTGTTCTTTATTATAAAATCTCTAGCCAAATTACAATTAACTCATGTGATGTAGCTCATTACACCAAAATGAAGGTAAATAAAGATATATATTACAGACTATATCAAACCCTTCCCTTACCTCCAGCACCTCTCTCATACTACATGGTGATTTCAAAGAGCTCTAATTATTAGTGTTTGATGCATATTTATCATTCACTGGTCTCCTGCAGAGCTCAAGTTCTTACAGAGATCTATGGTGTCATGGAGCTTCTGAGTTGACTCAAGAGCGCTGCTAAAGTTACAATGACACTCATCTGATGGGTGATCCAATAGTAGCAAGTTTATGTATGCTAAATCTCTTGGCATTTTAACCCTTTCCCAAACGACAAAATTTAAGGGTGGTCCAATTTGAAAGCTGCAACAGATGACGAAAGGGATATTGTTAAAGATGGAATTTGTGTATGAAATAGCACAGAAAATATTGAGACAAAAGGAGAAACTGCTGTTCATCAGCAGTTTCTTCTTTTGTCTCAATGTTTTTCCAAGCCATTCCTACTAGGGATGTTAAACCCCGGTCTTGTTTGGGAACGGGTTAAGTCGACTGCAAGGCACTGACAAAAGAAAAATTTCATACACCACTGGTCCTCACTTTTTCAATTTTCCTTGTGACCCTTTGGTACTCTGTAAAGTGTTTTTGTTCATTTACCATGGAGCATGACAGGGGTATAACTCTTCATAACTTATCTATAAACCTGGAAACCCCTCTAATTTAACTATGTACATGTGTTCATTAAATGATGTGATCACTAATGTGTAATTCCTATATATGTACAATAATCACTTAATTACACACATATTGCCCTTGCTACTAAAACAAAGTGTGGTTTTGTGTTTGTACCAACATTGAAAGAAGGGGACACAATATTGCTTTTGCCCTGCCTGTCAGCAATAAACTTTAGCCTTGGCCATAACATTTGAACCATGTCTGATATTCCTCATGAATGCATTACCTTGTGACATTTCTTCTGATACCATTGGTCAAGGGTAAATATGAAGGTTGTTGTTTCATTTGTATATGGTACAAACACATCTTGTTTTTGATGATTTTTTAAAAAGAATAAGTTACACTATTTTTATAAGTTTTGCTGTTTTGAAAATATTTTTGAGTGTCTTGAAATAGACTACTAGAATTATGTTGGAAATTATATTGATAGTTGCAAATTGAATATTGCTATTTCATATGCAATGAGTAGTAACCAAACAGGAGAAAATATGAATTACTTTATTGTTGTTTTGACGAAATTATAAATTGAGACTTATCATTCATGAAATAAGGGTATTGCTAATGTTCAACCACTTTTGTCGACAATACCAGGTGTATAGGTATTAAAATAAACCAAAACTTTAACATTATTATTTTATTAAAATGTTTCGGTCAATATTCTGATATGAATATTTACATGAATATCTCTTGATTCCTTATTGTAGTGACACGCTGGACTCCCTGACCAAGTATCGCTACCAGCCACGCACCACGTCCCCACTATCTGAGGATGATCCCGTCCAGCGATTCCGGGAGAACAATCTCATCTCTCGCTGGAATGACCTGTTCTCCCAGGATAGACTGGATGCCATGGATACACTCAGAAGATGGTCAGACAGCCACGAAAACAACCAAAGAATCATCTTTGAAGCTGTCAAGGTAAAATTCTATAATGAACTATTGCCTCTGATGATTGAAAATACAGATAAATTAACCCTTTCCCATACGGCAAAAATTAGACTTTTCCAATTTGATAGCTGCCACAAAATGAGTGCTGATGGAGATTGGATTTATATAAAATGTAGCATAGAAAATATTGAGGTAAAAGGAGAAACTGCTTGTTATCAGAAGTTTCTTCTTTTGTCTCAATATTTTCCCAAGCCCTATCTAATAGGGACGTCAAAATCAGGTCATGTTTGGGAAAAGGTTAAGAAAATGCTCTTCCAGTTGCTTCAGCATTCAGTGAGAATTATGTCTTTTTTCATTCTCATGCTAGAATCTATATTTGTCTTTGTTGTCTAAATTCTTTTCTGGAAGAATTGTAAAATGTGACAGTTCATGCTTTCCAGCTAATACAAAATATTGCTGCTTTTCAACAAAAACCTTGAAACAAGCTGCAGTTACAAGGTTTTTGTTGAAAAGCTACAATATATTGAATGATGTTCTATATTTTACCAGGAATCCTTCAACGTGGCGAAGACTGCATTCCGTCAGTTTAAGATGAAGGTTCGCTCTAACCTGGCTATCACCCACCTAGGACCCGAAACACTGGAGGAGGCTGTACAAGATTACATCAACAGAAACGTGGACCTGTATGATGCTCCAGGAATGGTGTCTGTAAGTACTTAATCCTGAATTATTGAATTATTTTTGGACTAAACTATTCAGGATTTTAGGAACTTTGAGGGATTAAAAAAACAACTATCACACTCCTGAAGAATTGTTGCATTGATTGCTTATCCACAAATATTTCATAGACCATAGACTTTTTATGCCCCCTATAGGGAGGCATCATAAATTTGACTTGTCCGTCCGTCTGTCCATCCGTCTGTCCGTCATTCCGTCTAAAAACTTTAACATTGGCCATAACTTCCTTATTACTTAACATATTCGCTTCATACTTTACCACAACATTCCTTGGTACATTACCTTTCTGTAGGCACATACTTTGGTGACCTTGACCCCTGGATGACCTTGACCTTGAACATAGATTGGCCATAATTTAAAATCAAAGCGGTGTCGGGGGCATTGTCATCTTACAATGACAGCTCTTGTTACTGAGACAATAGTGACTGTTCTTTGATGATATTTGTAGTAAAAACAGAGCAAATTAAAATTATTTCATGCATCGCCTTTAGAACTGTTTCAAGATTTGATTCAACACTTAAGACTTACTAAGGTTTTTGCAAGGAATGACTCCATATCCGGGGAGCCAATGCCACAGCTCTAATATTGGAGTTGCATCTTCCTAAATTGCTTTAACCTGGCCCCGGTTTCTCGAAAAAACTTAAGTATGTTCTCATGCTCAAATCTGAGCACGAAATCCATGTGAACTTCAATCGAATACCCTTCAACGTTGGAGCGTATCCCTTTGAAGTTGAGCGTGTTCTCATGAGAATATGCTTAAGTTTTTTCGAGAAGCCGGGGCCTGGTCTATATCTCAGGCACTATTAGAGATGCAGCCTTGATATTTCACACATGGATAATTCCAGCCAAGACCTTTCATTTTGGACCATGACTTTTGACCTAGTGACATTGACCTTTGAGTTTGACCTACTTTTGAAAAAAAATAACCTGGCCTATATCACATGCACTATTCTTGATAGAGCCTTGATATTTCACACATGAATACCTCCTGCTGAGACCTTTCATTTGGAATCATGATCCGTGACCTTGACCTTGGAGTAAGACCTACTTCTAAAAAAACTAACCTGGCCATAGGCACTTTCAATTGCAGGCTGTCCAGCGTCCCTAAAATTCCTAAAAAATCCTAATTTTTTTTTACTTGACTAAAATTCCTAAAAAAAGGTTGAAAACAAGGGGAATTCCTAAAAATGCCCTTATTTTTTCTTGCAAAATCCTAATTTTTTACCTAGCCTGAGCACGACATGCTCAAAGGTGAGCATTTGTGATGGCTCACCTTCTGTATCGCTAAATGTCAGAATAGTTGTGCACAATGACTAAAATATCTCCTCCAAAACCATTTGCCCTAGAGTTTCACCAATTTACCTCAAGTTATTTTTGTGCAATGAAAATTATCTGCATACTTTTGGGATCTCAGGTTTCAAATAAAGATAAAGCTTTTCCTGAAACCATCTGACAATTTGTAGATGGCATCATCTGTGGGGATCTCTTTCTACCTTCCTCAGATGATTAAGTGTAACCCGCAAATAAATATCCTATCGACTCCTGTGGGGATTCGATCCTGGGACCTCTCACACCCTAAGCGAACACTCTACCACATCGCTATAAAAGCTAGCTTGTACGGCGAGATAGTATAAGTGCGCTTTATACTACACCCGGCTACATACACCCCCTCGCCAATTAAGATTCTTCCACGAATCTTTTTACATCATCAACTCACTAATCTCATAAACCAACATCTCATGCAGGTTTTTTACGGTGGGCGCCAAATGTAACCCGCAAATGAATATCGTATTGACTCCTGTGGGGATTCCATCCTGGGACCTCTCACACCCTAAGCGAACACTCTACCACGTCGCTATAAAAGCTAGCTTGTACAGCTAGATAGTATAAGTGTGCTTTATACTACACCCGGCTACATAAGTATGGATTGAAAATAAGTAATATGCAATATTTTCATGATATTTTCCTCTCAATGGATAAAGCCTAGGGCTTCTTATTTTCATGTGTAGCGTCTTCAAATTATCACTATGCATTGAAAATTAGCACTTTCGGATATGCTGTTGATTAACACATTTAACAAGACATGGATCAACATCACCCTTTGCCTGAAAGACATTACCTGCATGCTGCTTGGTCAGGGCTAGTTAGATCCCCAAGATGCAGGACTGACTGGTCAGCTTCAGTCACAATTGTCATAATGAAAGCACAGGATAAGTGACACAACAAGAACATTATTATAGGCCCTTTAAAAATTTCATTCATTTGTTATTCAAAACTGACCTTTAAGGTAATGAAAGAATTGTTGTTTACACCTTTTCCACATTATCCTTGTGATACAAACATTTGGTCAAGACCACCACATGTTTGTTAAGGGCCAGCAGCATCTGCAAGCAAGAAGCCTGACTGTCTGGTAATCAAAACTATTAATGTTTTACCCTGCAAGACAAACAGGGAAGTGTTTGACAACCTTCTCCTCCCAAACTGTTTGACCTAGAGTTTTGACATTTTTTGCGTAGTATCACATCAATTTATATCAGAATTCCTCAAATATGAATTTGTATATTGAATATAAACTCTAATGTTTTTAGTTCCTTGGTTTTACATAGAGATACAGAGGGATGTCTTTGACCATTGTTCTTTTCAATCTGGTACTCCTAAAGCTTTGAAATTTTTGTATTGTCTCATCATCTCTCCCAAAAAAGTATAATTATTGGCTGCGGTGCATTGGAAGCATGCCTTATGTTGATGAAGAGAAGGGAACTGTTCTAGAAAGGTCCTTGCAAAAAACATTAGGTCTGGAGATTTTAAATTTTGTAACTTCGATCTCCACAGGAATGCTTCAAATTATCAATATGCAATGAAATTTCAGCATTATTTTGTGGATCCTTAGATTTTGATACTATCGCAAAGTGGAATACACGAAGTGACTCTCGTTGAGGTTTGAATGCGACTGATTTATTTACGTTATTTACAAAACAATTGACCATATGACGTAACATCTCGTTCGTCGCCCCGTCAACGTTATGTACGTCGTCCCACCAGCGCGCGTCCGACGTCCCGCCAACGACAACGGCCAATGTCTTCACGACATCCTCCCGGGCGCGAATTGATGGTCGTCTCTCGTGATCGTATATTTGTGGGTTTGGATTCGTCACCGCTCGTAACAGAGATTTTGACTTCTTTCCTCTTACCACTCGAATGGATCGTATTGATGTAACCGTTATCGTGTACACAACATTCTCCCGGCTGCAAACATTGGATCGTGTGAGTGTCTCTTTTGTATGAGCTTGCATTTAACGACTGTTTATTTACCACATGGGGAACTTCAACAGGTTTGGTCTCTCTGACTTCACATCTGGTTTTGGTTGTAACAATTGTCACTGCTCTGCTAGTTTGCCTGTCTGTAACTGACGATGTGACAGGCCCTGAAAGTAGATAGCCGATTTTAGATTGGACGGCTGTAGGTCCATCACCCCGTATAACTCCATCACCAACGATCCTCCAATAATTATCTGCCCCGATCAGTAGCTCAACGTTGAACGTGTTATCATCAGATACGGGATGTGCCAAGTTCAAACCTCGTAAGTGCGGTAGATTCGCAGCAGCTCTGATATGGTTACGTATGGGTGTGGCGATTGTCGGAACAATTAAAACGTTGATAGCAATTTTCCCTGATTGGTCGGTATGGAGGTGAATCGTAGCTCTGTCGAAATGATGAAGTGTGTCTGACTCTGCCCCAAATGCTGCAAGATGAACTGTTTCCGACCCAAGTCTCTCTAACTGTAACTTCTCTGCCAGATCGTTTGTGATAAATGACTGCTGAGCTCCTTCGTCGAATAGGATGATCGATTCTACATAGGTTTTGTCAGAGCTTACCGTAGCGACCGCAGTTTTCAGCAACACGTCGTTTTTGCCTCGAGTCACAGAATGGAAGGTGGTAGTAGATTCGACGTCTGGAATAATTCTCGCTTGAATAGAACTCGATTCGCTTTTAACTGGGTCAGCAATATTTTGCGATTTGCTTTCATTTCTCTGTTGGCATATGCTCGTATGGTGTTTCTGCTGGCAAATTTTGCATCTGTTTGTCGAACTACAGGAACTGGCTACATGTTTTCCCAAGCAGTTGAAGCATAACTTCTTTTGACGAATAATGTTTTTTCTCTCAATGTGATTCGAAATGTTCTCACAATTAACGGCATTATGATCGCCACTGCAGAAATAGCACCTTTTACCTTTTTGTATTTCTCGATCTGTCATCCGCGGTGGACAACGTTTACTCTGCGTCGATCTTGCCCCGACAACGAAAGATGCAGTGGCCACATGTTCACGAATGTTTTCAACTGGATTACTGGATTCTAGAATGTTCAATTCTGCCTTCAATGCTCGTCTCATATCAGAAAGTTGCCAATCGCTGCCACCATGATCTCGGGTCATATTTCTCTTGATATCTGGGGGTAACTTCTGTAAAATGACTGGGATGAGTAGGTTCCCGAACGACTCTTGTCCTTGGCCGAGGGACTGTAAACCACGGATATACGTCTCTAATTTCTCCTGGAATATCCGTAGGCTGGACATATTGGATGTGGGTTTAGGCAAATCTAACAGGGCTTGCATATAAGCATTAATAATCTTGTGTGTCTGGCCGTAACGCTCCTTCAGTAATTCAACGGCTTCGGCGTAGTTTGCGTTGGTTATGGGCAGACCTTCAATAACTCCAACAGCCTCGTCACTCAGAAGGGATTTCAAATAACAAAATTTCTGTATGTCAGAAAGAGATCCATTGCTGTGGATGCTTGATTCATAACAATCCCAAAATGTCTGCCATTCAAGAATTGAGCCACAAAATGTAGGTAACGTTAATTTTGGTAGTTTGTGAAATGCTGGCGTGGAAAATGAAGCGTTACTCACGATTGCCGTGCTGTTATTCCTGTTTTCCGGCACTTCTTCCTGTTGTTGAACTGGATCCTTCTTGTTTACAATATTCTGATGACTCGAATCCAAATCCCCGATTTGAAGCCTAACGTCTAATAGATGCTCCTCTGCCTCTATCATTGCATCTTCCATCTCCTCCTCGTCGACTACAGAAATGACTTCTTCGTTGATTTCCTCCATTAACGCAATCTTCTTCTCCAAAGTTCCTCGAACGGTATTGAAATGTGAAACATCCCCAAGTGATTCCTCTAATTTGACAAGCTGTCGTTGAGTCAACGTCTTGAGTGATTGTCTCCGCCTCTTGAGTCGCGCATCCATATCTATTCTCCAATCTAGTTTCGGTCACGGCACCAAAAATATCGCAAAGTGGAATACACGAAGTGACTCTCGTTGAGGTTTGAATGCGACTGATTTATTTACGTTATTTACAAAACAATTGACAATATGACGTAACATCTCGTTCGTCGCCCCGTCAACGTTATGTACGTCGTCCCACCAGCGCGCGTCCGACGTCCCGCCAACGACAACGGCCAACGTCTTCACGACAGATACAGAGAAATCTTCTCCCAAACTAAGGTTTGGAATGTAATGTGTACCATTGCCTTATGACTCCTTTCCCGGATTCTTCGTCATTCAAATTATGCATGGAACATCTTTAGCTGTCTTGAGGCTTTCTCATATGAGTGATTTAGGCTCATTTAGACCTCTTGTGTAGTCATTAGGTAGGTATCTGGTCATTTTTCTGTGTATTATTCATATATGGCAGTTCAAGGTAACTGGAAAGAAGTCCAAATGCTCAACTAAGTGTTGAGTCTGATTTGTATGGATAAATCACACTCAACAAATGGCCGAGACTATGAGACTGTAAGATGCATTAACTGCTTTGGAGAGAAACAGAGTGACCTTTTTATGCTCCCTGAAGGGAGAGCATGTAGTCGCCGCTTTTTCTGTCCGTCATTCCGTCCGTCCGTCCGAAGCGATTTCTCCATAACCCTTGGGCCAAATCAAATGAAACTTACCATGTGAACTCCCTATGACATAATGGCGATGTACTTTTCCCGATGTTTGGATTTGAGGCCTCGTCATGGGAAAAGGGGACTTAAGGTTAAATTCAGTTTTTCTCTAATCTCCTAGTCTAATGGTCAGAATTTGATGAAATTTCATATTTGAGTAGCAAATCAGATGCCCTTGACAATAAACTATTTAAAATTTGCGTGTGAAAAATATGTCATGGAAAAAGGGGGCTTAACATTTGTTAGCTTTATATTAGCTCTGCATGGCATATATTTATTGTGACAATGCCTTATTCAGGGAGCATTGTCTGTCTCTGACGGCTTTTGTTGTTATCAATAATAAAAAAGTCATTCTATCTTGATACATTTACCACCCTACTTTAGCACTAAATTCCTCATTTTAGCCCTAAAATTGCCCTAATTTTTTCGATTTTTGTCCCTAAAATATGCCCTTATTTTTGTACTGAGAGTGCTGGACAGCCTGCAATTGGGACCATGACCTTTGGCCTCTAGACTTTGACCTTGGACTTGACCTATTTTTGTAACAAGCACGCTACTCTGTCAACTGACAACTCTTGTTAATGTTGCATTTGTTTAAAAAAAATGTATTGAAAGTTGGAATAGCCCTAACAAATTAATGCTTGGCGGATGAATAATGTTAATTTGCCTGATTGATCAGTAAAATTAGTATCTGATTCTTATCTTTCCAGACAGTTGACAGTCTGATTACAATGAGTCTCTGGGTATGAAATATGCAAAAGCACTTGATTTAAGTTTTTTGTTTTGAATCCAAGAACACTTAGTACATCTAGTGATTGAAGTAGTGAAATGGTGTCTGGACTTTGCAATTCTGCTGATGTTGCCACATGGACAGATTAGTTGTCTGTCTGTTTTTAAAAGTTGCCCTTCTTTGATATTTATTCAATTGACCAAACGCCGGCTGTCATTCAAAACCATCGATAAGCCAATGGACGATCAGAAAAATGCCACATCCCCATTGTTTGTCTTAAATTCTTCGTTGCATGTGATATTGTATCGATCTATCGACTGACAATCAAAACAATTGACATGCCAATATCCCCCTTGTTTGTCTTAAATACTATGTTTGGCGGAGCGATCTATTGATTGGCGTTTGGTCAATTGTATTATAATAATCTTACACAGTTACGGTTGCTTGACCTGTATAAAACCTGTTTCAATCATCAACATGGAAAGTCTTGCTCATATCAGGCATTTCTTAATTTGTATATAATTATACAAACTTTTCCCTCATAACCCTTTCCCAAACGGCAAAATTTTAGATGATCCACTTCAAAAACTGCTGCAAATGACAAAATGGAAGTAATTAAATATAGAATTTGTATAGATAATGGCATAGAAAATATTGATACAAAAGAAGAAACTGCTGGTTATCAGCAGTTTCTTATTTTGTTTCAATGTTTTCCTAATCCTGTTCTAATAGGGGCGTCAAAACCAGGTCTTGTTTGGGAAAGGGTTAAAGTAGTGGGCAAACATGTTAAAACTCTCATGTCAAGAACAGAGCAACGGATAAGAGGGGGTAAAGTCATTCTTGATCATTTATCATTCTAAACCCAAATCCTATGTGATTCAAATGGGTACCCAAAACAAAGGGTTTGATGAACGATATATATTTATGCTCCCTTTCGAAGAAAATGGGGGTATATTGTTTTGCAAGTGTCGGTTGGTCGGAAGGTCGGTCGGTCGGTCAGTGTGTCCGTAGACCAAACTTTGTCCGGAACATATCTCAAAAAGTATTAAAGGTAGAATCATGAAACTTCATAGGTGGATAGATCTCATTATGGAGAGGTGCAGTGCATAAGAACCGTAACTCTACCGATCAAATTTTTTGAGTTATTGCCCTTTGTTGATTTTATAACTTGATTCTTGTCCGGAGCATAACTCAAAAAGTATGTAAGGTACAATCATGAAACTTTACAGGTGAATAGATCTCATTATGGAGAGGTGCAGTGCACAAGAACCGTAACTCTGCTGATCAAATTTTTTGAGTAATTGCCCTTTGTTGATTTTCAAACTTGATTCTTGTCCGGAGCATAACTCAAAAACTATGTTAGGTAGAATCATGAAACTTTACAGGTAAATAGATCTCATTATGGTGAGGTGCAGTGCATAAGAACCGTAACTCTGCCGATCAAATTTTTTGAGTTATTGCCCTTTGTTGATTTTATAACTTGATTCTTGTCCGGAGCATAACTCAAAAAGTATGTAAGGTACAATCATGAAACTTTACAGGTGGATAGATCTCATTATGGAGAGGTGCAGTGCACAAGAACCGTAACTCTGCTGATCATATTTTCAGCTCCACTGGCTGAAGGCCAGCGGGGCTTATGTCATGGCCCTGTGTCCGTCGTCCGTCCGTCCGTCCGTGCGTGCGTCCGTGCGTGCGTAAACTTTTTCTTTAAACATCTTCTTCTTCAAAACTACTGGACCAATTTCAACCAAACTTCACACGAATCATCCTTGCATGAATCTCTACCAAATTCCTTCAAAAGAATAAAATCTAAGCAGAACTTGAATTTTAATTAATTTAATTGAATTAAATTTTCAAAAAATCTTTAAAAATTCTTCTTCTCCAAAAGTACAGGACCAATTTCAACCAAACTTCACACAAATCATCCTTGCATGAATCTCTACCAAATTTTTCAAAAGAATAAAATCCGTGCAGAACTTGAGTTTTAATTAATTTAATTGATTTAAATTTTCGAAAAATCTTTAAAAATTTCTTTTTCTCCAAAAGTACTGGACCGATTTCAACCAAACTTCACAGATATCTTCCTTGCATGAATCTCTACCAAATTCCTTCAAAAGAATTAAATTCGCGCAGAACTTGAATTTTAAATAATTTAATTGATTTAAATTTTCGAAAAAATCTTTAAAAAAAATTCTTCTCCAAAACAACTGAACCAATTTAAACCAAACTTTACAGAAATGTTCCTTGCATTAATCTATTCTTAATTCCTTCAAAAAAATAAATTCTATGTAGACCTTAAATTTTGATTAATTTAATCAAATCAAATTTTCGAAAAATCTTTAAAAATTCTTCTTCTCCAAAACTACTGGATCAATTTCAACCAAATTTTACAGAAATGTTCCTTGCATTAATCTCTTCTTAATTCCTTAAAAAAAATAAATTCTATTGAGAACTTAAATTTTGATTAATTAAATTAAATTAAATTTTCGAAAAATCTTCTTTTCCAAAACTACTGGACCAATTTTAACCAAACTTCACACGAATCTTCCTTGCATTTATCTCCTCTAAACTCCTTAAAAAAATAATTTCTGTGAAGAACTTAAATTTAAATAAATGTAATTAAATTGAATTTTCGAAAAATTGTTAAACAATCTTCTTCTCCAAAACTACAGGACCAATTTCAACCGAACTTCACAGGAATCTTCCTTGCATGAATCTCTTCCAAATTCCTTCACGATCGGATGAAAAGCATAGCCGTTGTGGGCTAGGATTTTTTTCGCTATATTAAACAGTGTAATTTTAAGAAAAATTTAAAAACATTTCTGCTCCTTAATCACTCATTGGATTTCATTCTGGTGTAGCATGAATCTTCTTTGAATAGACCTCTATTGTATTCCTTGAAGATGTTAGTAGTCTAAATGTCTAAAAGCCAGTGGAGCGATACAGGGCCATCTTGGCCCTCTTGTTTGAGTTATTGCCCTTTGTTGATTTTCAAACTTGATTTTTGTCCGGAGCATAACTCAAAAACTATGTTAGGTAGAATCATGAAACTTTACAGGTAAATAGATCTTATTATGGAGAGGTGCAGTGCACAAGAACCGTAACTCTGCCAATCAAATTTTTTGAGTTATTGCCCTTTGTTGATTTTATAATTTGATTCTTGTCCGGAGCACAACTCAAAAAATATGTAAAGTAGAATCATGAAACTTTATAGGTGAATAGATTTCATTATGGAGAGGTGCAGTGCGCAAGAACCGTAACTCTGTCAATCAAATTTTTTGAGTTATTGCCCTTTGTTGATTTTACACTTAATTCTTAATCTTGCCTATATCTCATGTCCTTTTACACATACAGCCTTGATATCTCACACATAGATACCTCCTATCAACATGGTTCACATTTAACCATGACCTTGGACCTTGTGACCTTGACCTTGGAGTTTGACCTACTTTAAAAAAAAATTAAACCCGGCATATATCTCATGACCTTTTACAAATACAGCCTTGATATTTCACACATGGACACATCTTACCAAGACCTTACACAATCAACCATGACCTTGGACTTTGTGACCTTGACCTTGGAGTTTGACCTACTTTAAAAAAACCTTTAACCTAGCCGATATATCATGTCCTTTTACACCTACAGCCTTGATATTTGACACATGGACACCTACGACCAAGACCTTTCACATTTGACCATGACCTTGGACCTTGTGACCTTGACCTTGGTGTTTGACCTACTTTAATAATACATTAATCTTGCCTATATTTCATGTCATTTTACATATACAGCCTTGATATTTCACACATGGTCACTTCCAACCAAGATATCGTCGGTGTAAATGCAAAACCTCGTATGTCCATTGGTGCGATTTTTAAATTACAAACTTTTGTGCCGTGTGTAGACGGTTCTCGCAGGTTTTGAGACATTTTGACTGGTCAGTATTATTGACACATTATTTGTGAACAATATGTCCAATTTTCAAGTAAGACATTTCAGTTTGGGAAAAGTTACTAAACTTTTTTCCCTCCCCTTTAAAATTTTCCAAAACCGAGATATGAGGTTTTGCATTTACAACGACGATATTTCACTATTGACCATGACCTTGGACCTTGACCTTCAAAAACTTAAACTAGGCCTATATCTCATGTCCTGTTACCTATACAGTCTCAATATTTTACACATGGACACCTCCTACCAAGACCTTGCACATTTGACCATGACCTTGGCCTGTGTGACCTTGACCTTTGATTTTTACATACTTTAAGAAATCTTTAACCTAGCCTTTATCTTATGTCCTATTACACCTACAGCCTTGATATTTCACACATAGACACCTCCTACCAAGACCTTTCACATTTGACCATGACCTTGAATATTGCAACTTTGACCTTGGAGTTTGACCTACTTTTAAAAATACTGAAACCAGGCATATATATCATGTCATTTTACACCTACTGCCTTGATATTTCACACATGGACACCTCCAACCAAGACCTTTCACATTTGACCATGACCTTAACCTTGGCATTTGGCCTACTTTTAAAAACTTTAACCTGGCCTATGTTTCATTTTCCATTTACATATACAGATTTGATATTTCTCACATAGACACCTCCTACCAAGACCTTTCATATTTGACCATGACTTTGGACCTTGTTAACTTGACCTTGGACTTTGACCTACATCAAATGTAGGCCCTTGAGGGGGCATATATGTTTTACAAACATCTCTTGTTATATTACATTTTGAAAATGCATTAAATTAATCCCTCTTATCTGTAGTTCTGGCCAAGAAAATAGCATTTTTGTGTTTGGATAATTCTTTACCCTCCACATATTTCAGGATGTAATCAGAAGACTGAACAGTAACCCCTTCATCTACCTGGTGCCAGAGACGACCTTCGCCATTATCCAGCCATTTATCCGTGAATGTGTCAAGATTGCCTGGCAGATGTCAGCCCTCGCTCACCCACTAGACATCGCTGTCTCTTCTCAAGCTGAACTCTTTGATGAATTCAAGTAAGCTGTTTTCAGATTAATTTCACATTTGAATGGAAACACTATGAGTATTGGCATTTTCTAAAAAGAATTTAGGGCCCAGCCTAAAAATTAGGGGCTATGGGCAACTGGGCCCCTGTTACAGGCTGTTAATATTTTTCACTACAATTATTAATGCTCATAAGCTCATTACATACATACAATAAACACACATTGTATCATGATTTATATGTATAATTGTGTACCCTGTAGGTACCGTCGCAGCTATGACTCTGAATACACAGCACCTCTTGTTGACCACCATATCTGGCCATCCCTGTGTCAGGGCAAGAATGTCAGGATGAAGGGAGAATGCTGCACCAAGAGGGGAGCATCTCTGGTATGTATATAATCATATTTATATAAGACCTTACTCAAATGAATGTTTTTAAAAGTCTCTTATTTGAAAAATGTTTCAAATGACAAAATGAATGATGATAAACTAGGAGTAAAGTACAGGGTTACACAAAAAAAGCTAAACAAGGAGAAAATACTGGTTATCAGCATTTCCTTCGTCTGCCTCAATGGTTTCCAAAACTTTCCATGTTGGAGACGTCGAATCAGATCTTGTGAAAGAAAGACTTGTCCATTTGCAGTATACTCTTCATCAAGACATGTCAGCTCGGGGGTCTTTAGTCTTGGTCAATTTCTTTAAAGTGGCTGCTCCTGGCTGATGTTATACACATCTCTTAAAACTAGAGAGAAACGTCCTTGTCTATTTGTGACCCATCACAATCAAAGGGGCCATCTAGTAACTGCAAAAAATTTTGACCCTAGTCAGTCTGTATGAACCATGCAGACTGATTATAATAAAAAAAATATTCATTTTCAAATTGCAACATTTGGTTAATCTCTGCTTATAAATACCTAAATCTTATTTTGAATTGTTCTTTTCCATTCAGCATAATGTTGAGAGACAAAAGCAGCTCCTACTGGTATAATGATAGTGTTATTCAAGAGAAAAGTATATTTGAATTGTAAATAAAATAAATGATGATATTTGTCCATGTCAGATAATTTCCCATAAAACATGGTATGGGAAGAGAATATCTTGTAAAATTCATTTGAAAACAACATCAAAATTCTGCATGTTGAAATCACTCTCTTGCTGTCTCTGATGAGCACAGTATATTGTAATTTGATCCGTTTAGAGAGAAGATGATATACACATTCATTCACATTGTCATGATGTCACATACATGCTGTGTGACCTTAGTCTCCAATATATGCTGGTCTTAACCCTTTCCCAAACGACAAAATTTCAGGGTGATCCAATTTGAAAGATGCTGCAGACGACAAAATTAAGTTTGAAAACCATTGAATTCATGTAAAATATAGCATAGAAAATATTGAGGCAAAAGGAGAAACTGCTGGTAATCAGCAGTTTCTTCTTTTGCCTCAATGTTTTCCCAAGCCTATTGTACAAGGGCCATCAAAACCAGGTCTTGTTTGGGAAAGGGTTAATTTCAGGTCGAAAATGTCAAAGTGGCAGAGTTTGTAGTATACAAAACAGTATTGAGCCACACCTTTTTATGTAATACTTATAAAATTTGCCAGAGGAGCAGTACTTTTCTCTTTAATAACAGTCATTGTTTAGAATGAATGCTTCATTCACAAATTTACATTTTTTAGTGTTCTAGCATGTGAATGATGCTTTTGTTACTTTATGTTTGTATAATGAGGTATTTTTATCATGATGTCAACCTTTTATATTCATAAAACTTTGGTTTGCAGGGCTTTCGTACTTGTTTGATAGAACAAACAGCAGATCTTCGCTTTGCTGTGGTTTAAATATTTTTATCACTTTTATGTCCTATACTGAAATATAGGAATACATTAGCTATGCAGTTTCATGTTTATCTTCTTACGTATGCTACATTGTACCGTGAAAAAATATATGACGAAATTGCCATACTGTATGCATCAAGATCTAAAGTCTGTCCATCCAAGATAAGATTTGGTGACTGGCACCTAATATGGGAGCACAGTCTGTCATCCAAGGATTATGTGCCTTCTAAAAGAGTACACCTTATTGTCCTAGAGATCAAGTCAAATGCCAAAAAGTCTGGGTTTTCAAAGAAATAGTAGAAATCTCTTACCTATGTTTTGTTTTCTTTACTCACATTCACTCAGATGTCATACATTATCATCATGGTCTAGACAGATGGGCTGACTATCATTTGTAATTCAAGATGGATTCATTTCTCATTATTATCACAAAAATCACAAGCAAAATTCAAAATGACATTTCTCTCCATTATACTCACAAAGACTCTTGTCGTGTGTGTTTTCACAAAAACCTCATCTGTCATTTTCATGGCCTGTGTAAACCAATGTGGTAAATTGGGTGGAAGGTCTTTTGATGGAGGTAATAAAGCATGCTAAGCATTTTCTAAATACATATATTGTCTAGTAATTAAAGTACTATTCATACTTATCCTTGACTATAGCAGTTGAAAACGGTGTAAAACACCAATAAACCAAACCAAACTAATCTTGATTAAGAAATTTTGGTAACTTTTTGACAATCTTCAGATGCTGCAATTTTGCTGGTTAACCATAATTCTCTAGTTTAGTGGTCAATAAAGAAAACCATTAAAAAAAACTGAGGTCAGAACAATGTCTTTTCCAGTTTAGAGCAGATGAGTTGAATGAAGCCTTGTTAGAAATTGAATTACATGAGTTAAGTAAATTAGAGATATCAAAATTTTATCATTAGGGACAGATTATCTGGGGTATTTAATATTATTTTGGTTAGCAGGGTTCTTGGTTTCAGGGTTTTAATTTTCTTTTTTTGTAGATTATATTAAAGCTTATATATTTTCATATATAGAAAACATTTGAATTCTCTACAGTGCCTTTAACCCTTTCTTAAACAAGGAAACCTTTCGGTGCGCCTAATATGTAGCTTTTATGGTACAGTTCATAACAAAGGATTGTCATGCAATGGGCATGTACAGCTTTGTTCGAGTCCCAGTTACAGGAGAATGTAGGACAAAATCCCCTTAGGACAAAATCCCCTCGGTCATTTTTGACATAGGCGGACAAAATCCCCTCAGCAGAATTACTAGGGCGGACAAAATCCCCTCAGTAGAATTTGCATGGCGGACAAAATCCCCTCGATCGAATTTTTGAGGCGGACAAAATCCCCTCAATGAAATAGCAAAGGCGGACAAAATCCCCTCGATTATATTGCAAGAGTGGACAAAATCCCCTCAGTAGGTAGAGATAAATTTTGTCGGCTAAGAATTGATGCAGGTTCATAGAACTATGTCTAAGCAAATTTTGATTCTAATATATTTTACCTATGGCATCTACGGCATGGCTGACTTAGAAGATAAATATTTGATAATCAAAATTGCCTATTTCACTTCAAGAGCAAATGCGCAAACACGTTTAAAAATACAAATGGAAAAGGTGGACAGGACTTGTTTATAATGAATGATATAGCGCAGAAAATAGTGTGTCAAAGAGAAAATTGTCTGTCATACACATTTCTTCTTTTGCTTCTATGTTTTCATGATCAATTACTACTATGGGCATCAATACAAGTATTGCTTGTGTTCAATGGAAAACTATGATAGGACATATGTGCATGTATTTCCAATGTATCACAGAAAATATTAAGACAAAGGAGGAAAATACCACTTTAACCATTTCTTCTTTTATCTCAATGTTTTCTCGATTAATTACCACTATGGACGACATGGTTAGTTCATTAATAGCTCAGAAATACGTTGAATACCTTTAAAAGTGATTGAGGGGATTTTGTCCGCCCTCGTATTTACATTGAGGGGATTTTGTCTGCCCCAGAAATTCTACCGAGGGGATTTTGTCCGCCCTTGCACTTTCATCGAGGGAATTTTGTCCGCCCTAGAAATTCTACCAAGGGGATTTTGTCCGCCCTAGAAATTCTACCAAGGGGATTTTGTCCGCCTATACCAAAAACGACCGAGGGGATTTTGTCCTAAGGGGATTTTGTCCAGTTACCGTTACAGGATATTCATTGCCAGCGATATTTTCTTTCATGTCATTATAAAACAGAAATGACATTAGAATTACCTAGAATGTTTGAATATTTCAGGAATGCATATATTATTACCCAGAAGGTACTGACCAGGCTAACAAAGTCTGAGTTTGATTATTGGCCCATGTTCTGTTTATCATACCATCAAATTGTCTTAATATACATTCATTTTGATGTCATTGTCATGAAAGACGTTTATTAAGTTATCATCATGGTGTATCAAAAATCTGGTTACAACATCTTGTTTAGAACTGTAGTTACAAAGTTTATTAAGAAAAGCAATAAATATTTCATTTTCTATTTTCTGATTTGGTTATTTCTAAGGAACTATTAATTTAGCTGTTATCATGTAAAGCAAATAAATAGCATCTTATTTTCATTTGTTCTATAAATATCATAATAACCTTCTCATATATTATGAGAAAGGTGTAAACTACTGCACAACATGATTTCAAAATGAATGTATAGTTGACAGTGTCCCCTAAATTATGTAAGATAACATCTAAATTCCTTTCTCACACATGTTAAATTGAATATTGAATTGTAATTAGAATAAACTCTTCAACCATAAATCAATTTCTGGTCATTCTAGAATGTTATTTCAACTCATTTGTAAATATTTATTCATCAAAAACATATGTATCATTTGCAGAGCAAAAAGAGTATTTGTTAAGTGAGTTTATCAAATGAGGATTGTATCAAAATCAGTATGATAAGGGTACCATTCATTATTCTAGAACAGTCATATAATCCATGGTCCAGAAAAATAACTTTTATAGCATTAGGCACTTTGAAGTTTCCATATTAATCAGTGCCAAAGTGTAGACTGATCATTGTCCCTGCTACTTTATGCCAAGAAAACATTATGGGACCTGATTAGTCTGTGCATATGCACAGGCTAATCTGGATCCATGTTAGTCTGAAATCATGCTATATAAGGGACCTTTTTACAGATTCCGATCCATATCTGATTTGACCAAACATGTTAATTCTACATTTCATGAGTTCAACATTAACATCTAACAGTAACTGTTACCCTGTCTTATTGTCAGAATCACTTTCTAACTTTATAAATAGTGATTTTAAAAGTGGGGCAGGTGAGTATGACACATTTAAATGCCACATGGCATTTGTTATGCTATGAAATATAGATTTTTCAGATTCAGCATCAAAAAATGAATTCTAAAGAGTTATTTGGTGGCAATTTTCTAAATATATTCAATTTATTTATTCAATAAGACAGGGTAAAAAATGCACATTTCATATTCATCCCCACCACAATGACATTAACTAAACAATGGATTCTATTTTATTGCGTTCTTGTTTCGGCAATTTATTTTCTTATCATGAAAAATTCCAATTATGATATGGAAAATTGTCAAAGCGATTCAGATGAAGCCATTGTTTAATTCTATTTATCTGGTTCAATTAACTCTTTCCTACACAAGACATGATTTTTGGTCCCTGTATGCAGCATTTTCTTCTTTTGCTTGTATGTATTCTGTGCAAGAACTCTCATCTGCACCCTTTTTGGTTGTCTGCAGCAGCTTTCAAAATGGAACAGTCTAAGATTTAGCTGTTTGGGAAAGAGTTAATAATCAACCAATACATAAATTTGTCACAAGTACTAATTAAAGCACAATTTACCGTTTCCATGTTCAGGTTTTGTATTCATCAACCATTTTTATAGCAAGCCTTATTCTATTTTTAGACAGTATACTCAAACAAATGGATCAACTCGGCCATTTTTGTGGAATACGGGATAGCACTTAATTTCTGTGGGGTCCAAATTCTGCGGTTTTTCCTAAAATCAGCGGGGTTTAATTTCTGCTTAACATATTTCTGTGGTCTCTCACTTTGCCAAGTTAAAGATTTTATTTCTGCGCTATGAAATCAGTTTCAGTCAGTGTCAAACATATCTTTACTACTCTTAATTAAAGATGTAGTTACAATATTTTTGAATGGGAAAGAGCTCCATTATTTATGAAATTATGCTTTGCATCAAGGGGTAACTGTTTAACGTTTCCATGTACTGTCTGAAATTGTATAACAACAACAATCTCTACCTTCGGGGTTAATATTCTGCGGATTTTATTTCTGCGGTGCCGTCCAGGACCGCAGAAATAGCAGAAATAAAGTCCCCGCAGAAATAAAGTGCTATACGGTACAACATTGATTGTATGTCAAAATTAAAGAGTCATTTCTTTGAAACCTCTTTGGCGTTGAGAGTCATGATAGCTTTTGATATTCTAACCAATTTTCTATCATTCATTATGTTTGTTTATGTTGTCATCATTTCAAGACTAACAAAAGTTCCATGGCATGATTCAATGGCATTGACCAGAGAACTCAGAATGAACTATCAGTGTT
Source organism: Fragum sueziense (assembly GCA_963680895.1). Taxonomy (NCBI): domain Eukaryota; kingdom Metazoa; phylum Mollusca; class Bivalvia; order Cardiida; family Cardiidae; genus Fragum; species Fragum sueziense. Next base: position 7,796,972 of record OY804596.1, read on the forward strand.
ATTGGCAGACACAAAGTCTTACCAAAACAGATTACTTTATGTATTGTAGAATTAGACAATAAGATTCATAATAAATTGTTGGTGAATACAGTCACAGTAACATTAACTCCATTTTACTTCACAGTCGAGAAGGAGTCGTAGCCCAACCCGTTCTCGATCTGCGAGCCCCAACCCTCGATCTCGCTCCCGATCCCGCTCTGTCAGCCCATCTCGCCGCAGCAGGTCCCCCAGTCCGAGGCGCCTCCAAGGTTCGTTCTCATAACCACACAGTCATTTGTACACAGAGCTTTGCAGCTAGTTCTAATTTGGTATTAGAGACATTCAGCCATTTATAATAATTATGTACTTTAAATAGCATTATCATTATTTTTGGAAACTATTTAGCAATATGACTGTTGACTTACCAATGTTTGGAACATAGGTAGCAATGTTTGGAACATTGGTAAACCTATGTGGGCAAGCAGCTGGAGGTTTGGGAAAAGTTGTTGTGGTAGTACTGGTGAGAGAAATGGAAGGAATCCATAGTTAGGTGATCCAGCTGGTGTGGTATGACCATAGTAGTTAAGTAACTGTTGAAAGAGGCGTTTAAAACCATTCCATTGCTTACTTCATTGACTAGATAATGCTACAGATAAATTATTTAAAACATTATCGATGCCTTAGAATAAGAAGGGCGTAAGTGAAAAAACATAGTTTTGTGAAAACTGGAAAAAAAACCAGTTTTATTTCAAAAAGAATGAAACATAAAACGACCTTTTTCTACAGCCAAATTGGTCAGCATGACAAGTTTAAATGTCTATAAAATTTGCAACATATTTAATAAAGCTTGAAATACCCTTTCCTAGAATAAAAAAGATATCAAAAGCTGCAAAGACTCTATTGTGTTGTTCTAATTCTATGTTATGTGTTTTATGTCATGTTTTATGTTTTCCCTTTTCATGTTGCACAATTCTAACCATTGCATTTGTACTATATTATTTGCGTTCAAATTGAAAATTTCTAGGCTTGGTTTAAAGCGTTATTTTATTTTTATGGAGAGCATTTCAATGACTTGTATTTCAACATCACAGATTGGTTGTATGCATGTATACCCTGGTGCACAAGTTTAATTTATGGTGTAAATCAGGTTTGAATTCAAAACATTAAATAGGCTTTTCCAAAGCATAATCCTTGTCAAATGTCTTAATTCAATTCTGCTTTATAAATGAGATGTTAATGATTCACACTTGTCCATTGAATTGAGATTCAGTAAATAAATATGATTTATAGCAGCTTATTGTATATGCCTGCCTTAATGTGGCATTTAAAGTGCTTAAAGACTCCTTGAATGCCATAACATTGAATAACAAAATGTTTAGATCTTTGCTTTCCTCATAGTTAAAAGATGTGATAGGAAATGATAATATATTTATGGACAAATATTTGATTGCCGCTGTATGACATATTTGCTGAGGCGACCTATTAATCAAACTGCATTTATTTATCATCTTGGACAATTCAAATTTTTTACTTCCAAATTTCAAACCAGGGGTTGAAGGACAAAAGATTACAGAGTTCTAATTTTATGTATGTGGATAATCAGCAATCATGACCTCTTCTGGTAAATACAGTCCCTTGGTTCATGTTTTTCTCTTCTTCTCTTTCCAGCCAAAGTATACTAGATACTAGATGACGCAGCATACAGAGACATACAGTGGCAAGCTATGCAGATATTGTATACAGATGACTTGCAGCAGTGGTGTTGTTGTTGTTTTTCCAAATGAGGATGTTTTGAATTTTGTACATGGACATCAATAGTGATAATATAGTCTGTTTCAAAATTGTGTTTACTGCAAAATAGTTGTTAGTTGATATTTTATTTCTTCAAAACAAGACAAGTTTAGGACAAAAATCGTCTAATGTATGGTATTAAAACCGATCATATTCATCATAAATAATATTCAATATGCAATTACTGCTTTTGATATTTTGCAACAGTCAATTTGATTTAACATTTTTACACCCTGATTTTGTTTGCATAGGACTTAAGGTAGATAAACAAGGGGTAATCTTCATACTGGCCCAATTGAGGATGACTAATAAAGATAATTCCTTTGCAGGAGATCTTTATTTATTATAATCTAAAAACAAGTATTAATGTATTTTACATAAGCTTCAAAAGGTTGAAATGGTTAAGTTTAATCAAAATGGGATGATACTTGCCAATTTTCTTAAGGTATTCCATCCATCATAAGATATCAAACACTTTATGCAACTTCCCTGTAATATGTGACGACGGAAATTGATGAGGTTGTCTGAGTTTTTCAAAGGCGGGTAACCTTGTCAATTTCTGTTTTCATGGATTATGGCAAAGTTGCACCAAATGTTTGGTATCTAATGATGATTGTGTGGAATATGGTAAATATTACTTTTGTACATCAGACAAAATGATGTATGAAGGCTTAAAACTTCTTGCAAGATGACGTTTTATACTGTTTTGCCTCGTATATATTTGTTAGTATTATTTATAGATGGGTTTGTATGTATATATTTAGGTTGTCGTTATGAAACTTTTTATAATTGTTGACAAATATCACTAGTTTTGCCATTCACATTGAAGCCTACTTAGACAGTGGTAGCATCTGAAGATTTCCGTTCAATTCCTTTTTCGACTGACAAGTTCATTCATAAATGAGAATTCTGAGAAAATTTTATAATACACAAGTTTTCTCTGATTTCTGATTTGGTATGCATAAGTTTCTTTGGAATTGATGTTAGCCAAACATTGTATGTTGCGTAGCACAAGTTTTAAGTAAAAATCTGGATTTGTCTGAATTTATTGAGACTTTAAACCTGTGCAATGTAATTACCAACCATTTATGCATTGCTGCTTTTCAAAGAAACGCCGTAACTGCAGCTTAAAACAAGCTGCAGTTACGAGGATTTCGTTGAAAAGCGACATGTTGTTTGGCATAATAGAGTCATCTGTTTGTAAGTAGGTAGGCTATTGATTTTTGTGTGTGAGGGTAGGATTTTTCAGTGTTTGTATTTTGAACAGATTTACACAGGGTTATGCATGCATACACCAACACAGGCAGTAATAGGGAAAGATTTTATCCAGGGTATAGTGACGTAATTTCGGACAAACAATAGTATTTCCATAGGAGTTGATTCAAGCCGTAGTTACGAGATTTTATAACAACACTGACGGTTTATCAAAACTATAAACCAAGTCTATTTTTAGCAAAAAATTTATTGCTATTTAAGCTTAGTACAAAACTATTAAAAGTGCATCATTGTATTCACTAACAGTAGTTTTGTACAGAGCAACATCCAATTACTTGTGAAAGGAAATAGTGCTGATTTTATACAATAATTGTATTACTTTCCAGAATTTGATTTTTTTGCAAGTTAGAAGAAAGTGCATAACTTTACTGGATGAGTACTAACTTTCTAGTGATGATCTATAAAGAAATGTCAGAACATGGCAAATGATAGTTAGGTGTATGCAAGTAAGACTGAAGGATTTTATTGTACATAGGCAAATGTAACACATAATATATATTTATTTTTCTATCTTCATTTTACAATATTTCATCATTTTCAACATAGATCCATCCAATGACAACTTCTAAAACCACATAAAATATTCAGTAAAACTAACATATTTCTTAGGGTACAAATTTGTATGAATGTCTGAAAGATTTCAAGTTTGTTTGATTTCTTTAAAGGTCTTTTTTTTTCAAATTTTATTTGTATTAACTAGATTTTTTTAACCAGGCTAAAAATTTAAGAATGTATCATTTTGATACTTCTCAGTGATATTCCAAAAAGTGGCCAAATTTCTTTTTCGTTTCAAGTACTAACAGATTTTTGGTTTTTGTAAATTTTGAATCATTTTATTTTTGTTTTTGAACTAACAAAAGTTTCATGTGCATTGAAAGGCTGAAGTAATGGTATGTTAATGGATTACGCACACTGTTATTCTTAATGCCTGAATGGACACTAAAGACTGATTGTGTGCTGGTCCTCACATTAAATTACCAGGGCCTCTTTATCATCTTATAAGTTGCATAAAGGATGTCCCATTTTGGGATTTGAAAGGTTTCTGGTCTTTCCACGCTGTAATACGGTTAACCCTTTCCCAAACAAGACCTGGTTTTGACATCCCCAATAGAATATGCTTGGGAAAACATTGAAACAAAAGAAGAAACTGCTGATAACCAGCAGTTTCTCCTTTTGTTTCAATATTTTCTATGCCATATTTCACGCAAATCCTATCTTTAAATAACATCCATTTCGTCATTTGTAGCAGTTTTTGAAGTAGATCACCTTAAAATTTTGCCGTTTGGGAAAGGGTTAAACATGCAGTAATGAAGAGCAATCCTATTTATACAGTTCAAGTGGTAGTCTTTGTTTATCTAAACATGAAGGATATTGCTGCTTTTCAACGAAAACCTCGTAACTGCAGCTTGTTTTAAGCTGCAGTTATGAGGCTTTCGTTGAAAAGTGACGTTATGGAATATTTCAACTATCCATGATTGATTCAAAAGTACACCAATACAACTACTTGATACATTTTGGCTCACACAATTTGAATGGTCGACTTTGAATTCCTTCAGATAAGTTAATTGGTATATGAGACCAGATTTATTACTAGTATTTTAAATCATCTGTGATAATTGTTTTCTTTGTTATTGTTGTTTGATGACTTTTGTTAACTGTCTATCAAATTTAGGGATTCTACTTAAAAGTATTTTGGCGGAATGAGAAAATGAAAAGAGGGGTAGGAATTTCTAAAGGCTGAAATGGGGGGGGGGGGGGGGGGGGGGGTAGGGGAATTCATTTATCTTTTTGAGCTTTTCCTCAAAACTTACATTTCAAAAAGGTCAAGATTCCATATTTCACTGCTTTTCTGCAAAGACCTCGTATCTGCAGCTTAAAACAAGCTGCAGATACAAAGTTTTTGCAGAAAAGCAACGATTCGATGGGTAAGGGGTTTATTCAAGATTTATAAAAGAGCGCACAACTCTGTACTGGTTTGTTTGTATTTATTCCATCCATGTATCAGATTTCTAGATAGTTTTTTTCACCAGATTAAAATATTACATAGAAACTATGGCTTGTTCTTGTGTTTACATCCTTTATAGCTCAACTTAAGGCAGTAAAAGAACTGTCACCATGGCGCACTTGGTAGCAAATCAGACTCTCACTCGAGAGGTCCCGGTTTGATCACAGGTCATGGCAAATTTCCTTTCAGTCAAAATTGTCTCTCACTAATGGTTTGATAATCATTCACTTGTGTGGGCCAGCAGCTGGAGGCTTGGTAAGGATGTTGTAGCATATTACATTTTCTGGTCTTTCTCGGAAGAAAACATTATCGGAAATGAATAAATTGCTTGTAACAGACAATTTTTTCATGTCCCACAATGTGTCCCAAAGCCTTTATCATGTAGACATCATTGTGTTGGAATGGATTTACCCTATCCAAAAAAAGACCAAGTTTTGACGTCCCAAATACAACAGGCTTAGGAAACATTGAGACAAAAGAAGAAAATGTTGGTAGCCAGCATTTTCTCCTTTTGCCTAAATATTTTCTGCGATATTTTGTACCCAAATATTATCGTTATCAACATCCATATTTCATTTGCAAAAGCTTTCAATTCTGACATTTTTTCATGTGGGGAAAGGTTAAAAAAGGCATGGCTGGACAGTCAGATGACCAAGAGGAAAACAGCATAATGCATATTCCGTTGTTTTTTTCACCTTTCAGGGTGTGGCTAAGCCAAGAGGTAATTTGACGAGTTTACTTCTCGATACCTTGGTCAATATAAGAGAAAAACGTGCGGCACAAGCATTAACACACTTTGAAATTGAAAGAAAGTGTGACAATAACAACATTTCGTCTGTGTTATTGTAGAACCTCGTAACTACAGCTTGATTTTAAAGCTGTAGTTACGATGTTTTGCGATAACAGTGATGATTTACCGCTGATCAAAATGTGGTCTCTCCCCAAGCCTTAATGCAATGAACCGTTTGCTAGGCTCCGCCCTGTCTTCGGAAAGAAAACAGAATATACGAGGGACGGTCGGAAAGTAAATGGACTTTTGACTAGTTCTCTAAAACCATTTAATTTTTTAACAAATTTCTTTTTACACTGTTTAAACAAATTGTCCATCTATGTCTATGCATTTTTGCCATCTTTGTAGGAGCTTTACTATTCCCACTATTAACCATGGCGTAGACCCACTGTATTAGGTACTGTGTAACCACCGTTATCAAAGGCGCCCTGGTCTCAAATTTCTTCCCAGCAAGCATTTTCATCAGTCCTTGACACAAATAAAAGTCACGTGGGGCGAGATCAGGGCTATAAGAAGAGCAAAACAACTTTTGTCATGTGTAATAGTTGATAATCTCCACTGTATATGCGGTGGTATGGGACCGTGCGTAATCGTAAAGTAGAAAATATTTTTCTTTGCTAATCTGGGAGGAGTTTACTTCAGCATTTATTCTTTGGTTTTTCTGAATTACTTCAGAATTGTACTTGGCAATGACAGTTTTTACCGTTTGACATGAAATGAGTAACTATCAATCCTCGTGAATCCCTAAAAGCAACAAACATGACAACCAGCCGAAGGAAACAGCTTAATCTTTTCATGGGCGGGGAACCAGCTCGTTTCCATGACTGCTTTGACTGGTTTTTATCCCAAGTTCCGAATTATGGACCCTTATTTAATCTTCAGTGATAATTTAGTTAAAAAACTTAACTTCTTCGCGATTAAAATAACTAGAATGTTCTTTTGTTTTGGTTACCCTTGTTGTTCCTCTAACAAATAGTCTATGGTACATAAAACACCTATCACATATAAGTGGACAGAATAGCATACACATACAACTATCTTTGAAAATAAACTGACCACATTATTGGCAAATGGATGTAGATTCCATCAATATATAATATGTTTATACAGTTGCAAATGGAGAGACAGCAGCACGAAAAGTCCAACTACTTTCCGACCGTCCCTCGTATTCATAAAAATATGGAGCAATAAATGACAAACACATTATGCTTATTATTCATGTATAAATGAATCATAAATGAAGATGCATAAGTAAACAGAGGGTAAAAAGAATAAATAGCATTAAATCTTTATATGCCGTAGTCCAATAATCACATTTAAACACAACAAAATCAACAAGTTTGGAAAGAAATCAAAGTTTCATAATTCAATTCTTACAAATTTTAATTACTCCTTTGCTCATAATATCACTTCTTTAACCCTCTCCCCCAAAAAAACTGGTTTTGATGTCCCTAATAGAAAAGGCTTGGGAAAATATTGAAACAAAAGAAGAAACTGCTGATAACCAGCAGTTTCTCCTTTTGTCTCAATATTTTCTGTGTCATATTTTACACCAATCATATCTTTAATGCCATCTATCTTGGCATTTGTGGCAGTTTTTGAAGTGGATCACCCTAAAATCTTGTAGTTTGGGAAAGGGTTAAGCTGGTCCAATTTGAAAGCTGCTGCAGACGACAAATGATTGATGAAAGAGACTTATGTTCAATATACCACAGGAAATATTACAGCAAACTGAAAGGGAGAAAACTTTAATGCTCATTAGGATTTCCTTCTATTGCCTAGTTGTTTTTGTAAAGGACATCAAACCAAGTCTTATTTGGGAAAGTTATAGACAGATATTTGAGCCAGGATCTTGAAAAACGTCCTTAATAGCATTTTCAGAAATTAAGTTTCAAGATCAGCCTGTTTTCAAATGTAGTCCAATATGCATCTATCAGTGGCAGATCCAGAGGGGGTTCGGGGGGTTCAAACGAACCCCCCTCGATAGCCTGATTATTCCATTTTCATGCAGAAATTCAGTCAAAATTGTGTAATATTTGTAAAACGAACCCCCCTTTTTGTAAAAACGAACCCCCCTCAGAGAAATCCTGGATCCGGTACTGATCCATGCTGCCCTCTTTAAGTTACTGTAGGTCATGAAGAAGCTATTAGAGAACAACAAGTATCCTGATCAGACTGTGCGTATGGACTGGCTGATCTGGATCTATGTTATGCTCAAAAGCCTTAAGGTACATTTATATTAAATTATACTAACAAACTTTTGTACATTTCATTTCATGAACTTTGATGACTAATAATATTTTCAATTTTAAATCAATTCATTTTAGCATTTCCTCCTATTGAAAATTAACATTGCATTAAAGGTTGCTGTGCTCTGCACATATTTAGTAAATAAATGAATGATTAAAACAAACAAAATATACAAAGAGTGCACACAGAAAAAATGATTCAATTGATTTGTTCCCTGTACAAAATAGAACTTTAAAATAAATTAAATAACATTCAATTAACTGTTAATCCTTCAACTCATTTCATTTTGCAGAAGTCAAAAATTCTATCAAATTAACCCTTTCCCAAACAATACCTGGTTTTGACATCCCTAATAGAAAAAAACTTTGGAAAACATTGAGGCAAAAGAAGAAACTGCTGATAACCAGCAGTTTCTCCTTTTGTCTCAATATTTTCTTGCTATACTGTACACAAATATCTTCCTTTTTAGCATCAATTTGTCGTAGCAGAATCATATCATGTAAACAAAGGTCTTCCAGAACATGTGAAGTCTCCAGACTAAAGCCTCTCTTACAACCGGTCGTACATGCTCCTGCGTGCGGTCTGCGTCTAAAACATACATTTAGTCATGCGATTCACGTTCACGCAACATAATGTTTTGGTGGACGCAACCATGACGCAGACTGCACGCATCAAAAAATTGACCGAACAATTCTTTGCTACGACCATTTTGCGTCTTTCATAACATCAGGAGCACGAAAGACAGCAGTACGGAGCACGTACGACAGGCATGCGTGTAGCGCAGGGAACGATATACTGAAATTCCAGAAAATTCACAAAGAATGCGTCCGAGATTCATACTTTTGACCTGCTTTGAATGTACATATTTTGAGACGCTCTTATAACCTGTCGTGGGTTTTTATAAATCGTGCGACTTTGCAGAGTTTTAAAACGCATGATTTAAAAAGACACACGACGGGATGTAAGAGAGGCTTTAGTTGCAAACTGGCAATGCAACTTTTTTTAAAACAAACAAATAGACAAACACAAAAAGGTAGCAAAACCAAATTGCTGCCCATCGAAAGAAGTAAGTGCATAATAAGATATAATTCAAGTGCATGTTTAATAAGTGTCTACAGTTATTCATAAATAAGTAAAGAATAAAATCCTTACCAAAGTAATATTGCTGTGCACAGAGACTAGCAGTATTAACCCATTACCAGAAAACAAAATTTGGGACTATTCCAATTTGAAAGATGTTGCAGACCACAAATTCAAGTTGATGAAAATTTTGAAGTCTTACCATTTTGGGTAAGAAAACATTGTGGAAAATGAAGAAATTGCTTGTCACAAGCAATTTCTTTATTTTCCACAATGTTTTCCCTAGCATTTTTTTGCGAGGGAGTCAAAAGGCGTCACTGTGCAATAATGAGTTAACCCATTACCAAACATTGACGACACTTTTTGACATCCTTCAAGATAAAAGCTTTAGAAAACTTTATGGAAAATAAAGAAATTGCTTGTTACAAGCAATTTCTTCATTTCCCACGATGTTTTCAACACAGAGACTAAGAAATGTAAAATTTTACTCAATTGAAATTGATGTCTGCAACACCTTGGGATTTAGACTAGACCAGAGAAATTCCATCAGTTAACCCATTACCAAAGAACAAATTTTGGACTGGTCCAAATTCAAAGATGTTGCAGACAACAGTTTCAAATGAATAAAATTTAAATTTTTGTTGTCTTTTGGGGTAGAAAACACTGTGGGAAATGAAGAAATTGCTTGTCACAAGCAATTTCTTCATTTACCACAAGCCTTTATCTTGAAGGGCGTCAAAAAGTGTCAATGTTTGGGAAAGGGTTTAAACATTTCATCTATCAGAAAGAGGTTCTTTTTGACTAAGTTTCCAAACAAGAACATTTATGACTGGTTAAAAATGAAAGATGTAGTAGATAATATTGAGGAAAAGGTTTAAAATATCCTAAACAAGAGGACCATGATGGTCCTATATCGCTCACCTGAACCAAAATGATATGAGCCACAGTTTTGTTCAATTCAATAAATATTTATGACTTTAAGAAAGAAAACAAACTTATGGTCAATAACATTGTGTCAAGTTTTGTCTTGATTAGTCACTATTTGAAGTTGTTAGAGCATTTGAAGGGAAGATATCTAAGCAAATTCTATTCCGATTATTCTGTAATTAAAAGTGATCCAAGATCTTATCAAAATCAACATCATTTTGAAATTTTGTCCTGATTGTTAGTTCCACTGGCCTTTCAGGCCAGCGGGCTATTGTCATGGCGGTGTGTCCGTCGTGTGTCCGTCCGTCCGTCCATAAACTTTTTCTTTAAAAATCTTCTTCTCAAAAACTACTGGATGGATTTCAATCAAACTTCATAGGAATGATCCTTGAGTGACCCTCTCTCAGATTCCTTCAAAGAATATGGATTGAATCAGTATAACCTGAGTTATCTGCCCTTGAATGTCAAAAATAGCAGGTTTTGACTAGTTTTCTTCTAAAATCTACAAATATTGAACAATCAAGACAAATCTTTGACAGAATCATGCTGACTACAAGATCTTGCATTGGTAAAATTTTCAGCTTGATCTGAATTTTACATCATGAGTTATGTGCCCTTGAAATTGACAAAATTGCCATTTTCAGCTGTATTTTGACTTTGTTTTCACTCTAGCAACTACAAATATTGACTAAACAAGACAAAACTTTGACAGAATAGTACTGATTATAGATCTTGCCTTGGTAAAATTTTCATCTTGATCTGAATTTTATAGCATGAGTTATGTGCCCTTGAAATTGCCAAAAATTGCCATTTTCGGCTCTATTTTGCTGGTTTTGACTTTATTTTTACTCTAAAATCTACAACTAGATGCCGAAGGGCAACATGTCGAGCCCGCTCATTTTGAAGAAAGAAGACCATACCTATGTCTACAGCTGTCATTACAATGGCGTTTGGTTTGACCTTGACCTTTGAGCTTGGAATCTGGTTCTTGCACGCGACACTCCGCCTTACTGAGCTTGACATTTGTGCCAAGTTAAGGAATGGCCCGGACAAGCAAAAATCAACTCATTTTTTACATTTGACCTCAAAGTTTGACCTTGACCTTTCATCTTGGAATCTGGTTCTTGCACGCGACACTCCATCTTACTGAGCTTGACATTTGTGCCAAGTTATTTCTGAATCCCTCCATCCATGGTGAAGTTATGGCCCGGACAAGCAAAAATCATCTCATTTTTGACATTTGACCTCCAAGTTTGACCTTGACCTTTGAGCTTGGAATCTGGTTTTTGCACGCGACACTCCGCCTTACTGAGCTTGACATTTGTGCCAAGTTATTTCTGAATCCCTCCATCCATGGTGAAGTTATGGCCCGGACAAGCAAAAATCATCTCATTTTTGACATTTGACCTCCAAGTTTGACCTTGACCTTTGAGCTTGGAATCTGGTTCTTGCACGCGACACTCTGCCTTACTGAGCTTGACATTTGTGCCAAGTTATTTCTGAATCCCTCCATCCATGGTGAAGTTATGGCCCGGACAAGCAAAAATCATCTCATTTTTGACATTTGACCTCCAAGTTTGACCTTGACCTTTGAGCTTGGAATCTGGTTCTTGCACGCGACACTCTGCCTTACTGAGCTTGACATTTGTGCCAAGTTATTTCTGAATCCCTCCATCCATGGTGAAGTTATGGCCCGGACAAGCAAAAATCATCTCATTTTTGACATTTGACCTCCAAGTTTGACCTTGACCTTTGAGCTTGGAATCTGGTTTTTGCACGCGACACTCTGCCTTACTGAGCTTGACATTTGTGCCAAGTTATTTCTGAATCCCTCCATCCATGGTGAAGTTATGGCCCGGACAAGCAAAAATCTTCTCATTTTTGACATTTGACCTCCAAGTTTGACCTTGACCTTTGAGCTTGGAATCTGGTTCTTGCACGCGACACTCCGCCTTACTGAGCTTGACATTTGTGCCAAGTTATTTCTGAATCCCTCCATCCATGGTGAAGTTATGGCCCAGACAAGCTCCATCCGGACGGACGCACGCACGCACGCACGCACTAACGCACGCACTAACGCACTAACGCACATACACCGAACCGCCATTGTGACAACTATGTCGAGCTCACCGCAAGCGGGCTCGACAAAAATTAACCAATCAAGACAAAACTTGGACAGAATATATATAAGCCTTATATGCTGCTTGGGTGTAATTTTCAGCTTGATCAGAATCTTACATCATGAGTTATGTGCCCTTGAATTTGACAAAATTGCCATTTTCGATTTTGTTTTCACTCTAACAACCACAAATGTTAACCAATCAAGATGATACTTGGAAAGAATCTTGTTGACAACAAGGTCTTGCCTATGTTTAATTTTCAACATTATCACACTGGTACAATCTGAGTTATGTGCCCTTGAAATTGACAAATTTTCAGTTTTTCGACACTTTTTCCACTCTTGAAGCCACAAATATTGACTAATATAGACAAAATTTGAACAGAATGATAGTGACCATAACATCTTGCATGTGTTTAATTTTCGATTTGATTTTAAATATACATACTGAATTATTTGTCTTTGAATTTGGCAAAATCACAGTTTTCAATTTTATTATCACTCTAACATCCCTAAAATATTAGTCAATCATTTACTTTCTTTTTGCATTGACCACATGATTGCCGCTTTGGACTTTGTTTTTGCTGTAAGAACCATAAGTATTAAAAAATCTAGTCAAAACTTGGATTTGATATTAAAAGAAATTCAGGCCTGTGGAGCGACTCAAGGCCTTCAGGTCTTTCTAGTTCATTATTTGTGGTTGTTAGTCCAAACAGCAATTTTGTCAGATTCAAGGGCACATGACTGACAACTTCTTCATTCGATTAGAGCAAAATTCAAACTCATGCAGGGTCTTATAATCAGCAGCAAAGTTTCCAAGTTTTGTCTCGGTTGATCAATAATTGTAGATTCTAGAGTGTAAACAAGGTTGAAACAGCTGAAAACAGCAATTTTGTCAAATTCAAGGGCACATAACTCTCGTCTTTCTGGTCAGATCAGACTGAAAATCAAACTCATCCGAGATCTTATAATCTCCAACATTGTGTCAAAGTTTTGTCTTGATTGGTTTATAATTGTAGATGCTAGAGTGTAAACAAAGTTGAAAACAGCATTTTTTGACATTCAAGGGCAGATTACTCCAAACATTCTGGTCCAATCAGGCCCATAATCGAACCTGTCCGAGAACTTATGATCCTAGTTGTTTTGGCCAAGTTTGATCCAGATTGCCCAACTTTTGTGGATGTTAGTGTAAACACCCAAATTGTGGACTGACAGACAGACTGACGACGGACAAAAAGTGACCACAATAGCTCACCTTGAGCACTTCGTGCCCAGGTGAGCTAATAAAACAATATGCTTCTGATCTCTCGATAAGGGGGTATAAAAATCCTGTAAGGTTTCCTAAACCCATATCAAGACAGGGTATCAAAAATAGCCACTGTTTGGGAAATGTTTAAACTTAAACAGACAAGTCACATAATTTAAACATTGAAACAAAAATATATTTCATGCAGAAGCGTAAAAAGTAAAATTCCTATAAAAGAACATGCATCAAGATTTCATTGAGAAAGAAGATAAATGTATATAAAGCATAGATATAAAAGAAAGCTAAAAGCTAAGCTATCAAAAGTTAACTCAGAATTTAACAAAATAATATAATGTTACCAAGCATAAAGTAGTAATCATGGGCCCAATTTACGATAAATGCTGAATACTAAAATAAGAATAATTATGTGAACTGTCACACTAAAATGGACCTTCTGGAAAGTCCTTAAAACCAAATCTTGATAGACGAATTGACTTTAGCAGATGCCAACCACTAATCCGCAGTAATCACCTATGGTAAATGAACATAAATTATATATCAAGATAAGAAAAACAATGTAGATCTACAAAATTACCTCAGAGTGAAACGTTTCAATCCTGGGCTGTCCATGCAGACTGACCAGGGTCGATAATTTTCATGCAGTATCGCTTCCAGAAGGTCCCTTTTAGCGTGATGGGTCACATAATTATGTATAACTAAAATCAACAAGACTTTTCAACACCATTGCCCGCATTATAGCTATTTTTTCAAAGACATAACTCCTGGAGACAGGTACATTCAAACATAATAGGGAACAATTTTATCAATCAAACTATGACATAATTTCTGACAAACAAGAGGACCATGATGGTCCTATATCGCTCACCTGAACCAAGGTGACATGAGCCACAGTTATATTTGAATCAATTAATATTTGTAACTTTAAGACTAAAAACAAACTTATGGTCACCGACATTGTGTCCACATTTCGTTTTCACAAGTCAATATATCTGATTGTGAAAAGTAAAAACAAAGTCAAAAACGAAAATTTTGTCAAATTCAAGGGCAGATAACTCAGCAACTGCTTGTCTAATTGCGCTGAAATTCAAAGTCATCCAAGATCTTATGGTAATCAAGACTATATCCAAGTTTTGTCTTGATTGGTCAACAAAGTCGAAAACAGCAGTTTTGTCAAATTCAAGGGCACATAACTCACAACTTTCTCATCCAATCAGAATGACATTCAAAATCATCCAAGATCTTATGGTCACCATCTTTATGTACAAGTTTCGTCTTGATTGGACATTTATTGTAAATGCTAGAGTGTAAACAAAGTCGAAAACAACAATTTTGTCAAATTCAAGGGAAACCCACTCATAACTTTCTCATTCGATCAGACTGACATTCAGAGTCTTCTAAGATCTTATGGTCACTAACATCATGTACAAGTTTTGTCTTGATTAGTCAATAATTGTAGATGCTACAGTGTAAACAGTAGAAAACAGCAATTTTGTCAAATTCAAGGGCATATAACTCATGATTTTTTCTTCCGATCAATCTGAAAATCAAACTCATCGGACATCGGATGGTCCGCAACAATGTGAAGAAATTTTGTCTTGATTGGTAAATAATTGTAGATGCTAGAGAGCAAACAAAGTCGAAAACAGTGGAAAAAAACAATTTTGTCAGATTCAAGGGCATATAACTCAAGACTTTTTAGGAGCGATTAATCTGAAAATCAAACTCATCGGATATCTTATAGTCCCCAACATTGTGTCCAAGTTTTGTCTTGATTGGTCAATTATTGTTGATGCTAGAGTGTAAACAAAGTTGAAAACAGTCAAAAACGGCAATTTTGTCAAATTCAAGGACAGATAACTCATGACTTTCTAGTCTGATCAGACAAAAAATCAAACTCATCCGTGATCTTATTGTCAATAACATTGTGTTCAAGTTTTGAATTGATTTGTCAATATTTGTAGATGCAAGAGTGTAAACAATGTCAAAAGTAGCTATTTTTTATATTCAAGGGCAGATAACTCCAAAATTCCTGTCCGATCTGACCCAAAATTGAACTCATCTATCTTATGGTCACTAATATTGTGTCTAAGTTTTGTCTTGATTGATCAATAATTGTAGATGCTAGAGTGTAAACAAAGTCGAAAACAGTCAAAAACGGCAATTTTGTCAAATTCAAGGGCAGATAACTCACGACTTTCTGGTCCAATCAGACCAAAAATCAATCTAATCCAAGGTCTTATGGTCACCAACATTGTGTCAAACTTTTGTATTGATTGGTTAATATTTGTAGATGCTAGAGTGTAAACAATGTCAAAAGTAGCTACTTTTTACATTCAAGGGCAGATAACTCCGGACTTTCTGGTCCCATCTGACCCAAAATCAAAGTCATCCGAGAACTCGTGGTAATACATGTTTTGACCAAGTTTTGTCAAGATTGGCTCATATTTGTAGATGCTAGAGTGGAAACACCAAATTGTTGACGGACGGACGGACAGACGGATGGACGGACAGACGGACGACAAAAGCGATCACAATAGCTCACCTTGAGCACTTCGTGCTCAGGTGAGCTAAAAATAGTATTTCCATAGGTGTTGTTATAAAATCTCGTAACTACGGCTTGAATAGAGCCACAGTTATAAGATTTTAAAACAACACTGACGGTTTATCGGTACATAACAGTAAACCAAGTATATTTTTAGCACAGAATTCATTGATAGTCCTTTCCTTACAGTTTGCTCCCCAGTTTTAGTATAGAACATCTTATTATAACATTTGACTGTGTCAAACCTTTGCTGTATAATAAAGAGTCAAACAATACGATTAACCCTTTTCCAAACAAGACCTGGTTTTGATGTCCTTAATTGAATAGGCTGGGAAAACATTGAGACAAAAGAAGAAACTGCTGATAACCAGCAGTTTCTCCTTTTGTCTCAATGTTTTCTATGCTATATCATACATAAATTTAATCATAATCAACATCCATTTTGCTGCCTTCAGCACTTTTTGAATTGGACCACCCTAAAATTTAGTCGTTTGGGAAAGGGTTAAGACCTACACATCTGTTTCAAAGTCTAACTTGACAGTGATGGGTTCTTTAGAATAGTTTCTGGGTGAGAGAGCCCGCTCTGGATCATTTGGCACATGTTTAGGAGGATCATCATTAGATTGTGGTTTATTTGGACTATTGCTAGGTTTAGTTGGACTCTTGCTGGCAGCTAGTGGACTGGTACTGACCCGTCTATTTGTGTTAGATGGGTTGAATGGTGACAATGTCCTTCGACGAGCCACAAACGTGGCCAGCGCTGCACTAGTACTGCTGTCCCTTGGAGATGTCTTAATGTCACCGTTTATAGTCCTGCCACTCGTAGAATGTGTCCGTGAGTTATGTAAGAATATGTGCTCTTCATTAGGCTTACCAGAATGTTTACTTGATGATCTGTCAAACGGAAAACTTCTCCTTCCCACTGACTTCACATGTTTTATACTAGGATGTTGCTCTGGTACACCATTAGTAATGGCATCTATTTCATCGTCTGTTACTAGTTCACATGTCCTATTAGTTGCACCAGTAACTATTCTGTCACTTGCTGTACCATCCAATGATCTATCAACACTACCTAACAGAACTAAAGTCTCTACATTCTCTTTGTTTTGGTGATCATCATCAAACTTTGGTACTTCTTTCATATCGGTTTGATTCTCAGTATCTTTAACATTACCATTACTATGTTTCATTTTCACATGAGTTGTTTTAGTTTTATTACGGGTACTTTGACTATCTTGTTTGTCAACAGATACATCTGTTTGTTTGGCTATATCAGAATTATCACCATGGTTACCATTGGTTTCTGCAGGTATTGTATTTGAACCTTCAGCACCCTCTGTTACATTATCTTTAGCGCCTGGAGATGTTTTTGGATCACTTGATTCTGTTTGAGTACACTTACTGCACATAATCCTCCTTTTCTTTTCTGAAAAAGATAAATTTCACATCTGTTTATTATTGAGTCGTATGAATAAACATTTTGCATGTACCAATGATGCACGGTGGATAATCACGTGATACAATATTTTCAGAAAATCTTCAATAGTTTTGTAAATACTGGACCGATTTGAATTCAGTTTAAAGCAGAGAATGTGGACAGACGTCACGCATTAGATGGAGGTATTTGATTTTTGAAAAATCAACTGATAAAAAAGTTATTGAAGATAAACCAAAATTTTGATTTTTCAAAAATCCAACACGTCCAGTTTATTCCTGGCATTTTCACACCTTCTTTGCTTCAAACCGAATTCAAATTAGTCAAGTATTAAAAAAGATATTGAAGATTATCGGAAATTCTGTGTCACGTGATTATACACCGTGAATGATGGTTTACTCAGCAAAACTAACACACAGGTAAAAACATTACAAAATTGATTATTCGTCTGTGTAAATGCAAAACCTTGTATGTCCATTCTTGTGATTTTCAAAGTACAAACTTGAGTGTCCAGTTAAGATGATGCTCGCAGGTTTTGAGATATTTTTACTGATCAGTATTAATGACCCTTTATTTGTGAACAAAGTGTCAAAATTTCAAGTAAAACATTACAGTTTGGGAAAAGTTATTACTCTTTTTTCCCTCCCCTTTAAAATTTTCCAAAAACGAGATACAATGTTTTGCATTTACAACGACGTATTGCTTTTTCAAAGTACTTGTCAATGCAGCAAAGACCTTACAAGAAAAGCAAAGGAGATATGAATGTTTGATGACTTACATATCATGAAAGATATTTCTCTGTGGGCCGAAAGAGAAACAAGAGATGTTTGTAAAACATATATGCCCCCTCAAGGGCCTACATTTGATGTAGGTCAAAGTCCAAGGTCAAGTTAACAAGGTCCAAGGTCATGGTCAAATATGAAAAGTCTTGGTAGGAGGTGTCTATGTGTGAAATATCAAATCTGTATATGTAAAAGTAAAATGAAACATAGGCCAGGTTAAAGTTTTTAAAAGTAGGCCAAATGCCAAGGTAAAGGTCATGGTCAAATGTGAAAGGTCTTGGTTGGAGGTGTCCATGTGTGAAATATCAAGGCTGTAGGTGTAAAAGGACATGATATATATGCCTGGTTTCAGTCTTTTCAAAAGTAGGTCAAACTCCAAGGTCAAGGTTGCAATATTCAAGGTCATGGTCAAATAGGAAAGGTCTTGGTAGGAGGTGTCTTTGTGTGAAATATCAAGGCTGTATGTGTAATAGGACATAAGATAAAGGCTAGGTTAAAGATTTCTAAAAGTATGTAAAAATCAAAGGTCAAGGTCACACAGGCCAAGGTCATGGTCAAATGTGCAAGGTCTTGGTAGGAGGTGTCCATGTGTAAACTATTGAGACTGTATAGGTAACAGGACATGAGATATAGGCCTAGTTTAAGTTTTTTAAAAGTAGGTCAAACTCCAAGGTCAAGGTCTAAGGTCATGGTCAAAAGTGAAATATCTTGGTTGGAAGTGACCATGTGTGAAATATCAAGGCTGTATATGTAAAATGACATGAAATATAGGCCAGGTTAATGTATTATTAAAGTAGGTCAAAGACCAAGGTCAAGGTCACAAGGTCCAAGGTCATGGTCAAATGTGAATGGTCTTGGTCGTAGGTGTCCATGTGTCAAATATCAAGGCTGTATCTGTAAAAGGACATGATATATCGGCTAGGTTAAAGTTTTTTTTTTAAAGTAGGTCATAGTCCAAGGTCATAAGGTCCAAGGTCATGGTCAAATGTGAAAGGTCTTAGTAGGATGTGTCCATGTGTGAAATATCAAGGCTGTATGTGTAATAGCACATGAGATATAGACCCAGTTTAAGTTTTTTTAAAAGTAGGTCAAACTTCAAGGTCAGACCACATGGTCCAAGGTCATAGTCATATGTGATAGGTCTTGGTCAGAGGTTTCCATGTGTCAAATATAAAGGCTGTATGTGTAAAAGGACATGATACATCACTCACTCACTCACTCACTATCCTGTTTTGATTATCCAGGCCATCAATTAGTCCTCTACAGAGGGTGGGGCCTGGCTGCCAAGTCGAGATCGGAGTCTCCCTCTCCACATCAGGCGATTGGAGGGGTCGATGTTTGTCATTCCTACTGCCTCGCGGTCCCTATTCACCAGCTCTTCCCATGTTAGTTTTGGTCTACCGCGTCCTCTGCGTTCTTGTACATTCATGGATCGAACATTCGATACCCATCCGTTGTTCCGTTCCACGTGGCCAAACCATCTCAGTCTGTTTGCCCTGAGGATCACTGACAGGTCTTTGATGCGAAGCTGGGATATTAAGGTCTCCAGTGTCACTTTGTCTTCGGGCTTTGTACCACACATCCACCGTATCATGGCCTTGTCATTGTGTATCAGCTTTTTCAGGTTGCTGGATGTCACTGCCCATGTCTCAGACCCGTAGAGCAGTACGGGTCGTATGTAGCTAGAGTATAGACGGCCTCTGGTAGTAATTGGAAGGTTCCTGCTGGTTAAGATTGGTAGGAGTTCCCTGAATTTTTTCCAGGCAGACTTGCATCTTGTAGTTGCCGCTAGCTCACAGCCACCATCTGCTGATAATGTGTCGCCTAAGTAGCAGAAGTTTGGTAGTACTTCAAGTGTGTCCTGTCCGATAGTTACTTCGGTTAGGATGTTGTAGTCTTTTGGGGCGAGTGTACCAAGGCATCTTCCACATTTGAAGTTCGGATCTGGTTTCAATGGCCCTTTTATCCCGCTACATTTCTTGTGGACCCAGTGGGAGCAGCTGTTACAGTGGATTGAGTTTTGGCCGGTTCCACTTAGACATATGGCGCATGGATACTTTCCTGTCTTCTTCTCAGGTATTTGGCTTGGGCTGGAGATCATCACCTTGGTCTTATTCATATTCACCCTGAGGCCTTTCTCTTCCATACCTGTCTTCCAGTCTTTGATTCTCATCGGCCAGGTTAAAGATTTTTAAAAGTAGGTCAAACTCCAAGGTCAAGGTCACAAAGTCCAAGGTCATGGTCAATTGTGAAAGGTCTTGGTAAGATGTGTCCATGTGTGAAATATCAAGGCTGTATTTGTAAAAGGTCATGAGATATATGCCGGGTTTATTTTTTTTTAAAGTAGGTCAAACTCCAAGGTCAAGGTCACAAGGTCCAAGGTCATGGTTAAATGTGAACGATGTTGATAGGAGGTATCTATGTGTGAGATATCAAGGCTGTATGTGTAAAAGGACATGAGATATAGGCAAGATTAAGAATTAAGTGTAAAATCAACAAAGGGCAATAACTCCAAGAATTTGATTGGCAGAGTTACGATTCTTGTGCACTGCACCTCTCCATAATGAAATCTAATAACCTGTAAAGTTTCATGATTCTACCTTACATATTCTTTGAGTTGTGCTCCGGACAAGAATCAAGTTATAAAATCAACAAAGGGCAATAACTCAAAAAATTTGATCGGCAGAGTTACGGTTCTTGTGCACTGCACCTCTCCATAATGAGATCTATCCACCTGTAAAGTTTCATGATTCTACCTTACATACTTTTTGAGTTATGCTCCGACAATAATCAAGTTTTAAAATCAACAAAGGGCAATAACTCCAAAAATATGATCGGCAGAGTTACGGTTCTTGTGCACTGCACCTCTCCATAATGGGATCTATTCACCTGTAAAGTTTCATGATTGTACCTTACATACTTTTTGAGTTATGCTCCGGACAAGAATCAAGTTATAAAATCAACAAAGGGCAATAACTCAAAAAATTTGATCGGCAGAGTTACGGTTCTTATGCACTGCACCTCACCATAATGAGATCTATTTACCTGTAAAGTTTCATGATTCTACCTAACATAGTTTTTGAGTTATGCTCCGGACAAGAATCAAGTTTGAAAATCAACAAAGGGCAATTACTCAAAAAATTTGATCAGCAGAGTTACGGTTCTTGTGCACTGCACCTCTCCATAATGAGATCTATTCACCTGTAAAGTTTCATGATTGTACCTTACATACTTTTTGAGTTATGCTCCGGACAAGAATCAAGTTATAAAATCAACAAAGGGCAATAACTCAAAAAATTTGATCGGTAGAGTTACGGTTCTTATGCACTGCACCTCTCCATAATGAGATCTATCCACCTATGAAGTTTCATGATTCTACCTTTAATACTTTTTGAGTTATACTTCGGACAAGGTTTGGTCTACGGACAGACCGACCTACGGACCGACCTTCCGACCCACCGACTTTCCGACCGACCTTCAGACCGACCGACCAACACTTGCAAAACAATATACCCCCATTTTCTTCGAAAGGGGGCATAATAAACTGGACACCAACTATATTGCTTTCAAAATATCAAACTTTTGTATTGTAAATAGCCAACCTTGATCTATCCAGTTGAGACTGCCTATATGTTCAGCAATGTCCTGAGTGTCTAGCTTCATATCCGGTATCTGGGGATCTATCAGCGAGGTGTCCGCCAACCAATCATAGTCATTTTGTAACATCTCATTCAGCTGCAGGATACTGTCTTTCATCAACTGTAACACATTTAACCCATTACCAGACTGCAATATTTTAGACTTTTCCAAATTCAAAGGTGTTGCAGACAACAATTTATAAAGCATGAAATGTTACATTTTGTGTTCTTTCTTGGTAGAAAAACCAGCAATTTCTTCATTTTCCAAAGCCTTTATCTTGTGAGGCGTCAAAAGGCGTCATTATCTGGGAATAGGTTAAATCAAGCTTTGTGTTGGGATATGAATAGAGAGCCCCACATGAAATTTGAAACCAACATGGATCCAGATAAGTCTGTTTAGCAATTTCCTTGCTTCAGCTTCATAAATTATCTGGTATTTTGGGGTAAAGCCTAAACCCTGTGTCATGCTTACTTTATTGAAGTATGCCGTATATAATAAAGGCAAGATTGCACTTGCTGATATTTGCAGGCTGGTATTATTCTGTTTTGCCTGCCAGAGACCATTGTATCCTAGGATCTACAAGACCAGGATTAATATATTCATTAATATTGTACATCACATTCAACTGGAGATTTTTGTCTTTCTTCAATAGCAAAAAAAAATATTTTGTATTAATTATCAATTAACTATTTTGCAGACATAACACCTACATGGAGTTATGAAAATAGAGTGTATGTGAAATTTCATTCAACTCTTGCACAAAGCCCTCAAAATATGTGTGGTTTGAGTGTGGTTTGAAACAAGTCAAATCACTGTGTGACAATTGACCTTATGGCATCTTTATGGTATGCTGTCTTCAAATAGTAATGTAACATACTTTTATCCGCTGGTTAATATCTCTACATTTCCGTACCGACGACAATTTCCTCATCATATCCTGTATGTTGGAACGACTCTGTTTACACTTTCGTAGTTGTTCGCTGATGGGTATGGTTGCCTCATGTAGTGTTGAATGTAAGGCATCTGACAGCTCATCTTGTTTGGCCCGCATCGTGGATTTTAATGATTCTACACAGTGAGACAGATACTTCTTTAGTTTCTCTTCTTCAGTCTGAAATAATCAAAGATATAAACTATATTTGGAAAATTACAAAATGTCAATTGTATTACAATTATTCAATTTGTAGATAAAGGCCATCAAACCAAACAAGTACCAACAACATATGATTTGGGTATAACTCTTTCCCAAACAAGACCTGGTTTTGATGTCCCTTGTACAGATAAGGCTTGGGAAAACATTGAGACAAAAGAAGAAAATGCTGATAAGCAGCATTTTCTCCTTTTGCCTCAATATTTTCTTTGCTATAATCTACAGAAATAGTATCTTTTTAATATCTCTTTTATTGACTGGATAAGCTTTTGAATTGAACCATCCTAAAATTTTGCCGTTTGGGAAAGGGTTAAATAAGAAGTTAGAACGCCTTTACTTTTCATTCATAGCTCTGTATAGAACAACATAATTATGGATCTCAGCCATCTGGAAACAGAAACACTGCAGCATTTGAGATCACTATGTAATCAGATATGACTGCTACGTCAAGAGTTTTTTTGCTATATCTCAGCTCAATTCTTTTCCTGGAAAATGATATATATTTTTAGATTCTTATCATTGGAAAAATTCTAAATAATTTCTTTTGACATCCCACTTTTTAGGACCAGCTTCTTTAAAAATCTTTTGTGTTCTGATAAAAGGATATCAAAAGAAACCAAAATTACCTCTATTCTTTTAAGCATATTCTCCAACTGAGCAATATGTGTATAGATAGGTATAGTTCTCTTCTTCAGTTCTGTTAGTGTATCTGCTATTTCTGCCTATAATTGACAATAATAATTAATATGGTATGAATACATGTACATATAACCATAATAAATCTATTAAACAAAGTGTCCAGAACCTATTACCAGACAAACTCTTCAGTCAGATTTTAGCAAAAATTGGTGGTCGAAAAACGGACAATTCAGAATGGCAAAGCATTTTTTTCAATTTGACAAAGTTGAAAGTCATTTCAAATATCAATCTAAAATCTATCGTTCCCTAGAATAGCAAATTGATACCCAAGGCTTTGCAATTAAAAACTTTTTGGTAAAAGCTGATGATCATTGACTTTAAAAAGGAAGTACATGTAATTACAATAATATTAAATATTTATAATCACCTGTAATACTGCAGCTACTTCAGTCAGCTGTTTTACTCTGTGTCTTGGTCGATGACCCTCTTTCTCACATTTTCTACACACTGACATCGAGCAGCTCTCACAGTATCTACTCATGGGCTCACTGTGATCAGGACATGTTGAGATGTCAATCTTGAGGTCTCTATTCCATGCCAAGTCAAAAATGTCTACAGGCGAGAAGTTCTGATACATGGAAATGATGCTCTCTAGAGGTTTATTTACTGGCAGGGTGTCTATCCCATATTTACTGATGTTGAAGTCTCGCTGGCACACGGGACAGTTGAAGGATGTCGGAGGTCCGATGGACAGGAAACTGAATGACTGACCACTGTCCACTACACTGTGTAGACATTCACGACAGAAAACATGTCCGCATGGTAATATTGTGGGTACTCGGAACAGCTCTAGACAAATTCCACACATGAGTTCTGCATCCAGCATGTTCAAGAATGAGGTGAGTTCATTGCTTCTCTCTGTTGCCATAGCTACAAGTCTTGTCTGGGTACAGGTTACAGGTTAACTTCAGCTGCAGACAGGTTCAACAAAAGCTGCAATTAACCCATTACCAAACGACAGAATTTTGGGGTGCTCCAAATTCAAAGATGTTGCAGACGACAATTAGAAGTGAATGAAAATTAACATAAATTGGTCTTTTTGTGTAGAAAATATTGTGGGAAATGAAGAAATTGCTTGTCACAAGCAATTTCTTCATTTTCCACAATGTTTTCCAAAGCATTTTCTTCTGAGAGTCAAAAGGCGTCACTGTGCAGTAATGGGTTAAACAACAAAAATTCACCTCGGAACAGCTCCAGACAAATTCCACACATGAGTTCTGCATCCAGCATGTTCAAGAATGAGGTGAGTTCATTGCTTCTCTCTGTTGCCATAGCTACAAGTCTTGTCAGGGTTCAGGTTACAGGTTAACTTCAGCTGCAGACAGGTTCAACAAAAGCTGCAATTAAACAACAAAAAATCTCCTTTTGTCTCGATTTTTTAACTATAATGTCATTAAAGCTATCTACATCATCATCGATTTTGTCGTATGCAGCAGAATTAAATTTGGAAACACCTAGAAGTTTGTTGTTTGAGTAAGGGTTAAAGGGAGAGCCTGTAACTATTTCCCTATCAATATTTAAGAATTGTAGGTCTAGAATCTACTTGCAAGGGCAGATCTAAAGGGGCGTAGGGGGTCTGGACTCCCTGGAATTGGCCGAATATTGATTTTTTACCATAAAGCCGTAGTGTAACCATCTTCGCTAGCCAAGGCTGAACCCACCTATGTTTGTTTTCACCCTTGGCGGATTTAGTCGGATTTTCTCGAAATCGCAAAACGCCGCCTAGCGGTTGTCCTGCTGGTTGTTATGGAGTAGCAACCCAGTGATTTTTTTTTTTCCTAAAAAAACGGTCGTTATTCGGCCCCTTCCCCCTCTCTGAGGAATATACTTTTTCCCCCATTTCAAATAAATCTTCCCCTCCTGGAACTAAATTTTTTTTTTGCAAAGAAAAATGCTAATCATATTTAGATTCTAGGCATCTCAAACAGTTCCGATGGTTGTTTGAATGGCCCATTATGAAATACAAGCAAGGTAAATGTATTTATAACACTGTATTTGAGAGTATAAACATGTAATGAAATTTCCCCTTTTTGGACTTTCACGCGCAAATCGTCCCTTACTTATGGGCCCTGACCGCCTTCCCCAAAAATTAACTAGAAAGACCTGAAGGTCTTGAGTCGCTCCACAGGCCTGAATTTCCTTTAATATTAAATTCAAGTTTTGACTAGATTTTTGAGTACTTGTGGTTCTTACAGCAAAAATAAAGTCAAAAGAAGAATCATGTGGTCAATGCAAAAAGAAAGTAAATGATTGACTAATATTTTAGGGATGTTAGAGCAAAAATAAAATTGAAAACTGTTATTTTGCCAAAATTCAAGGACACATAATTCAATATGTATATTTAAAATCAAATCAAAAATTAAACACATGCAAGATCTTATGATCACTATCATTCTGTTCAAATTTTGTCTATATTAGTCAATATTCATGGCTTCAAGAGTGGAAAAAGTGTCTAAAACTGAAATTTTGTCAATTTCAAGGGCACATAACTCAGATTATAATAGTGTGATCATGTTGAAAATTACACATACGCAAGATCTTGTTTTCAACAAGATTCTTTCCAAGTATCATCTTGATTGGTTAACATTAAGTGGTTGCTAGAGTGAAAACAAAGTCGAAAATGGCAATTTTGTCAAATTGAAGGGCACATTACTCATGATGTACAATTCCGATCAAGCTGAAAATTACACACAGGCAGCATATAATGCTTATATATATATTCTGTCCAAGATTTGTCTTGATTGGTCAATATTTGTAGATTTTAGGGTAAAAATAAAGTCAAAACCAGCAAAATAGAGCCGAAAATGAAAATTTTTGACAATTTCAAGGGCACATAACTCATGCCATAAAATTCAGATCAAGCTGAAAATTTTACTAAGGCAAGATCTTATAGTCAGCATCATTTTATTAAAGTTCTGTCTTGTTTGGTCAATATTTGTAGTTGCTAGAGTGAAAACAAAGTCAAAATACAGCCGAAAATGGCAATTCTGTCAATTTCAAGAGCACATAACTCGTGATGTAAAATTCAGATCAAGCTGAAAATTTTACCAAGGCAAGATTTTGTAGTCAGCATCATTCTGTCAAAGTTTTGTCTTGATTGTTCAATATTGGTATATTTTAGAAGAAAACTAAAGTCAAAACCTGCTATTTTTGACATTCAAGGGCAGATAACTCAGGTTGTTCTAATTCAATCCATATTCTTTGAAGGAATCTGAGAGAGGGTCACCCAAGGATCATTCCTGTGAAGTTTGGTTGAAATCCATCCAGTAGTTTTTGAGAAGAAGATTTTTAAAGAAAAAGTTTACGGACGGACGCACGCACGACGGACACACCGCCATGACAATAGCCCGCTGGCCTGAAAGGCCAGTGGAGCTAAAAATAAACACTGCAACCAATCAAATGTCGCATTCTAAACACATTTGTCATTATTTTGTCCATTATTTATGACGTCATTGACGCGCATTCTCTTTTGCGTTCTACATCATACTGACTATGTAAAAGTTAGCAGCTATTTTGGTCCAGTTGTTGAAAGTATAATAGTTTGTCGAATAAAAATAGAAAATTGTTGTCTATTGCAGTGAAATTCTTAGGAAAAATCTCTCATCTTCGCATTTTTGAATCGCAAATGCAATACATTTTCCTGGCCGTTGTCATGACTTGTTTACTCATAACAAATATATGTATCGATCAATCTTCTTCTTTTTCTTCCTGTTAAAGTGCAGGGTCCACTCTGGGACATCAACACACTTGTGAAACTGTACAAGGTAGTGGTGAAGCGGTGAAAAATGTGCAGATAAAAACAAGGTGCTGTTGGTGTCTAGTGGGCCTCGATCCTTACCCTGAAGGCCTCCACGGTCTGTGCTGTGGCTAGTCTTTCTGGAAGCTGGTTCCATAAGCATATTCCAGATGGAAAGAAGCTGTGTTTGTAGACTTCAGTGCGGCAGTGCTTTTGCATAAATCTAGCAGAGTTGCCCCTAGTGGTGGATGTCATTCGTTGCAGGTACTTAGATGATTGAATGTCTACTAGTCCATAGGTAATCCTGTACATCATTGTTACTTTTGGCATTCTTTCTGCCATGTTCGAGGGTATTCCAGTTGAGATTTTCGATCATTTGATTTGTGCTACATACCTTTTACCTTTGCGTTGAGATCATCTTTAGGCTGGTGCCTCTTCGATCCGTCTTACTCTGTTGATATCCTGAATGCCCGCTTCCGGTCCGTAGCACTCGGGATTAAATTTGATAGGAATATGCTTCCACACTTTGTTTAAAACACTCTTAAAACTATTTACATTTTTAGCACTGATAAGCTCCTCAGGCAGGTTGTTCCAAGGTGTGATAATACGCATAGTGAAAGAATTTTTACGCAAATTTGTTTTACACTGTGGTTTATACAGCTTATGTTTGTGGCCTCTGGTATTTGGTCTATTATTTGATTTGTTAACGCAGAAAAGTTTCCCTTTGTTTACTTTATCGATATTGTTGATAATTTTGTAGGTTTGGATCATGTCTGCTCTTAATCTACGATATTCTAGTGAGGGTAGTCCTAACAATTTGAGTCTTTCTGGATAGCTTTTATCTCTAATTTCAGTAACCAATTTAGTAGCACGTCTTTGTATATTTTCAAGTTTGATTTTCTCATTTTTATACATTGTCAACCAGACGCAACTCCCATATTCTAAATGAGGTCTAACAAGGCTTTTGTACAAAATCAAAAACATTTCTTTATCAATGACTGTAAAACTTCTTCTGATTAGTCCAATCATTTGGTTTGCTTTTTTGATCTTTGTATCGATATGTTCACGGAATAAGAGTTTGTTATCCACAATGATGCCAAGGTCGGTTTCTGTTGTGTCTTTTGAGATATTCTTATTTAGAAGAGTATACGGTGCGTTAGCTTTATCCTTCTTTCCAATGTGAATGTGTTTGCATTTGTCTTGATTAAAGTGTAGTTGCCATTTGTTCGACCACTCCTCTAGATTGTCAATATCCGATTGCAGCTTATCATGGTCTGCAACACTTTTGATGGGCGAGTATATCTTTGTATCATCTGCAAAAAGCTTGGTACTACAACTTAGATTATCTGGAAGATCGTTTATGAAAATAGTGAAGAGTATAGGGCCTAACACACTTCCCTGAGGAATTCCGCTAGTAACTTCTTTAAATGTTGAATTAACTCCATTCAGTACAACCCTTTGCATCCTACCTGTCAGGAAGTCCTCAATCCACCCTAAAACTTTTCCAGTGATTCCATATCCTTCCATCTTCTTTAATAGTCTTTTATGTGGTACTGTATCAAATGCTTTCTTGAAATCCAGATAAATGACATCTAACTCCTTGTTTTCATCCAACATTTTGGTCCAATCTTCCATTGTCTCAATAAGCTGGGTGGTACATGATTTACCTTTCCTAAAACCATGTTGATTTTCCGAAAAAAGGTTATTTTCTTCCATGTGTGTTGTAATGCTATCTCTGATGATTTTTTCCATAATTTTGCAGACGATGCTAGTAAGGCTTATTGGTCTGTAGTTACCAGCGTCTTCTTTGGACCCTTTTTTGAATAATGGAGTGACATTTGATGTTTTCCACACAGAAGGTAACTTCATTTCTGTCATGGATTTGGTGAAAATTGTTGCTAGCGGTTTTGTAATCAAATCTGCTACTTCTTTTAGGAATTTTGGGTGCACATTATCTGGTCCCATACTTTTTCCTTCTTTCAGGGCCTTTAGATGCTTATTTATGGTCTCCTCATTGAAGATTATATTGTCTATCCTTTTATCAGTTCTTTTTGCGAAGTCTGGTATAAGATTGTTCTCTTTTGTGAAAACACTTTGGAAGTGATTGTTTAATAACTCTGCTTTTTCTTTATTGTCAGTGTGTACATTACCATTTTGGTCCTTCAAGACTGGGATTTGTTCTTTAACTTTTGTTTTAGATTTTATAAACTTCCAGAATTTTTTCGGATTCGTTTTAAGGGTTGACACAATATCTTTTTCATAGTTTCGTTTTGCTTCTCTGACCTTTCTCACTGCATTGTATTTGGCTTGACTGTATTTTGTTCTATTCTGTGTAGTCCTGCAATATTTGTATTTCTTCCACCTTGTACATTTTACTTTTACGGCCTTGAGGGCTTCAGCGTTCATCCATGGTGTCTCCGATTTGTCTGGGTTAAATTTGCACTCCGGTATGTTCTCTTTTGCTAAATTCATAATAGTATCGGCAAATTTTCCCCAACTCGTCTGAGCATCACAATGGCTAAATTCTAAATCCCAGTTTTTGTCCCCGAGTATTGAACGTATATTTTCGTAGTCTCCTTTATGGTAGTTGAGTCTACTTAGTGTTTCTCTATTACTGTTACTGTCGTTCCCAGCAAGCAGATTAAATTCTATGCATTCATGGTCACTTTTTCCTAATGGCGCGTTATGGGTTACACTATCAACCATCCCCATTTCCGTGGTGAAGATGAGGTCCAGTATGTTGGATTTATTTCCCTCTTTGTGGCGTGTTGGTTTTGCTATATGTTGATGAAGAAAAGACTCTTGGATTATGTTAAGAAATTTTTGGGTTAAGTTGTTTTGACCTTCAGTACATCTTTCCATTTCCCAGTTGATGTTTTTGAAATTAAAATCACCCACATGTATTTTTAGGTTCGATTGTTGGCTATCTTTATTGTTATATGATAGTATTTGGGTTAGTTCGTTGATCACTTTGTTGTCCGTTGCACTTGGGCTACGATAGATGCAGGTTAATAAAATATTATTTTCTTCAGTGTTGATCATAATTTGGACATATTCCACTAATGTTGTTTTCAAGTCATTCACTTGGTATGCTCCAATAGTATTCTTGACATATATTACACAACCACGCTTAGTAAAAGTTTTTTCTGGGGGATGAAACATTGTATAACCCGGAATGTGCCATATTGGAGAATT
Source organism: Fragum sueziense (assembly GCA_963680895.1). NCBI lineage: Eukaryota > Metazoa > Mollusca > Bivalvia > Cardiida > Cardiidae > Fragum > Fragum sueziense. The sequence goes on from OY804596.1 coordinate 7,827,636, forward strand.
GTATTCCAAATCGTCATTCTGTTTGGGAAACACCTCAGTGACCGCAATAATGTCATATGAATTGCTATTTACAAGCGCTTTCAGTTCATCTATTTTGTTTAATAGACTGTCAGCATTTGTGTACATGATGTTAAAAGATTTTTTTATATTACATTTTCTTTCATTTTCTTTAAAAATAAAACTAGCTCCCTAGTCTACGTTAGGGGTTGAGGGACTACTACTGCTCGTCATCCCTTCCGCAGATGCTCCGGACAGAACTGTGGGCACACTACGGCTACTTCTTACTGGTAGTAGTAGGTCCTGTGACATCAGTTGAGAATCGAAAATCCCAGACATGTTTTGTAATTGTATATATTTGGATGGAGTTGTAAAGGCTGTGACGTCCAAGTCTGTGATATCATCTCTGTTGTTGTTGTTGTTGTTGTTTGTAGTCACTCTGTTTCTGTTAAATTCCGGCGTTAGTGTTCTTTCTGGATCAGTGTTATCGTTATTTATTGCTACATTCTCTTTTTCTTTGTCTTTCTCTCTATCTTGTCCTTTCTTTGCTAGTCTTCTCCTTTTGCTCTCGTTTCTTTGTGCAACCGTCAAATCTTTCACAATTATACATTCTTTTAAGTCTGCTGATAAAGTTGATGTTTTTAGATTTCTTGCATTGTCTAAAATAGTTTTCCTGTGTTGTTTATTGTTAAATACAATTTTTAGAGGTCTTGTTTTTTGAGGATCGTGTGTACCCAATCTAAACATTATTTTCACGTCGGGTGAGTCTACTCCCATCGCCTGACAGATTTCTTTAAATTTATTCTCGTCATGCTGTATTCTCAACATCGGTGTGTGTCTTTTACTTTCAGGTAAGTTGAAAATAATGAGGTTTAACATTCTGGTTTTTTGGTCTTCCACTTCTCTTACCTCTTTACGTATTTCTTTTTGTAAACTGGCTTTGATCTCTTTCTCTATTTCTTCTTTTAGAACAGGCTTCAAAGTATGGACTTCCTTCTTGATATTTTCACCTAAGTTGTCCCTCATGTCGGTGAACTGGTTCTCTAAATTTGTCAATCTTCTGTCAGTTTTCTCATCTATAGAACGAAGATGCGCATGTAGGTTTGACATACTAGGGAAATTTTGTTTGCAGTTGTTGCAGGTCCATTGAAAGTTGTGTGTTGTGTCATCTGCAAGAGCTTTTGCCAGGGAAGGAGATATGTTGGTACAACTCATACAAAATGTAAGCTCACATACACTGCAGTTGATAGTTTCAACGCTCTGGTCTATAATTTGGTCACATTTTGGACATGTGTTGCTAGCCGCACGGGGACGTTTTAGTATTGGTGTTGATGTAATTTGCCGATATGCCATTTTGATGATGTTAATGACAGGGCTTCCCTATCTTATTTTGTATGTGTTGGTATATTTCAAGGATTTGTTTGTTTGTTTGTTTTTTCTGTATTTATGTAGGAATTTAGACAGGGCTTCCCTATCTGATTCCGATTTAGGTGTGATTGTTCCTGACAGGCGGTGATAGAATTGGTGACTCGACGATGATTCTATCCTGTTCACTGTTGTTTTTGATTTTTGGTTTTCAGACAGGGCTTCCCTATCTGACCTTTTGCACAGCAAAAGTAGTACTAAAAGCCAATGTTAGCCTCAAATTCCCTAAAGGAGCTTTGATAACTACTGTTTGTTATATTTCACAAAAGGCAATTTTTATTTTAAGTCTTTTAAGACAGGGCAATCCCTATCTATTAGTCTCTGGCACAAATGTGATGAGCATTAGTTAAGTTTATGATAATTGTTGCCTTTCAGTGCTAATTCCTGTACACACTACAGTAGTATATCTTTTATTCATAAAGACAGGGCCATCCCTATCTAGAAATAATCATTTGAAAAGAAACGAAACACTGCGGTAAAGTTTTCTTACATATATTTACACACATAATAAGTCTATTTCTTATTGATACAGTTAGTCAAAGCAGTCACTATCTTGATAAATCTCTAACACACTTACTGTATTTAGTCCATGTGAAATACATGTTTAATTAATTATAAGTTTTTTCTTGAATATTTTCAATAACACACTTATTTTTGTATTACAAGTAAGACAGGACTGTCCCTCTCTTTATTTCTTCCCATATATAAAGGGAAGTTAGCTACTCTCATTTGTATTTACACACTATTCTTCACTTTCAAACTTTTTTTAAACCGACCACAGTGTAGAATGTTCAAATTATCTTATAAGACAGGGCAATCCCTATCTCTTAATTACAAAAATTTCACTGTTTTTATTAATTTGCGCATTATTTAGCTAATCTCAATTGTATTTACACACTATTCTTCAATTTCAAACTTTTTAAACCGACCACAGTGTCTTATAAGACAGGGCAATCCCTATCTTTTAATTACAAAAATTTCACTGTTTTTATTATTATGCGCATTATTTAGCTAATCTCAATTTTCTTGACACACTATTCTTCACTTTCAGCTTTTTTTTAAACTGACCACAGTATCGAATGTTCAAATTATCTTATAAGACAGGGCAATCCCTATCTTTTAATTACAAAAATTTCACTGTCTTTATTAATTTGCGCACATATTTACTCTCAGAAAGAATAATAATCCTTGTATTTACAAAAAATGCTAATTTGTAGACAGGGCAATCCCTATCAATACAGTAGATCTATGCGGTATTTCACTTTCAGTATTTTGTGAAGCCATAGATTGGAAAGCAGTCTATCAGGATGTACGCCATCTCTGTACAGATTGAAGTTTTTCCTGTATCTCACTCTATACGAATGTCTGTCTTTACAACACCTAATTAAGTCTTGCGCTAATTTGGGGCTTCTGAACGTGTTTAACGAATCAATCCTAGTATTCAAATTATCAATAGCCCTGTGCAAATGTCTGTCTTGTACGTAAAAAGGAGATAAGTTGTAACAACATGTCCTGTTGTAGTTTCCAGTTGTGAATTGGGCCGCTCTCCATTGCACTGATTCGAGTTGTTGGATGTTCTTAGTTGAATAGGGGTCCCAGACAGATGAAGAGTACTCGAGGATTGGTCGTACAAATGATTGGTTCCAGCGAGGTCTCTCTGGAACCAATGAAAACGCTTTCCAGGACACCAAGAAAATCAGACTAGATACGCCAAGGGTGAATACAGAAACAATGTTAACGTTGTATATGTCACCTTTGGCTTGCGAAGATTTAGTGTAACGTGACATATATAACACATTTTAAACCATCATTTGGGCTTGGAACCCCACCCCTCACCCACCCCACCCCCGGAAAAAATCCTGGATCTGCCCTTGACTTGTCCTAACTGAAGTATTTCATATGGACAACAAAAAGAAGTTGAAAATAATAGTCAAAAATAAAACACACATCATGAAATGGAAATTTGCAGACAGCACAAAATTCATGGAATGTGCGTCAATCTGAGTAAAAAGAAAGCAGCGCATTTGCAAAACAAACCGGAGGGCCTGGTTGCTGAACAAATTTAACCAGTCAGAAACTGTCACTTGGAAACCCATCAAACCCGCAATTATTTGGTCTTGAACATGTTTATATTTCTGTCACTTTGGACATTTCGCTGGGTTTTCCCTCCAACTTTCGTTTTTGATTTCATCGACTGGTTCTCCATTCATGCAAATATCTATCTCAAGACGCAGACCTTATCAATGATGTTGAAAACCAGTCTACAGAGACAAATCGGCTTTTTCCGTAACCTAGTAAACTCGGATTTTATCGGATTTTAATTTCACTCGGTAATCTCCGGAAATCAATTGTAAACAGAACAGTTTGGCATAAAATGGCCAAAGTGAACAAGATTCCAGATTCTGTGATAAAACAAATTGATTCCACGGATGTTGTGAGCAAACAGTGTTTTGCTGTCTATGACGAAGACAGGTAAGAAACACTGTTTGAATTTTTTGACAAGATTTTGTTAGATTCATAGATTGTCACTGAGAATTTTATCAGACTGTCACTGAGAAATTTCAGTTTGACAGTTCCACTAATGCACTGTAAGGTTAAAGAATCACAGGTGTTATTGCAGCAAGTCTCATAACCGTTTCCCAGATGGAAAAATAAGGACGATTTCACTTTGACAGCTGAAAAGATGAAATGGATTTTGAAGACTACATAATCATTTAAATAAGATTATCGTGGATTGACCGGTTTTCGATACCCTTACGGTTCTGGATAAACAATGAGGAATATAAGGGTTTACCCAACCAATTCAAGCTGAATCACAAAAATCTTACCTATTTAGCCTACAAAAATCTTATTTTCGTAGATATTTATCGAAGTAGAGTTGGGAAAATAATGACCTTAAAAAACAAGGTAAAATGGGTCATTTCTCGTAAAGTTGACCTATTTTCGATACCTTTTATATCTTTATTGTTGACGAGTATTTATTTACAGTTTGGTGCAAAACATATGCAACATGCAAAATGGAGGAATACTTGGTGTAAACAAATGGAATAATTTCATAAATGCCTATGGTTACTTGCGTTTTTTAAGTCATTACCAAATATCAAAATTTCTGACCAAATCATAAACCAAAAAAAAATGCAGACAACAATCTTTTGCTTATGAAATTGATTTCTTTATTATTTTTTGTACAAACATAGTGGATAAAGAAGAAACTGCATGCTAAAAGTAATTATTCATTTTCAGTAATGTCCCATGAAATTTTGTTGTTGTTGTTTTTTCAAGAAGAAAACAAATGAAAAGAAGTGAAAATATTAAGAAAAAACAGAAAACTCGAGTAAGACACCTTCACTTTTGAAACACCCTGTACCTACCCAACCACTGGCGTCACATGACTGTCATGTGACTTTTTGAAGCAGACGAATGTGCCAGTTCATTGGTTGGTAGTTAAATGTTAATTTTTGGATCATTTTAAGTATTTTTTTCGTCTTTTTTAGGACAAAGAAAAAGTAATAGTGTAAACGGCATGTTATTTTCCGAAAATAAGAAATTAGTGATTACTTGCTTGTTTTTCAAGCATTTCTGGTGAAATTTTCGTTGAGTGAAGAGCTTATGACACCGGTCCAAAAAATGAAAACAATGACGTCATGCATCATCCGGTTTACTGAGCAAGCGCAAAAACCATAGAGTCACGATTTGAGGTACGTATCGAAAACAGGTTGAACTACGATAGTATACAGTCAGAAATTGAAGAAAATATGCAGTGAAAAAGAGAAAATTTTCACAAGCCAATGGATGTCAAAACCAGGTTTTGCTTTGGAAGAGATCAACAGTGATTCAGATTGACAGCCTCGATAGCGCAGTGGCTGGAGACCTCGGTTTGTAATGGGAAATCCGAGTTCAAGTCCTACTCAGGGAGGTGTGCCCTTGGCTTGGGTAAGACACTTTGTCAATGCCTCAGTCTAGCCGGCTGTATAAATTGGGTTGGACGATTGACTGAAACATCAGAACAGACCAAAACCAGTATCGAAACCAACCAAATGGTACTAGAACAGTATTAACCAATTGCCACACAGTGCCGCCCTTTGACGCCCCATAGGATAAAGGACCTACGGTATTAAAGGTTTTTGAAAACATTCTGGAAAATGAAGAAATCGCTGTGACAAGCAATTTCTTCATTTGATATTTTCCCACAATGTTTTCTTTCCAAAGTATCATAGTCATACAATTTCAAAATTTAATCACATTGAAATTGTTGTCTGCAACTTCTTTCAATTTGAACCAACCCAACATTTTCAAATTCTCATTTGTTATGGGTTAAGGTAAGGCCTGGGTAAACCGTAATCAGTTATGGAACGAAATATGTATGGTGCAAATCAACAATTTTAAACTATTCTAAGACGATTTTAAAGGGCAGTAATTTTCATTGCTCTCAAATCTTGAATTTTTGACTTTCGTTGTTTTTTTTTGCCGACTCTTCATACAATTTAGAAACATTTTCACGAAAATTGTTTAAAATATTCCCCAGAAATCTGAGCACGCTCAATTATTTCTGTTGTTACGAAAATAGGCCATATTGCATCTAACGGTACTTTAAAAATGCTTAGACTTACGGACGTCACAGAATAAGTTGAAATATAACAATTATACCGGAAGTGCATTACCCAGGCCTTACCTTAAAACGAAATGTGCTGTTTTCATCCATATATTTAGCAAATTCAACCTGGGTGCAATCCAATTTTAGTCTGATCTGATATAAATGAGTTGCAGATGTTGAAAAAGACTTTTTGAATAATCAGGGACAACAATATTTTCAGCATCTAGGCCTATCATATTGAATATTCTGTCATAATTTTCATACATTCATGATTGTGTGATTTGAAATTGGAGTTTTATGATATAAACTGGAGAGTTGTAGTCTGAATGTGTAGTAAGTTAAACGGGTGATTATTTTGCACACATACATTTTCAACACATTCAAAGGGATAACCATTTTGCTGTGGCAATGATATTCTGGATTGTAGACTTCCTTTAGACTATGTGCATTCAGATATTTTCCACTTTCATAAAGATGGACAACCAATTTCTTCATTTTTCACAATGTTTTCCAAAGCCATTATCTTGTAGGTAGTCATATAGAGTCATTGTGTGTATAGATTAAGGTCCTTTTTTTCTGAACACATTACGCAGTTGTAGAATTAAAATATCTAGGACATTTTAAAAGTGAAATGTCACATGATAATTATGGGATTTTAACCCTTTCCCAAACAAGACCTGGTTTTGACGTCCCTATTAGAAAAGGCTTGGGAAAACATTGAAACAAGAGAAGAAACTGCTGATAACCAGCAGTTTCTCCTTTTGTCTCAATATTTTCTGTGTCATATTTTACACCAATCCTATCTTTAACAACATCCATTTTGTCATCTGTAGCAGCTTTCTAATTGGGCCACCCTAAAATTTTGTCGTTTGGGAAATGGTTAATGAAATCTGACTTGAAATGTGCATTACAACATCATTGACACAATGGTTCATGCACTCCTCGACTTGTAATCAGGGGCCTTGGCGTTAGATACCAGTTGATTAATTTCCACATTATAGTGACGTCTTTTGTCACCCGACAAGATGACGGCTTTAGAAAACATTATGGAAAATGAAGAAATTGCTTGTAACAAGCAATATCTTCATTTCCCACAATGTTTTCTACACAACCAAAAAAAAGCCTAAAGTTTCATTAACTTGAAAATGTTACCAGCAACTTCTTTGAATTTTAACCAGTCTTGAATTTTTCCGGCTGATAATGCCGGTCTTGTCAATGCCTCAGTCTAAGTAGCTGTATAAAGTTGGTAGCAGTGAGGTCAACTCTGATTCAGACTGAATGTCTTCTGCCTTCTGCAGGTGTGTAAAAATGTTTTATGCAAATAAAGATTCAGGACAATGCCATAATTTTTTTGATAACCCCCCTTTTCGCCAAATTCCAGGGGGGTCCTACCCCTATCCCCCCTCTGGATCCACGTATGTCTGACTCTTATTATCGCATGTTCGATCCCATTCCATACCATCTTTTTGTCTCTATGAAGCACTTCTTGAGAGTAGCCAAGCGCTGAAGTCCATTCAGAGTTCTTTTCTTAACCAATTAACAAATAGCAAATTTTAAACTGATCCGAGTTCAAAGATGCCAAAGACAACAGCTTCAAGTGAAATAAATTTCACATTTTTAGGGTAGTTTTGGTCAGAAAACATTGCGGGAAATGAAGAAATTGCATGTGACAATCAATTTCTTCATTTCCCACAATGTTTTCCTAAGCCTTTATCCTCTGTCACAAGCAATTTCTTCATTTCAGACAATGTTTTCCTTGGCAATTATCTTGTAGGGAGTCAAAAAGCGTCACTGTGTTGTAATGGGTTTAACTTTCATGTTGTTTTTCTCGCTAACAGGGATGGTGTTTTAAACGAGGATGAATTGTCTCGTTTTCTGGAGGACATCCTAATATCGGAGACACATCCCCTCTCAGATGACATCACACACAGAATTTTTAATCTCCTAGATGAGGACAAGGTATTGTTTACAACCCTTACCTTCATTAATTAACCCTTTCCCTTACAAGACCTACTTTTTATGTCTCCCATTATAGGCGGCTTCTGGTTTTGATTTCTTCAGTAAAAGAAGCTTGGGAAACATTGAGGCAAATTGAAAAAAAGGCTGATAACCAACATTTTCTCCTTTTGCCTCAGAATGTTCTGTGCTATATGGGACACAAATTCTATCATTATTTAACACCGTAGCAGCTATAACCTATTCCCAAACATTGACGCTTTTTGATTTTAAAATATATATTTAAGATATAAAGGCTTTGGAAAACATTGTGGAAAATGAAGAAATTGCTTGTGACAAGCAATTTCTTCATTTATCACAAGGTTTTCTACCCAAAAAGACCATAAAATTCACAATTATTTTCACTGGAAATTGTCATCTGCAGCATCTTTGAATTTGGAATAGTCCAAAATTTGCCGTCTGGTAATGGGTTAAGATTTGTTTAGCCTTAATTTAGTTACTTTTGTCTTTTGGGAAAGGATTATGGCTAATCAAGCCTCTTTTGTAGACTACTATGCATTTGCGACAGATCTTTTTCACTTTTGTTTTATGTAGAGTAGTACTAGAGTTAGAAGGTCAATGCATCTGTATGTATACAATCATGTACTCATGCTCCCATAAATAAATGAACAAGGATCTGAAAAAAGAACTATGTTGTGCATGTACACAGTCTGATCTAGATCCATATGCTGTTATCTTAACCCATTACCACACAGAGACTCTTTTTGACTCCCCCCCCCCCTAAAGCAAATGTCTTCAACTCTTGGGAAAACATTGTGGAAAATGGAGAAATTGCTTGTGACAAGCAATTTCTTCATTTTTCACAACATTTTCTTACCCAAAATGTAAAGATTTTTGTAATTTCATCAACTTGAAATCATTGTCTGCAACCCATTTCAAATTAGAACAGTCCAAAATTATGTCGTTTGGGAAAGGGTTAACTCTTAAAGAGCAGCATGGATTGATCTTGATCCAGTTACTGTAGCCGTGTGCGATTTAGGCTGGTAGAGCTCTTCTAGAAGAGTATGGTTCCCGCCTCTGATACACTACGTTGTAGAAAAAATGCAACATAGTGTATCAGAGGCTGGAACCAGACTAGTGCTACCACTTCTAGAAGAGCTCTACCGGCCTAAATAGCATGCAGCTTCTATAAAATGCCATAAGGGCCATAATTCCATATTCCCACTTGAAAATATTTTAGATACATGGTTGCGGTAGGTAGGACTTGTTTTGATCAGGATAACATCTTTATTTACCGAAGCATTGCAAAATCATTTAGCCTTAGGACAGTATTTTGTTATAAATTATGTGTTGTTTTGATCAATGAATTCAATCATTTCTGTTTTTTCCCACCATTTTGCTTTTTCACAATAGGTGATCATGTGACATAACATTTTCAATAACTTCAGTGTTTTCCCCAGCCCAATAAGCTGTATCGGCCCCACTACAGCTTCATGGAAATCAGTGTAATGCCACTACAGCTTCAAAGTTTGATTTCTTCAAAAAGGTTACCTAATAGGGGATTTGTAGACATTTCATGTCACAAAGTGATGAATAATGTATTCTTATAAAATTTAACGTAATAATTATGTATAAAACCATAATGGGAAAAGAAGAAATTGCTCAAATTGAACAATTTCTTCTTTTCCCATTATGGTTTTATTCACATTTATTTGCATGAGCACAATGAATTTCAAGGTCTACAAATACTTATAATTTGCCACTACGGCTTCAAACTATTCTGGGGAGAACCCTGATTACTTTAAATAATAACTTTTTATCAGTTAATTTTTTAAAGATCTACCGCTTGGTCCATATTCCGGGAACCCTTGATGTGTTCCAGACTTCTCTGCTGTAAACCATTTTCAAATCGAATACATATTAACAAAATTATTGAGGATTTTCTGCAATTGTTGTGTCATGTGATTCCTCGCAATTTTTTAATGCCCCCTTATTGAAAGATCAGGTGCATATTGTTTTACCCGTGTCTGTTTGTCTTTCTGTCTGTCCAAAAACTTAACATTGTCCTGTTAGCGGGAATTCATGTTTCACAAACACATCTTGTTTCACAGAGGATTTTGTGAAAGTTACAAGTCAAAGTCATGTCAAGGCCATAATTATGTAAGGAAAAGATGCTGTAACAGGGGCATGGGGTATTTCACAAACTAAACTTGTTTTCTTCTACTCCCAACAGGATGGAAAGATCTGTCCAGATGATTTCAGAAGATGTGGTTATTATTGGCTCAAACAAGTAAGTACTGTAATATTAACCCATTAATTCAAGGTACTGCAGACTATTTATACACCCGCAAAACAAAATAATGTTTTCGTTATTGCCCTTTGTTGTTTCATTTTGTCAGGACCATATCTCTGAAAGTAAAGTAGCTATGAACTTCATGGGTAGATAGTTCTCACTAAGATGTGCAATGTACAAAGAATGTAAGTCTACCTCGCTTATTCTGTGAGTTATTGCCCTTTGTTGTAGCGAAAGCTTGTGCAGGCGGGGGGGTATCAAGTCACATTCTGTGACAGTTCTAGTTTGTAGCAGGATGAGTTCAGCGGCCCTTAAGTACGAGGGATGATCCAAAAGTAATGTCACAAACGTTGTATTCGGTTATTTTATGAACGTATCCTCATGCAACTTTAGATGCCGAAAGATTAACATTCGTTTAATACATGCACGAATTTTCATAAAGTTGAGTGTAAAATTACAATAATAAACTACATTTTTACATAGCGCATCGTTGTCCAGCGCCGCACAACGCACGACGTCATTGACGTCATTCTACTCCTTTTCAAAATATCGCCCTCTGTGTTTAATTAATGCAACATTAGTGGCGTTCGACCCGCTTCATAAATGCATTTAAAAAAACATTCAGCAATTCTTTGAATGCATTCCTTGAATAAATGTTTTCTCAGTTGGTTTAGTTCGACATTATAAATTCTTCTTAAATTCAGCTTAAGATGCGGAAATAGCGCAAAGTAACATGGACGTTGGCGTTCCCCAGCTCCACATGTCTTCCGGCTCGTTTTGATCTTCAAACGACTCATATTCACTCTCCAAAAAGCTTGCACTAACGGTAGACGTCTCTATCATGAAATGTCCGTTCTTTTAGGTTGAATTTATTGTTTCTGTTGCTTTAGTCGGCTATTTTGCAAGCCTTTAGCGAAAGTTAAGAATTGCACGTTGTGGGCATTTATCCGATTCTGCCATTATCCCGAATGCGAGTGGTGAATTCAATAAGACTTTTTTGGTATTTTAACGCACCGATTTTATTGAAACGTTCTAAAATTGCTTAGAATTATCATGACGTAGCGGCATTTAAATATCAGCTTAATCGTCTTGATTTTTCTTTTATACAATGACAGAACACAAAGTAATATTAATCTTCAAAAGAATAATCTAGGGCGTGCTGCGCATATGCACGACATGGATTCTTTTTGGCATTTTATTTTCTCGGATATATAAACAATATTCAAATAATTCAGAAAAGCATGTTTCCAATAGGATAAGCTTGAATGATAAGTCTTTATTTGTACAAGAATACGTCGAATAACCAAACTATAGACACTGTGACATTACTTTTGGATCATCCCTCGTAGTTCCTGTGCACTTTACTTGCAAAAAGTACAGTGAAGAGAAATTAATTACGTTTAAAACCCAACTGATACATTGATAACAACTTATTGGTACGGAAAGCATTTCACAATGAAACCTAGGTTTTAGCATCTTTAAAAGAGAAGGCTTTGCAAAACATTGAAGGAGCAGACAAAATTACTATTAATCAGCATTTTCTTCTCTTAATCATTTTAATTGCTGTAAAGCAAACATTCTATTCTCAATGTTGGATTGATTTTTTGTCTGCAATATCTTTTCATAGTGAACGATTCTATGATTTTTCTGTCTGGTTTAAACCATTCCTAGACAAAATATTTTAGATTATAGTCCAAATCAAAAGGTATTTCAAATGACGAAATAATTATTACAAAAAACAAGAACGTATGTAGCCTACAGTAAACAAAGTATAGATTGAAAAGGAGAAAACTTCAGTTTTCAGATTTCCCTCTTTCTCTTGTTTTCCAAATCATTCTCAGTTTAATTAACCCATTCCCAGACAGCAAAATTTTGGGCTATTCCAAACTCAAAGATGTTGCAGACGACAATTTCAAGATGATGGAAATTTAAAAATCTTTGCATTTTAAGTTAGAAAATATTGTGGGAAATGAAGAAATTGCTTGTCACAAGCAATTTCTTCATTTTCCACAATATATTCCCATGCATTTTTCTTCAAGGGCGTCAAAAAGCGTCACTGTTTGGGAATGGGTTAACCTTAAAAATTGAGGTGTGCTTGATAAAGGGTAATAGAATAGGGTTCTTATGTCCTGACAAGTAACAGTTTGATGTATTCTATTCTGTCCTCATTTATTATTCATCTAAACTGTTTGATAATTGTTTGTTTCGTAAAACTGCTCACCAGCTACCTATTTTTATCTACCCCTGAACTGTCAATGTGTCTGCTAGTACATGGCTATTACTTTTGTGAATCAACTTAGATGAAGTAGAATGCTTTGTAAACTATTCTGCCCATTTTTATGTCCTGTTAAACACTTATATTGTATAAGATCCATTGCGAGACAACAAAATTTTATATTGTGCTCCAATTTAATTAAAAGCTTGTGTAGAAGACAATTTAATATGGATGTTGATTAAATTAGCATTTTTGCATAGTATAGCACAAAAGCAAAAACAAATTGCACATGCCATTAAAAAAATCAAATGTACTTTTCCATAAAATTTGCATACTAAAGATAATGCATAAATTTAAAAGTAGACTAGAGACAGTAGAAAATTAGAAAATGCACGTTATCAGCATATCTCTATTTGTAAAATAGTATGAAACTTATAACTCATGTGAAAATGTTTTTTGCTAAAATGAATCCATTAATTTTGTTATGGATGAAAGCTGGTTAAATTGATATTCTAATTAAAATCACAGTTTGTTTATTTTCGGCCCATGGTTAAGTTTACATTAAACTGAATTATATCAATATCCGTGATTCTATTGACTTAAATAGAACCCTTTCCCAAACAAAACCTAGTTTTGATGTCCCTTATAGTTCTAAAAAGTTCTAACAAAATATTGAGACAAGAGAAGAAAATGCTGAAAACTTATTTTTCATCCTTTTCTTCAACATTTTCTGTGTTTGTGGACAAGATCTTTCTTCATAATCATCCATTCTGTTAACCATAGAAGCTTTCATCATAGACAGTAGTCTAGAATTTGATTGAAGAAAAGGTGTACTATTTTTTATCTACTGACATTTCAGATGTATATTGCCTTTTCCAACATGGCAAAATCTTGGAAATTGGTCCCATTTTAAAGCTATTCCAGACAATAAAATTGGTGTTGTTCAAGACATGTTTAGAAAATATTGCAGAGCTTTGATTAAAAAGGAGGAAATTCTGATTTAAACCAGCATTTACTCCTTTTGTCTCAATATTTTCTGTGCTATATTGTATACATATTTTAGGTTTATCACACACATTTTCAGGGTTCAACATTAACCTGTGCCCGACAGACATTAACTGCCTGCTGCTTGGTCACGGCTAGTTAGATCCCCAAAATGCAAGACCGACTGGTCAGCCTCATTTCAAATCTCAGTCACTGTTACCATAATGAAAACACTGGATATGTGACACAACAAGAACATGGCCCTTCAAATTTTCATTCATTTGTGATTCAATACTTGTCTTTTAGCTTATGAGAGGATTATTGTTGTTTACACCTTTTCCCAATTATCAAAATATTTGGTCAGGACCAGTGCATATTTGGTCAGGGCTAGCATCATCTGGCAGCAACAAGCCCGACTGTCTGGTAACCAAAAATGTTAATGTTGGACCCTGCATTTTGTCATCTGCAGTAGCTTTCAAATTAGAACAGCCTAATATTTTGTCCTTTCGACGTAAGGTTAGACCAGTTCTTTGTTGATTGAACCAGTTATATCAGTCATGGCAAATACTTCACAGTTCAGATAAGAGATTTTGAGGTTAAAAAAGGTTATTAACACTTTCGTAAACACTACTGGGTCTTTATAAGGCAAAAGCTTTGGAAAACATTGATGAAAAGGGGAAAAAATGCACATCAAGGCAGACATTGTTTTGTGTCAAGGAAAAGAATATCATCCAGAAGAAGAAAAAAACTCACTATAGATACAGATACATTTTGGTTTGCCAAATCTGAAAAAAAAAAAAAATGCATCAACAGGGTCCAACATTAACTCATAATTTGGTTCAAAGACATTTGGTCTTTTTTGCTGCCAGATTCTGCTTGTCTAGACCAAAAGTGTACTGGTCCTGACCAAATATCTGTATCAGAAAAAATATGGACAAGATGCAAGGCCGGTTCCATGGGGGGGGGGGGGGGGGGGGGGGGGGGGCATAGTGGTTCCAAGCCCTCCACAGGATATTTCCGGGCAGGGGTGGGGGGGTGGGGGTTTCCAAGCCCAAAAGATGGCTTTGAATGTGTTAAATATATAACGTTATACTAATGTTATATTAACGTAATATAGTCAAAATTTGATTTTTGGCTAATGCCAGGGGGGGTCTGGACCCATGACCTCCCTCTAGATCCGCCCATGAGATGTAAACAACAACAAATCTTTCAGTTAGACTAAGGGCCAGTTTGCAATTAACCAATGAATCAAATGATTAAATGCTCATGATCTTACTTTTGTCATATATCCCTGCTTTCAATACAGTAATAATTACTTTAATATAAATTTGAGTCTAGGGCAGACAGTTGGGGCTTGCATTTAGGGGTCTTACCAGACAGAACCAAGCAACAGGTGGAGAATATCTGTCAGTCTTGTAGAAAATTTACACCCTGATCACCAAGACAGCAGTTCAATTATTATGGATCAAATACTTTTGATAGGAATATTTTGGACAGTTCCGATTTGAAAGAATTGTTGCAGACAAAATTTTCAGTGTGAAGAAAAAATGAAATTTGACGATTTGGGGGGGGGTGGGGGGGCAGAAAATATTGTGAGAAATGAAGAAATTGCTTTTCCCACAATGTTTTCCACAGCCGATATCTTGTGAGGCATCAAAAGGTGTCATAATGTGGGAATGGGTTAAATGGTCAATTATTTTGTTATTGACGGAACTAGATTCATTTATCAAAAATACCTGAAATATTTCAGATAACAATATTCAAGGTCAATGGTGTCAATTTTAAAGCTCTTCCTGATGACAGGAATTGAGACTACTGCTGATTGAAACATGATGCTGAGAAAAAAATAAAACATGTAAAAACACAAAAAAGTGCCTATCAAAATCTTCTTTCTTTTTATACGCCCGAAGGGTCGTATTATGTTATGGCCCCGCTCGTCTGTCCGTCTGTCTGTCCGTCCGTCTGTCCGTCCGTCTGTCCGTCCGTCTGTCCGTCCGTCCGTTAGCAATTTCTTGTGTGCGCAACTCCTCCTACAGTTTTGATCGGAATTTGATCAAACTTGCCACAATGACTCTCCATGGTGTCTAGTTGTGCATCCCGCTTACGGAATTTAATTAACTCTTTTCGTTCTTGAATTATCTGCCCTTGAATTAAAAAAATTCCCATTTTCTTGTGTGCGCAACTCCTACAGTTTTTATCAGAATTTGATCAAACTTGCCACAATGAATCTCCATGGTGTGTAGTTGTGCACACCGCTTACGGAATTTAGATAACTGTTTTCGTTCTTGAATTATCTGCCCTTGAATTTAAGAAAAAATGCCCATTTTCTCAAAAATGTCCATTTTCTCCTGTGTGCAACTCCTATAATTTCAACCAGAATTTAATCAAACTATTGTCCAACAAGGTTAACCGGGGACAACTTAATTTTCGTGCACAAAGTCCGTTAGTTGAGCGTCTTAACAAAACAAAGCCGAAGTGAGGTCATTACATATGCAGATGTCCCGGGTTAATCTTGCTGGACAATAGCAACAATGAATCTCTTTGGTGTCTTGTTGTGCAAACAAAAACTTTTGATAACTTTTCATGTTTGAATTAACTGCCCTTGAATCGAAAAAATGGCCAATTTTACTGACAAGCCCCTCTCGGGCGTATATGCGCCGCTTTGCGAAGCTCTTGTTTCTGTCAATGTTTTCTAAGTATTTCTTTGTTAGACAAGCAGTTTGGAATATGGTTGAGTAGAGAATGATTGGGGTAAATAAAAATACTAAAATTCCTATGAAAAGTGGAAATGAAGAATTTGCTTATTGGATAATTTGGATTTAACATTTATTTTAACCCTTTCCCAAACAAGACCTGGTTTTGATGTTTCTAATAGAAAATACTTGGGAAAACATTGAAACAAAAGAAGAAACTGCTGATAATCAGCAGTTTCACCTTTTGTCACAATATTTTCTGAGACATATTTTACACAAATCCTATCTTTACTTACACCCATTTTGTCTTTTGTGGCAGTTTTGGGAGTGGATCACCCTAAAATTTGTCGTTTGGGAAAGGGTTAAGATAAGATTTATTTAAAGTCGGCAAGACAATATAACATACAACATAAGCTTATGAAGCTTTTGAACCGACTATGTAACAATTTTATTTTGTGAAAAGAAGATTAATTAATGATGCAAACTTATTGGAAGAAGATGCTCATAATTTGCATTTTCTCTTTTTATCTCAATATTTTTATCCCAGTAAAATGTTTTATTTATTTTGTCATAGATATGAGCAAGGATCTGGAAAAATGTCCCTTAAGGCTTTTGAGCCCAAAATAGATCCAGATCAGCCTGTGCATATGCACAGTCTGATCAGGATCCACGTTGTTCTCTAATAGCTTCTTCGTGACCTATAGTAACTTAAAGAGAGCAGAATGGATGCATATTGGACTGCATTTTACAACAGGCTGATCTTCAAACTCAATTTTTAAAAATGCTATAAGGGACGTTTTTCCAGATCCCGGCTCATATGTATCCTTCATCCTCGGAAACCACAGCGGTCATAGCTCACGCTACATGACCCCTGGGGCACCTGGCAAGTTAAACTTTGAATTAGCCGCCGAAAATCGATACGAAACGCGCGAGTACAAGGCCCAATCAAATAACGGCTCTCATAAGTCAATGCGTTGTCATATTACAACCAAGATGGCTGTGCTCATGATAAGATGTAATGTGTGCGACACCGAGATTAAAAATTACAGATCGCTGACATGTTATACAGATTTAAAATAGAAAGATGGGGAGAGCTTCTTTATGTAAGTCTTTTAAACTTGAAACAACAATTTTTTCACACGCTTAAACGATAGTCCTCCATATTGACAACTTACCCGAAGCCATTTGTCAATCTCCTACACAGTTATCTACCATGAATCAGGATTGAATTACGTACCTTTGACATAATCACTCTTTAGAGGTTGGCGATGTGTATCGGCCAATTTGATTGGTCTACTCACCCATCATGAAATGATGATGGAACCAATGAAACTGCGGCATTTGAGAGCGGCTTAAATACAAAGTTTTCAGGGGTCATGTAGTGTAGCTATGACCATTGGGTTTCCGAGTATGTGTATCCTTTGAATTTGACTACTTTAGCATTGTATCATTTTGTCTACAATTATGTCATTGTTTAGTTTAAGAATTTAAAATGCTTAAGGTGCTTACTTAATAAGTAATACAGTCCTTACATAAATCTTGGTAATCTTATTTCACCCTTTTCCAGATCACAAAATATGTGACCACTCATGAATTTTTTAGAAATTGAAATTGTTTCTAACGAAATTGATATTCCTTGAATACTTATCTTTTATTCTCTATAGTAAATTACCTTAATTGCCTAAAAACCTTAATGGAAGTAATGACTCCCTTTATTGTCTTAATATTCACCAATTTTAAAAAGCATTATCACTTAGGTTAATTTCATCTCTCCTATTAAGAAAATGTACAATCCCAAATCCTGAAAGAACTGCTCTTTCTTGTTCATGAAAGTTTGATTGTGAAGTTTTAGAAAAACATCTGATCTGACAGTATACAATTTAAGTTACTCTCCAAAGCCGAGGTCTATTAATTAAACCATCAAATATGACCTCTGCAGTTTTCGGTACGCCAACAGCCTATTTGGTCGTCATAATCTAATTATAGCACATCATTTGAATTATCGAATCAAAATCATTCAGTTTTATCTTGCATGATCATTACATATACATTACGTCGCTTCTATTTTTGGCTGAAGCCGGTAACATTTGAATTATCGAATCAAAATCATTCAGTTTGATCTTGTTTGATTACGTATACATTACGTCGCTTCTATTTTTGGCTGAAGGCGGTAATTTGAAGCGTCAGCCAATGAAAACTTGTATCAAAAATTTCAATTGTTTATCAGTTTATTGTCAACGATTGGATACCGAAATCCCGCCAAGGCCCCGAGATTAGACGTGAAATGACCCCGCGAGAACAGAGCTCATTCTATCGAAATGGAATGTAGAGATAATGTGTTCTGTTCTTAAGAGAGTAAATTTAAGTGTTATAAACAATGTTACAAAGTACAATGTGTAACAAAGTAAGGATATTTTGTAGTTTATACTATCATGAGTTTATAAGTTCAGTGGCGGTTATCTCTTTATCCTACTTGTTGTTGTGGTTGTATGACTAGTCATAATTTGGTTTTGGACTATTACTGTATCATTGTTGAAAATATCTGTGACAGAAATATGACTGAAAAGGTATGTAATTTCACTGCTTTTCTTCAAAATTCTCAAATTTTCCAAACTATACAGCTTAAAACAAGCTGTGTAAGTGTGCATTTGACAAAACATTGTGGGTCATGAAGAAAATTTCTTGTTGACTGCTCCTTAATTTCTTCAATTACAGCTATGTTTTTCAAAGCCTTTATCTTGTGAGACTTCAAAAAGTGTCATTATATGGGAATGGGCTAACCCTTCTCATGCTGTCCTTGTCAATTTACTGTTGTGACCAAAGCTTTGGCAGGTAGTATAGTCTAAGATTAGCCTGCACGGACATGCAGTCTGATCATAGCCTACACTGCCAGTGCACGCTTCCTACTCCATTATTGTGGCAAAAACTTAAGGGGGAATGCTCCAGTTTCCTAAAATTTTTCCCAATAATAGAATTTATTTATATTTTGTATGTTGGAATTACAAGTTATTACCAATTGAAAAATGAAATAAAAATGGATGGTCAGCGGTCTTGTTTGAATTTTATAGGCATTCGTATCACATACACCTACATCAAAAAATGCACAATTTCTTGCACCTGCCCAAGGTCACTAAAATGCTAATAAAATGCTGTGTATTCATCGTTTAGTCCCGAAAACGGATTTAAAGTAACGTCTTACATTTAATAAGAACTGAAAACCCAAAATATGTGCTATTATAAACGCGTAAATGTATAAAACAGCATTCTCACGTGTTGGGTTAGATCAACTAAGCTGGAGTGTTTTATGTCAAAATTTGCATATTTTGGGGAATATTTCAAGTTCTACATAATAGGATTTGACAAAACTCCCTCATTGTATTAAGCAACATGTCCTGAGGTAATAATTCAAAAAGATAATGTATAGGTCAGCGCACTTATTAGCAAATTACAGCAATTTTTATCAGCTACACATGAATAAAATGACGCAAAACAGTGGTATTTGCATACACACTTACGACTGTCTTGCTCTAAATAATCGATTTCCATCTTGAGGAAATCAGTTTCGCATAATAAATACACTTTTACCGTCGAAAAAGGTAAATTGTAATCATGTGTTATACTATTGAAAATATGATAGCGAAACATATTGGTACGAAATATTAAATTGTCAAAGGTAATGACCGAGTGTTCCGAAAAACTGGAGCATTCCCCCTTAAGTTCATCTTATTGAAATGTCTCTTAACCCAGTACTGCACAGTGATGCCTTTTGACTCATCCATAAGAAAAGACTTGGGAAATCATTGTGAAAAATGAAGAAATTGCTTGTCACAAGCAATTTCTTCATTTTCCACAATGTTTTCTTCTCCAAAATAGAAAGATTTGTAAAGATTCATTAACTTGTAATCATCTTCAATTTCAAATTGGAACAGTAAAAGATGTTGCGATCATTCTGGTAATGAGTTAATATTCTTTTCTCTCTTTCAGACATTAAAGCCAGTATCAGCTCTAGTCATCGTTGATGTACAGAATGACTTTATCGACGGATCACTGAGTCTCAAGAATTGTCCGGCCGGCCATGACGGGTCCGAGGTCATCCCGGTCATCAACAGTCTCCTTGACGATGTGCCCTTTGACCTTGTGGTGTATACGAAGGACTGGCATCCGGATAACCATATATCATTTATAGAAAATGTGAAAACCAGGCCTTTAACTAAATCTAGCAAGGTATGGGTTTATTTTGTTCAAAAATCTTGTTTTGATCTCCTTTAAAGGAAAAACTATGGAAAACACTTTGAGGTATAAGAAGAAAACACTGATAAGCTAAGCCTAAAACTTTGCCATTTTTGAAAGGGTTCATTAACCATATACCAGCTTAGAAGTCTTTGACCTGTCCATAATCTAGGTTTTAGATTTCAATCTCTACAAATTGTCCTCTAAAACATCTTTGAATTTGGATCACCCTTAAATTTTGTCGTTTGGTAATGGGTTAAAAAAAAGTAAAATTTTAATCATTTGAAATGGTTGTCTTCAACATGTTGAATTTGGACCAGTTTAACCCTTTCCCAAACAGCAAAATTTTAGGGGGATCCACTTCAAAAACTGCCACAAATGACAAAATGGAAGTTATTAAAGATAGAATTTGTGTAACATATGGGATAGAAAATATTGAGACAAAAGGAGAAACTGCTGGTTATCAGCAGTTTCTTCTTTTGTTTCAATGTTTTCCCCAGCCTTTTCTATTAGGGACGTCAAAACCAGGTCTTGTTTGGGATAGGGTTAAAATATTTTAGTATGGTTTTGAGTTAGAAAGAATGGGTTACACTAACCAACACTTTATTTTTAAACATACAGCTGATAAGGAAACAATCAATCTTTATATAATGTGTGATCCCTGTCACCAGCTGTTTGGCAAACTTCAATCATAGTCCACCCATAAAAAAAGGCCATAATGCGTCAGAGAATCTTGCAATGTTGTAATTTTTTGTGGGACGTCATAAATTTTTGTAATAGATCAGATCTATACGGACATGTTATGAGTAAGATAAAGTGGACACTTTCCACCAACAAATGTTTACAATGTCACCTGAAATATTATGATGTTGCATGAATTTTATTAGGTATGGACTGCCTTTTAAGCTATTTGGCCACTGGTTTCAATGTCACTGACTGAGCTAATGCAGTTTCGACCAATCTTGAACGAGAAATATTCTGGTCAGAGTCATGATAATGTTTATATTGTAAAAATATGCATCTTTTCATACAAGTTTAACCCGTTACCAAACAACAAAATTTAGACTTGTCCAAATTCAAAGATGTTGCAGATGACAATTTCAAGTGGGCGAAATTTAAGATTGTATGGTATTTTTTGGTAGAAAACACTGTGGGAAATGAAGAAATTGCTTGTCACAAGCAATTCCTTCATTTTCCACAATGTTTTCTAAATCCTTTATCTTGTGAGGAGTCAAAAAGAGTCAATGTGTGGTAGATCTAATTGGTTATAAATATAACTTTTCATCTAACTTCCCATTCAAGGTACAAGCAGACAAAGCTAAAGTATATGACACAGTGGAGTTTGATGGACCACCGAGAACAGAACAAAAACTCTGGCCTAAACATTGTGTAGTGGGAACGTGGGGATCTGAACTTCATCCTAATCTCAAGGTAGGGAGATTGTTAGCTCTGCAACTATTATCACACCTGTTCATGGTCAAGTTAACCCTTTCCAAAACAAGACCTGGTTTTGACGTCTCTATTAGAAAAGGCTTGGGAAGACATTGAGACAAAAGAAGAAACTGCTGATAACCAGCAGTTTCTCCTTTTGTCTCAATATTTTCTTTGCTATATTGTACACAAATCCTCTCCTTTTTAACATCAATTTTGGTGTCTACAGCAGCTTTTAATAGGACCACACTACAATTTTGTTGTTTGGGAAAGTGTTAAAGTTGGACTCTCACATTCCTTATAAATGCTCAAAGAGCTTCCAACAGGCGTAAGAAACATGACTTAAAAATGTCAAATGAAAAATTGACAGATAGATCTATTCAAGACATTGTCAAAGGATATTCTTCAACACTGAAATCTTAGATAAAATAAACATTTCTACTCAAGCTCGAGAATCACTTATCAGTTATAACCTGGGCATAAATATTTTACAAACACATCTCATCTTGAAAGTAAGAATGGCAATGAATTTTGTGCTAAAGGTAGAATGGGTTTACCGTTATGTTTTGATAAGCCGCCGGTGTTGTTATAAAATCTCGTAACTACGGCTTGAATCAAGCCATAGTTTCGAGATTCTATAACAATTCCCACAAATTACTATTGTTTGTCCGAAATTACGTCATGGTTAGCCCAATAAAATCGTTCCCTATTGACATTGAATTTTGTACACTTTTCAGGTGGTAGATAACAAAGCTGTAGTCAACAAAGGTTGTCATCCAGAGGTCGACAGTTATTCAGCGTTTTGGGACAACAACAAACTTTCACAAACAGAACTAGTCCGAATTCTTGCTAAACACCATGTAACTGATGTATATGTATGTGGGGTGGCATATGATGTGTGTGTAGGTGAGTTTACACATTTTGTTTCACACGTTTTGGGACAACAACAAACTTTCACAAACAGAACTAGTCCGAATTCTTGCTAAACACCATGTAACTGATGTATATGTATGTGGGGTGGCATATGATGTGTGTGTAGGTGAGTTCATTGCAACTTAGGAAACAAATAATTATTGCTCAAAAGGAAATAATTGATACAAATCAGAATAGACTTGAAATCCAGTTACTTCCCTTTATCAAGAGGGAGATTGTACTTGTTCATGAATATGTCTTCAACTGCTCACTGGTGGTGAACTAAAACAACTTTTGCTACAACAAGGTATAGCTATTTTGCGTTTAAATGTGAGGTTATAGATTTTTTTCTAATGACAATGAACATGTTCTAAAAACAGACCGGGTTTACCGTTTTGTATCGACAAACTGTCTGTGTTGTTATAAAATCTTGTAACTACGGCTTTGATAAAGCAGTAGTTACAATATTTTTATAACAACACCGACTGAATACATTGATCGCAAAAAAACGTCCCTCGCTGTGGCCGCGGTGTGCTAGAAACCAAAGGTTTCTTTGGGAAATTAATGAAATTATGAAATAGATAAATCATTACGTAGCCTCCTGGTATTATGAAATGTGGATATTTGTCACAGAAAACAATGATTGTTTCTAAGAATGGGAATAGTATATTATTTTGTTCTTTCTTCCATTTCAGCATTTACCTCATTTGATTCCCTGGAGCATGGTTTCCGGACAGTTCTGATAGACGATGCATGTCGTGGTGTAGATGTAAAAGCTATAGAAGAAACCAAACATAAACTACAAGAGGAAGGAGGGGTTGTTGTACACTCATCTAGGGTAAGTTTTAATTTAGCCATTTCCCAAACAAGACCTGGGCCCCGTATTACTAAACATCTTACGATCAAGTTTTTGTGTAAACTGTGTAACAAGACATCTGATTGCACGAGAAATCCGACTGAGCCAATCCAGGCTGTTGTTACAAGTAATTATGCAGAAATCAAACGTACGATCGTTAGTTATACAGGCCCCTGGTTTTGACGTCTCTAATAGAAAAGGTTTGGGAAAACATTGAGACAAAAGAAGAAACTGCTGATAACCAGCAGTTTCTCCTTTTGTCTCAATATTTTCTGTGCTATATTGTACAAAAATCCCTTTCTTTTTGACATTAATTTCGTTGTCTACAGCAGCTTTCTAATAGAACCACCATAAAAAATTTCCGTTCGGGAAAGGGTTAATTACAGCTATAGAAGAAACCGAACATAAACTACAAGAGGAGGAAGGGGTGGTTGTACACTCATCTAGGGTATGTTTTAAACCATTACTGCAAAGTGCCTTTTGACTCCTTCCCAAGAAAAGGCATAAGCAAACATTGTGGAAAATGAAGAAATTGCTTGTCACAAGCAATTTCTTCATTTTCTACAATGATTTCTAACACGAAATGGGAATAATTTTAAAATTTCATCTTTTTGATATTGTCGTCTGCAACACCTTTCAAATTGGAACAGTCCAAAATTTTGCCGTCTGATAATTGGTGAAAGCTATAGAAAAGAACAAACATAAATTACAAGAGGAGGGAGGGGTGGTTGTACAATCATCTAGGGTATGGTCATTAGTTTGTATAGTAAGACAAAAAAAATGTGAAAATTATATATTTTCTGATGCTTTTATTAGTTTGATTGCAGTCTAATTTAAACTTACAAAAGAATTGCTTTGACATTGATTTGTGTTGGTGAGATTTTAAAGCTGTAAAACATGGCACCAGATAATATGGAGTAATGACATTCTGAATGTTATGTCATATCCAAACCTTATATTATGGGTACTCAATTGAATTATTTCTATGAGGCAAATCTGAAAGCAATCATTTGAAGCATTGTACTTACTTAAGATAGACACTTGAGTCTGAATCTGGGAAAAGGTCTTCTTAGGCTTTTGAGCCCAAGATGGCTCCAGATCAGCCTGCATATACATGCAGTCTGATCTGGAACCATGTTGTTCCCTAATAATGTCTTTAATAGCTATTACATTTATAAGAGAGCACCATTGAGACACAAGTTGATCTGAAAACATGGCTGTCTCAAATGCAATAAGGGACCTGTCTCCAAATCGCGGCACTTATCTTTGTAGGTGAAAGCTATTGTAACAGGAGAAGATGTTCCATCCCCCCTCGGACTCCAGACAGCCAAGAATGTTGCTCTAGCGCGAGAACTAGTCAATAGAGGCATCGTTAAATAGGTGTTCAACATAGATCTGTATTTGATATCATGATATTTTAATAGGAGCCTCAAATAAGTAAAAGCAATGGTATTTCAATGGGGGAAAAATATTATTTGAAGGAGGATCTCAAAAAAAGGGTCTATATGGCTTTTAACTCATTACCAAACAACAAAATTCTAGCCTAGTCCAAACTCATAGGTGTTGCAGACGACAAGTTCCATTGAATAAAATTTTACATTTTTTAGTCTTTCTTGGTGGAAAAAATTGTGGGAAATGAAGAAATTGCTTGTCACAAGCAATTTCTTCATTTTCCACAATGTTTTCCAAAGCCTCTATTTTATGGGGCATCCAAAAGTGTCAATGTGTGGGAAAGGGTTAAGAGCAACATGGATCTAGATAAGCATGTGATAATGTGCAGTCTGATCAAGATCCATGCTGTTGCTTTCTGTTAGGCTATTCATTATCTGTAGTACGGGTCATTCTCTCAGAGGTGGAGGATGATAAGACTGCTCTCAAATACAAAATGATCTCAAAATAATTATGTTAACCCTCTCCCAAACAAGACCTGGCTTTTCCCTGGTGGAATATTCTTGGGAAAACATTGCGACAAAAGAAGAAACTGCTGATGACCAGCAGTTTCTCCTTTTGTCTCAATATTTTCTATCCCATATTTTACATGAATTATATCTTTAATAACTTCCATTTTGTCATTTGTGGCAGTTTTTGAAGTGGATTCCCCTAAAATTTTGCCGTTTGGGAAAGGGTTAATCTAAATTGCTATGATGGTGATTTATCTTCCACCATAAACCAGATATGTGATAATAAATGATTTCAATATCCCTGATTTCTCTGTCAAATTTTTTGAGTACAAATAAGTAGATATGCTCATACAAAACTTAGTTTTTACCCATTACCACAAAGTGATACCTTTGACATCCAACAAGATAACATTGTGGAAAATGCAGAAATCACTTGTGACAAGAAATTTCTTTATTTCAAACACAATTTTCTATCCAGAAAGATTGAAAAATGTAAAATTGTATTCACTTTGAATTATTGTCTCTGCATCGACTTCGAATTTTGACCAGTCTATCATTTTGCCGTCTGGTAATGGGTTGATTTGCGCTTCTTGCATTTATATTTAACCCTTTCCCAAATGGTAAAATTTTAGGGTGATCCATTCAAAAACTGCCACAAATGACAAAATGGATGTTATTAAAGATAGAATTTGTGTAAAATATGACATAGAAAATACTGAGACAAAAGGAGAAACTGCTGGTTATCAGCAGTTTCTTCTTTTGTTTCAATATTTTCCCAATCCTTTTCTATTAGGGACATCAAAACCAGGTCTTTTTTTGGGAAAGGGTTTACATGAAATACCATTGCTTCTTCTTGTTTTGAGCTCTATATTTAAGAAAGAAATAGTCTATAAAGGGTTCATGCAATACAAATATAGTTATAGTCATATTTGTGAACTTGTGAAATGTTTTTAGCTCACCTGAGCACGAAGTGCTCGAGGTGAGCTATTGTGGTCACTTTTTGTCCGTCGTCCGTCTGTCTGTCTGTCTGTCTGTCTGTCCGTCTGTCTGTCCGTCCATCCGTCCACAATTTCGTGTTTACACTCTAGCATCTACAAATATAAGCCAATCTTGACCAAACTTGGTCAAAACATGTATGGCCATAAGATCTTGGATGAGTTCGATTATGGGTCAGATCGAACTAGAAAGTCAGGAGTTATCTGCCCTTGAATGCGAAAAATACTTAGTTTTGACATTGTTTACACTCTAGCATCTACAATTATTGATCAATCAAGACAAATCTTGATCATAACATTGCAGACCATAAGATCTCACATGAGTTCGATTTTCAGTCTGATCTGACCAGAAAGACAAGAGTTATGTGCCCTTGAATTTGACAAAATTGTCATTTTCGGCTGTTTTTGACCTTGTTTACACTCTAGAATCTACAATTATTCATCAATCAAGACAAAACTTTGACACAATGTTTGGGACCATGAGATCTCGGATGAGTATGATTTCCAGTCTGATCTGATCAGAAAGTCGAGAGTTACTTGCCCTTGAATTTGACAAAATTGTCATTTTTGGCTGTTTTCGACGATGTTTACACTCTAGAATCTACAATTATTGATCAATCAATCCAATACTTGGACACAATATTGGGGATCATAAGATCTGGGATGAGTTTGATTTTCAGTCTTATCTGATCAGAAAGATGAGAGTTATGAGCCCTTGAATTTGACAAAATTGCCGTTTTTGACTGTTTTTGACCTTATTTACACTCTAGAATCTACAATTTTTGACCAGTCAAGACAAATTTTGGACACAAGGTTGGAGACCATGAGATCTCATATGAGTTTGATTTTCAGTCTGATCTGACCAGAAAGGTGAGAGTTATGTGCCCTTGAATTTGATAAAATTGCCGATTTCGGCTGTTTTTGACATTGTTTACACTCTATAATCTACTATTATTTATCAATTAAGACAAAACTTGAACACGATGTTTGAGACCATAAGATCTTGGATATGTTTGATTTTCAGCCCAATCTGATAAAAAAAATGGAGAGTTATGTGCCCTTGAATTTGATAAAATTGCCGATTTCGGCTGTTTTTGACATTGTTTACCCTCTATAATCTACTATTATTTATCAATTAAGACAAATCTTGGACACAATGTTGGATATCATAAGATCTCAGATGAGTTTGATTTTCAGCCTGATCTGACTAGAAAGTCGAGAGTTATGTGCCCTTGAACTTGACAAAATTGCTGTTTTCGGCTGTTTTCGACCTTGTTTATACTCCAGAATCTACAATTATTTATCAAACAAGACAAATCTTGGACACAATTTATCAAACAAGACAAATCTTGGACACGATGCACGATGAAATCTTGGATGAGTTCGATTTTCACAATGTTATTGACCATAAGTTCGTTTTCAGTCTTAAAGTCATAAATATTTTTTGAAATGAAGAAAAGTGTTGCTTATATCATTTTGGTTCAGGTGAGCGATATAGGACCATCATGGTCCTCTTGTTGTATGTTTACAGTGTAAATCAAGATTGGGGCATTGTTTTAAAAGCATTTGGTGCAATACTGTTTGGAAATAGAATGGATGCACAACATAAGCATGATTGTGTTAAACTTTTCCCATACTGTATTGTTTTGGGGTGGTCCATATTCAAAAGTGTTGCAGACGACAAAAGTAATCAAACAAAGTTCTTAGAAATCTTATAAAGTGGAAAAAATAATGTGTGTATTAAGGAGAAAAAGCTGATTATTAACATGTTTTCCTTTGCTCTCAATGATATTTTAAGCTGTCTCTAATATGTATGTCAAAACCAGAGCTTGTTTAGAAAAATGTTAGAGCTGCATGTTTATCATGGGTTTCCACAGACTTTTCTTTTAACCCTTTACCAAACGGCAAACTTTTAGACTCCTCCAAATTCAAAGATGTTGCAGACGACAATTAAAACTGAATGAAATTTTACATTTATATGTCTTTTTGTGTAGAAAATATTGTGGGAAATGAAGAAATTGCTTGTCACAAGCAATTTCTTCATTTTCCACATTGTTTTCCAAAGCCATTATCTAGAGGGGAGTCAAAAAGAGTCACTGTGTGGTAATGGATTAACCCATTGCCACATAATGACGCTTTTTGATGCCCCATAAGACCAAGGCTTTAGAAAACATTATGGAAAATAAAGAAATTTCCTGCAATGTTTTCTGACCAAAAAGACCAAAGAATGTAAAATTTCATCCACATGAAAATGTCATCTGCAACAACTTTGAATTTGGACCAGTCAATAATTTTGTCATCTGGTAATGGGTTGACCCTATCCAGAACAAGTCTTAGTTTGATATTCCTCATAGAGAGAGAGAGCTCTGAAAAGCATAGATTAATGAACGGAAAAGCTGAAGAGAAAGCATGGCATTCTCTACCTTTTTCCGAATGTTTTCTGTATGATAGATTACAAATTATTGTATTACATACAGATTTTAGTAACTTTTGATTTACTGTCTGCTTTGGCCATCCATCAATTAAGGCCAGTCTATAGATTTGTCATTTTTGTAGATTTACAAATTCAAAACCTTGCAAAAAAAGATTTACCTTTGAGAATGCCTTATATGCACCAAACAATTTGTGCACATAAATATACTAAGCACAACAATATAGGGATAATGAAGCTCAATGATAAATATAAATTAAAATTTTAAGATTATGGGAAGCTGTTATACTTATTTTGATAAAACTATTATTACTTTTGCCTTGCGTGAAATATTGTGCAGTCATAGGTCGTTGAGTTCATAACATAGGCATATACTCTAAAGACGGGTTAGCATTGAAAAATCACAAATGGGCCAACTTTGTGCATACACATGCAATTTCCGCATTTCTTGATGAAAACTAAACAGTACATATTCGCAAACAAGTCCTCAGCTGTGAAAAGATGGTTCAACGTTGTCGTCTAACCGACCGCCAACACTGGCAGATGTAGGAAGGAAGCTCGAGCTTTACCAAACTAATGTTGTATTGAAGATTGCTGTGTCACAAAGCATATAATTGTGGGGTTGCATTGACCAAGCAACCGATGGGCACGTTTTTCCGTTCTTTCGCAATCTTAAAGGTTTTGAGTTCACTAATTGAAAATAACTGGCATCTGAACACACTGGAATCTTTCAGGACCACTTTAAACTTGCAGGCATCCAAATACAGGAATAATCTCAAGATACACAGATTTGGACCCTACAAGTCGTATACGCAGTATTGACACTATTATGCGATTTATGATACAGACGGTACTGCTACATACGCCCGAGGATTAACCAGTCTTTAATAGTGTGACCGAAAACCTTTTGAATTTTTGTTCTTTAAGATGTTAAAGAAAAAGTTTATTGCAGAAATTTGAGTAAATTTTGGAAATTTCGTGGTAAAATATTAAACCAATTCCGATATCCCTATATTGTTGTGCTTAGTATACATGTATTACTTATCGTCGGTGTAAATGCAAAACCTCATATGTCGATTTTTGCAATTTTCAAAATTAAACCTTTTGTGTCAATTTAAAAATTTCTTGCAGGTTTTGAGATAATTCTACTTATCAGCATTAATGACACATTACTTGTAAACAATGTGTCCATTTCGAGTAAATCCTTTCAGTTTGGGAAAAATATTACGCATTTTCCATTCACCTTTAAAATTTTCCTTGAAAGAGA
Source organism: Fragum sueziense (assembly GCA_963680895.1). Taxonomy (NCBI): domain Eukaryota; kingdom Metazoa; phylum Mollusca; class Bivalvia; order Cardiida; family Cardiidae; genus Fragum; species Fragum sueziense. Next base: position 7,857,816 of record OY804596.1, read on the forward strand.
TATGAGGTTTTGCATGAACAACAATGTTATGAATAATCAGATTTTGATATCTGATAGCTGCTTTTTGAATTTTGTCATTTATATAATTCATTTAACCCATTACCAAATACTGACACTTTCTGATGCCCTACAAGATAAAGGCTTTGGAAAACATTGTAGATAATGAATAAATTGCTTGGCACAAGCAATTTATTCATTTCCCACAAGGCTTTCTACCCAGAAAGACCAAAAAATATCAAATTTAATACATTTTAATTAGACGTCTGCATAACCATTAAATTTGGACAGGTCTAAAGTTTTGTTGTCTGGTAATGGGTCAAGCATGAATTTGGAAAAAGAGTCATTATGCTGCCATACAGTTGATACAGGCTTAGATTGAAGCATGGTTCTTGATCAGACTGCACATATACATGTATGTATGTATGTATGTGCAGACTGATCTGGATCTGTGTGGCTCTCAAATTCTATATTTGAAAAAAAAACTTTTTCCAGAGTCTTGCTCATTTGTATATACTATTATGCCAGTAAGAATCTCTAGTGTAAAATTTAGACAATGATAGTTATATACTATATGAATGAAAATGCCAATTTAGATAGATATATAGATCTATTTGCTCTTTTTAGTATGTTTGTTTGAAGATGAGATTTGTCTTGGTGGAAATGCAAAAGAGTTCATATTCAAGAGAAACTTTTCAAATTAGATTTTAACCCTTTGCCAGTTGACAAAATGTTGAGCTTGTCAGAATTTGAAGAATTGCTGAGGACATAATTCAATTCTATTTTAGAAAGCAGAAGGTTTGTATATTATCGCATATAGAACTTTGAAGCAAAGGGAAATAACCAGCAGGCACTTTTCCTATATTTTTGTCGAAAGATTTTGATGTTAACCTTTTCCCAAACGTCAAAATTATGGGGCATTCCACTTCAAAAACTGACACAAATGACAAACTGGATATTATTAAAGTTAGGATTTGTGTAAAATATGGCACAGAAAATATTGAGACAAAAGGAGAAACTGCTGGTTATCAGCAGTTTCTTCTTTTGTTTCAATGTTTTCCCACGCCTTTTCTATTAAGGACGTCAAAACAAGGTCTTGTTTGGGAAAGGGTTAAGGTTGTCAAACAAGGCATTGTTTGGGAGAGGGTCCATCCTTTTCTAAACAGCTTAACCTCGTATAGTTTAATGTGAATTATGTATGACAAATGAATGATTTGTAAAATGCAAATATAATGTTAAAATGCTTATGAAAGCATTGCATGAGAGATTAGGAGCAAAGATTCCACACTGTTATTGTAATATTTTCAAAGAATAACTGCCAGACATAACCCTTTCCCAAACAAGACCTAATTTTGACATCCCTAGTAGAAAAGGCCTGGGAAAACTTATTATTTGCATCCATTACTTTTGTTATCTTCAGCGGTTTTCAAACTGGAGCTGTCTAAATTAGCTCTGCCGTTTTGGAAAGAGTTAAAGATAATGCTTTTAACCCATTACCAAATGGCAAATTTATAGACTTATTGATTTGCCCAAATTCAAAGGTGTTGCATATGCTAATTTGAAGTTGATGTAATTTTGCGTTTTGACCATTATGAGTAGGATGCATTGTGGGAAATGCAATTTCTTGATTTTCCACAATGTTTTCCAATGCCTAGACTATAATTATTTTGTTGAGTGTCAAAAAGTGTCAGTATATGTGGGTTAAAGAATATGATAAATATTAGTCCTTAGAGTTATTTTTTTAGCTCACCTGAGCACGAAGTGCTCGAGGTGAGCTATTGTGATCGCTTTTTGTCCGTCGTCCGTCCGTCTGTCCGTCTGTCCGTCTGTCCGTCTGTCCGTCTGTCCGTCTGTCCGTCTGTCCGTCTGTCCGTCTGTCCACAATTTGGTGTTTACACTCTAGCATCCACAAATATTAGTCAATCTTGACCAAACTTTGTCAAAACAAGTATGGTCATAAGTTCTTGGATGAGTTCGATTATGGGCCAGATCGGACCAGAAAGTGTGGAGTTATCTGCCCCTGAATGACGAAAAATGCTGTTTTTAACTTTGTTTACACTCTAGCATCTACAATTATTGCCCAATCAATACAAAACTTGGATATAATATTGGAGACTATAGGATCTTGGATGAGTTCGATTTTCAGTCAGATCAGATGAAAAAGTCAAAAGTTATGTGCCCTTGAATTTTTCAAAATTGCGGTTTTCGACTGTTTTCGACCTTGTTTACACTCTAAAATCTACAATTATTGACCAATCAAGACAAATCTTGAACACAATGATGGAGACCATAAGATCTCAGATGAGTTTAATTTTCAGTCTGATTAGACGAGAAAGTCGAGAGTTATGTGCCCTTGAATTTGACAAAATTGTCGTTTTTGACTGTTTTCGACCTTGTTTACACTCTAGAATCTACAATTATTGACCAATCAAGACAAATCTTGGACACAATGTTTGAGACCATAAGATCTTGGATGAGATTGATTTTCAGTGTGATCTGACAAAAAAGACTAGAGTTATGTGCCCTTGAATTTGATAAAATTGTCATTTTCGGCTGTTTTCGACATTGTTTATACTCTAGAATCTACATTTATTAATCAATCAAGACAAAACTTGGACACAATGTTGGAGATCATAAGATCTCGGATGAGTTGAATTTTCAATCTGATAAGACAAGAAAGTCGAGACTTATGTGCCCTTGAATTTGACAAAATTGTTGTTTTTGACTGTTTTTGACCTTGTTTACACTCTAGAATTTTCAATTATTGTCCAATCAAGACAAATCTTGGACACAATGTTTGAGACCATAAGATCTTGGATGAATGTGATTTTCAGTGTGATCTGACCAGAAAGAAGAGAGTTAGGTGCCCTTGATTTTGACAGAATTGTCGTTTTTGACTGTTTTCGACCTTTTTTACACTCTAGAATCTACAATTATTGACCAATCAAGACAAATCTTGGACACAATGTTTGAGACTATGAGATTTTGGATGAGTTCGATTTTCAGTGTGATCTGACAAAAAAGACAAGAGTTACGTGCCCTTGAATTTGATAAAATTGTCATTTTCGGCTGTTTTCGACATTGTTTACACTCTAGAATCTACATTTATCAATCAATCAAGACAAAACTTGGACACAATGTTAGAGATCATAAGATCTCAGATGACTAGAATTTTCAATCTGATAAGACAAGAAAGTCCAGACTTATGTGCCCTTGAATTTGACAAAATTGTCGTTTTTGACTGTTTTCGACCTTGTTTACACTCTAGAATTTTCAATTATAGTCCAATCAAGACAAATCTTGGACACAATGTTTGAGAGGATAAGATTTCGGATGAGTTTGATTTTTAGTGTGATATGACCAGAAAGACGAGAGTTATGTGCCCTTGAATTTGATAAAATTGTCTTTTTCGGCTGTTTTCGACCTTGTTTACACTCTAGAATCTACAATTATCAATCAATCAAGACAAAACTTGGACACAATGTTTTGGACCGTAATATGTCGGATGAGTTTGATTTTCAGTCTGATCCGATCAGAAAGTTGAGAGTTATGTGCCCTTGAATTTTAACAAAATAGCCGTTTCTGGCTGTTTTTCGATCTTGTTTACACTCTAGAATCTTCAATTATTGACCAATCAAGACAAATCTTGGACACTATGTTGGAGACCATAATATCTTGGATGAGGTAGATTTTCAGTCTGATGTGATCAGAAAGTCGAGAATTGTGTGCCCTTGAATTTGAAAAAATTACCGTCTTTGGCTGTTTTCGACCTTGTTTATACTCTAGAATCTGTGATTATTTATCAATCAAGAAAAATCTGGACACAATGTTTGGCACCATAAGATCTCAGATGAGTTTGATTTTCACAAAGTTATTGACTATAAGTTAGTTTTCAGTCTTACAGTCATAAATGTTTATTGAATTGAACAAAAGTGTTGCTCATATCATTTTGGTTCAGGTGAGCGATATAGGACCATCATGGTCCTCTTGTCATCATATTATTAACTATGTACATGCATTTGGAAATACAATAATTTTGCAGACCCCAATTTCTGTTTGCAGAATACTATGATCTCAGTACACACTTGAAAATTAATATACTTTGATGTTTCAAGTCTTTATCCCTTTTACAATTCTCTGAAATCCCTAAAGTCAATCTGATTAAAATCTTGATACTAACTTTTCAGTAACATTTGACAGGCATCTGTTAGGAGTCATCTTGTGTGACCTTTTCTTCTGACCGATCAAATAAATGTTGAACTAACAATAAAATAAAACTGTAAACAAGGCCACAAAGACATTATATTTCAGTGCAGAACCATGTGTTTGCATGTGCTTGTCATGGAAAATCATACATTACAAGATATTTGAATGATTAGAATAGAAATGGCAGATTTTGGTTTTCCCAGGGTCACTGAAGATGGTGCCTGTCAGATGTTACTAGAGGTTTACACTGGATTCTAATCAGGTTGTCCCTAAATTATTTGTGATATTGTGATAAGCATTTTAAGTTTAATCTCTGCTGAATTAATGAAACATTTATTTTTAGCTCCACTGGCCTTTCAGGCCAGCGGGCTATTGTCATGGCGGTGTGTCCGTCGTGCGTCCGTCCGTCCGTGCGTGCGTGCGTGCGTCCGTAAACTTTTTCTTAAAAAATCTTCTCAAAAACTACTCGATGGATTTCAACCAAACTTCACAGGAATGATCCTTGGGTGACCCTCTCTCAGATTCCTTCAAAGAATATGGATTGAACTAGAATAACCTGAATTATCTGCCCTTGAATGTCAAAAATAGCAGGTTTTGACTTTAGTTTTCTTCTAAAATCTACAAATATTAAATAATCAAGACAAAACTTTGACAGAATGATGCTGACTAAAAGATCTTGCCGTGGTAAAATTTTCAGCTTGATCTGAATTTTACATCATGAGTTATGTGCCCTTGAAATTGACAGAATTGCCATTTTCGGCTGTATTTTGACTTTGTTTTCACTCTAGCAATTTCAAATATTGACCAAACAAGACAAAACTTTGACAGAATGATGCTGACTATAAGATATAGTCTTTGTAAAATTTTCAGCTTGATCTGAATTTTATAGCATGAGTTATGTGCCCTTGAAATTGCCAAAAATTGCCATTTTCGGCTCTATTTTACTGGTTTTGACTTCATTTTTACTCTAAAATCTACAAATATTGACCAATCAAGACAAAACTTGGACAGAATATATATAAGCATTATATGCTGCCTGGGTGTAATTTTCAGCTTGATCGGAATCTTACTTCATGTGTTATGTGCCCTTGAATTTGACAAAATTGCCATTTTCGACTTTGTTTTCACTCTAACAACCACAAATGTCAACCAATCAAGATGATACTTGGAAAGAATCTTGTTGACAACAAGATCTTGCTTATGTGTAATTTTCAACATGACCACACTGTTACAATCTGAGTTATATGCCCTTTGAATTGACAAAATTTCAGTTTTCGACACTTTTTCCACTCTTGAAGCCACAAATATTGACTAATATAGACAAAATTTGAACAGGATGATAGTGACCATAAGATCTTGCATGTGTTTAATTTTCGATTTGATTTTAAATATACATACTGAATTATGCGTCCTTGAATTTGGCAAAATCACAGTTTTCAATTTTATTATTGCTCTAACATCCCTAAAATGTTAGTCAATCATTTACTTTCTTTTTACATTGACCACATGATTGCTGCTTTTGACTTTGTTTTTGCTGTAAGAACCACAACTATTCAAAAATCTAGTCAAAACTTGGATTTGATATTAAAAGAAATTGAGGCCTGTGGAGCGACTCAAGACCTTCAGGTCTTTCTAGTTGTATAATGTATAAACTTTGTTACATCCAATCAGATTTGAAAAGAAAGTTATCTTACATCATATTTGATGTAAGAATTATGTAGTGGCATCCTTAATTCTGATAGAGAATAACAGTATAAGTGTACATGTATGTATGAATTGGCTTGTGAACTAAATATAAATAATGGACTTAATTTCCAGGATAAGAATCTAGAATGGAATACCAACTCAGAAATTAGAATGAAATACTAATTTAGGAAAAATGCGAATTTCAATCTAACAAAGGAGATCATTTAACCCTTTCCCAAACAAGACCTTGTTTTGACGCCCCTATTAGAAAAGGCTTGGGAAAACATTGAAACAAAAGAAGAAACTGCTGATAACCAGCAGTTTCTCCTTTTGTCTCAATATTTTCTATGCCGTATTTTACACAAATTCTATCTTTAATAACAACCATTTTGTCATTTGTGGCAGTTTTTGAAGTGGATCACCCTAAAATTCTGCCGTTTGGGAAAGGGTTAAGTCATTTCATTGTAAGCCTAGTCTTGAAACCTGACAATCTAAAATTTACCCAAATTGGTGTGTTTTATGTAAGGGAGATAAGTCTTGGTAGGCTTAGTCACAAAAGGTTTGTAAAATTCTTCCCTTTGCTAAATCAAATCTGCTGTAGAAGACAAATAATTGGTTGCTTTTCAATGAAAAACCTCGTAACTGCAGCTTGTTTAAGCTGCAGTTACAAGGTTTTCATTGAAAAGCAACAAAATGTTCATGTTTATTATTATGTTATTTGTGTACATTCATGTAACAGCACAGAAAATAGTGGAGCAAACAGAAAAAAACATTGGTTATCAGCATTGACTTTTTTGTTTCAATATTTTTCCAAACCTTTTCAATGAGGTGCATGAAAAGTTGTCACTCTTTAACCCTTTCCCAAACAAGACCTGGTTTTGATGTCCTTAACAGAAAAGGCTCAGGAAAACATTGAGACAAAAGAAGAAAATGCTGATAATCAGCATTTTCTCCTTTTGCCTCAATATTTTTTGCACTATAGTATACACAGATTCCATATTTTAAATTAACACCCATTTTGTTGTCTCCTTCAGCTTTCAAATCCGACAAGTCCAAAAGTTTGTCATTTGGGAAAGGGTTAAGGAAAAGGTAAAAAGAATCATTAACTGATAACAGTCATTTTGAAGCTGAAGTTTTTGTTGACTAAAACTTATTCATTATTGTTTTGTAGGAATAGATGACTATTATGTTTACATTCCATGAGATAATTTGTGATAAAATGTATGAAATGAGTTAGGATCATGAAAAACAGCCCTTAACCCTCTCCGAAACAAGACCTGGTTTTGATGTCCCTAATAGAAAAGGCTTGGGAAAACATTGAAACAACAGAAGAAACTGCTGATAACCAGCAGTTTCTCCTTTTGCCTCAATATTTTCTGAGCTGTATCATACACATATCTTATCTTTATCAACATTCATTTTGTAGTCTGCAGCAGCTTTCAAATATGATCACCCTAAAATTTTGTCGTTTGGGAAAGGGTTAAGGTATTTGAGACCAGAATGGATCTAGATAAGCCTGTCCCTTTATACAGTCTGATCAGGATCCATCTTTAACCTCTACAGTTGCCACAGGTAATGCAGAAGCTATTAGAGAACAGCCCAAATCTTGATCAGACTCTACATATGCATGGACTGATCTGGATCCATGTTTGTCTCAAATATTATTAGAGCATTTTTTTATTAAGATCCTGACTCAGTTATAGTTGTGAACTTGTGATAATAGATTTATTGTATGCATTGAATGTGATATAGTTATAATGTATATGTACAAGAAAATCCAGAAATTTTTAACTTTGTAACTTGACTTTTCATAGAGGGAGGGGGGACACTTTTCCATTAACCCTTTCCCAAACAAGACCTGCTTTTGACATCCCTAATTGAGAAGGCTTGGGAAAACATTGAAACAAAAGAAGAAACTGCTGATAACCAGCAGTTTCTCCTTTAGTCTCAATATTTTTCGTGCCATATTTTACACAAATCCTACCGTTAATAACATCCATTTTGTCATTTGTGGCAGTTTTTGAAGAGGATCACCCTAAAATTTGGTCGTTTGGGAAAGGGTTAATCTGGGCGTCTATGTTAGCATAGACATCATGCTTTGGTTATGGGTTTTCATACTAGCGTCATATTTCTGTTTCTACTGATGATATAACTCTGAAACCTTGCACATGCTTCTATGACCATAGTATCAGCCTTTAGGCAAAGGTTCATTTCTCTGAAATGTAATTTAGTAGAATTTTTCCCTTTATGACGTAGAATTTTTTCACTATCCAGCACTTGATAGTCATGCTTTGTTGTCCTCTGATTGATCTTGTTACACATGTTTCAAAAGTGACAATGTTTTTGTACAAGAAATATGAATGTTGGTATTCAAGAAAGTTTTGATGCATTGCATAAATTCTACTGCCAGTTATAAATGTACTAGTACAAACTTAGGATGTGAGAAATTTAGATTCTTTTCATATCATTCAACCCATTACCTCACAGTGAAGCCTCTTGACACCCACAAGAGAAAGGCTTGAAAAACAATGAGGAAACTGGAGAAATTGCTCGTAACAAGCAATTTCTTCATTTCCCAAAGTGTTTTATACAAAAAACCCTTTAAATTTCATTCACTTGAAATTGTTGTTTGCATCATCTTTGAATTTGGAACAGTCTGAAATTTTGTTGTTTGGTATTGGTAATGGGTTAAATCTGGGATTAAAGTTTAGTCCTTTACTTTTAGGGAGTGTTCAAGAATGGATTTAACCCTTTCCCAAAGAAGATCTGGTTTTGACATCCCTAATAGAAAAGGCTTAGGAAAACATTGAGACAAAAGAAGAAACTGCTGATAACCAGCAGTTTCTCCTTTTGTCTCAATATTTTCTGTGCCATATTTTATACAAATTCTATCTTTAATAACATCCATTTGGTCATTTTTGGCAGTTTTTGAAGTGGATTAGCCTAAAAATTTGTCGTTTGGGAAAGGTTTAATCTCTTCTTCTTACAATGTTTTCAAATCTTTGAAATCTTAAAATCTTTCATCATATGTGTTTGATAAATGATTACATATTTCTAGAATGATATATTTTATTTCTATATTATCCTTTCCTAGACAAGTCCTGAAATTGATGTCACCAAACCAAATAGCTTTGGAAAAGCATTGGGAGAGAAGAATGAAATGAAGCATTTTCTTTTTCATCTCAATGCTTTTTCTTGCTACAATATAAAAATTCCTGATATAAAGCACAATTTCCCCCATCTCATGATCTGTAACTTTACTGAGTTTGGACCAGTCAAAACATTTGCTATTTTGGAAAGGGTTAAAGTGATGATTGTTTGATAGAGAATTATTATAATATTATATTGTCAGAGTCTATTTCCATATAAAGTCAAAACGCTGCATTTATATTGTACTGTTGATACAGTGTTGTTACTATTGTCTGTTATTCAACATTGTGTCAGTAATGAAAGTAAACAGTTTGTAAAAATATGATCAAGTTCCTTATTTGTACATTAACCCACTAACACACAATGACTCTTTGACTCCCCACAAGATAATTGCTTTGGAAAACATTGTGGGAAATGATGAAATTGCTTGTGACAAGCAATTTCTTCATTTCCCACAATGTTTTCAACCCCATAAGACCAAAATATTTTAATTTTGTTCACTTTGAATTGTCGTCTGCAACGTCTTTGAATTTGGAACAGCCCAAAATTTTTTCGTTTGGGAATGGGTAAATTCCTATGTTTAGCCCAAGAACTCATCCATGGGTCAATGCAGAACAATTGTAAGTGCATTTATAGACTTATTTGCTCTTACAATAGTTATGTGCTGAATCCTCGACATTTAGTTACATTGGAGACTATCATTCCAAAGACCATGGGTTCAAATCCTAGCTTTGCAAACATCCTGGCTGGCTTTCCAGTGGCGGATCCAGAGAGAGTTTTAATCCCCCTCTGTAGCCCGACTATTCCATTTTTATGCAGAAATTCAGCCAGAATTGTGTAATAGTAATAAATCATACCCCCCCCCCTTTGTATATGTGTACCCTCTCCACAGAAATCCTGAATTAGCCACAGCTTTCAACAAGTCATTTGTCTCTCGTCAAAAGAAGAATTGTGTATGAATGATCTGCATGGCATGAGCAACTTGTGTTAGGTGCCCTAGTAGCTGCTATATATTTCGTAATATGTTTTTCACCAAATTATTATCTTATGGATATATGTAAGAGTACAATTGAAGCCCTCTTTGATGAAACAATGTTCTGATAAGGTTAATAGATACAAATACTTTAACAATGATAACTCTTGAATGGGAAAAACATGGTCTCTGATACCCATTGTGAGAGATAGTTTTGCTAATTTCCCACAGTGTTTTAACCCTATCCCACACATTGACACTTTTGGACGCCCCACAAAATAATTGCTTTGGAAAACATTGTGGAAAATGAAGAAATTGCTTGTGACAAGCAATTTCTTCATCTCCCACAATGTTTTCTACAAAGAAAGACCAAAAAATGTTAAATTTTGTTTAATGGAAATTGTCGTCTGCAACTTCCATGAGTTTGGACTAGGCTAAAATTGTGTTGTTTGGTAATGGGTTAAGACCCAAAAGTTAACCATTTTAACTTGGTCAATGCTTTGCTGGTTTATTACAACCTTCATGTGCTAGGCCCTTCTTATAAATGTTTAAAAAAAATAAATAACAGCAATGTTGGAAAATGAGAAAATCATTTTGTTTTGGGTTATCAAAGTGACTTAAAACGTTTTTGAAACAAAAGTGGTAAGGGCCCTTTTTCCAGATCCCGGCTCATTTATGTTCTTCTGAATCAAACCAAAGGTCAGAGGATGGTGCACTTGATCTCTAGAAGAGGGATCTTAACCCTTACTGAACAAGAACTGGGTTTGACGTCGGTTGAAAGGACTTGGGAAAACATTGATGCAAAAGAAGAAAACGCTGATAACCAACATTTTCTTCTTTTGTCTCAATATTTTCTTTTCTGCATACAATCTTTATCAATGTCCAATTTGTCGTCTGCAGCAGCTTTCGGAATTAACCACCCTAAAATTTTGCTGTTTGGGAAAGGGATAATCCTTTTTTCCTACAAGACCTGATTTTGATGTCACCAATCAACGGGGGTCCTTAATAAGTTGCAGTAATGTAATCCGAAAGCTTTTTGAATCTGAACTGGGTTTCCAAACCAATACTCATCATCATGTTTGTGGCTATGATATCATAGCTATGGGGACCACAATCAAAATTACTTTGGAGAGAAAAGTAAATGCTTAGGACCTGCATTTTCTCCTTTGCTTTCAATACTTTTCATAGCATAGAATGTCAAATAAATGCAATAAACATCACATTGATTTATACAGACTAAGATGACCAAAGGTAAAAGAATATCTGAAAATAAAATTTTAAAAAATCAAAAGTAAGGTTCTACCGAGATTTGAACTCGGATCGCTGGATTCAGAGTCCAGAGTGCTAACCATTACACCATAGAACCTGCTTGCATGAGAGGGCCGCAAAGTAAATAGATAAAGGCTATACAAATTCTGGGCGGGAACTCTTTTCCCGATAAACTTTTCCCGATAACCAATCAGAACGTCTGATCGTTGGAAAATACTAGCTGACGTGTTCTATTTTTAGCTCATTGACACGGTCTCGTGACTCAACCCGATCTGTCATTGTTCGTAAACACATGAAAGTTATTTAATGAAAACAAGTTCTGTTTTACGATGACATTTACCCATTTCTATATTTTCTGCCAGCGACAGTGTTTTTGTGTTGTTTTGGACATTTTGCGTTGCATTTGCGGGATTTTTGAAAGGTAAGTTCACTTTTCTTAGTCACTGAAAAAGGGTGAAAAAAGGGGTGTGTCCTTTCCAATTAAAAACCCTAGATGCTTACTATTGTTTTATTTTATTTTCCCCCGACATTCTGGCTTCTTTCCTTTGCAACTGACGTGTTTGTTTTGCTTTTCAGCAAGGGATTCAAAAAATGACAAACGTGAAATCTTTGTGTATTTATTAGCCTTGTTCAAATATTCCATATCTCAAATTTTGGCAGACGATATTAGTCACAATGCAACCCTTTCCCGCGTCTCAAGCAGACGACTTTTTTATGCAATAAAATTTCCAATATTGTCTGCAAATTTTCATGACATCAGAAACGGATAAACTTATTTCTAATTCATTTCTAGATTTAAAATGAAATGGGTGGTTGTTTAAAGATATAGACTAGATTAATTTTCTGTTACTTACTGTGAAAGTATGGATGGAAAAGGAAAACCAATTCATCATAGAGACTCTTCTTTTTCAACAGTGTTTCAAGCTTGAAAAATCCCTGATAGATCTATACAATCAAGAATTAGTTTTTGAATAGAATATGGCCTAGAGGCTTCATTTTTACCCTTTCCCAAAACAAGACCTTGTTTTGATGTCCCTTATATAAATAGGGGACAAAACAAAAATGCTGATAATCAGTAATTCCTCTTTTGCTTCAATATTTTCCATGCTTAGCAGCTATATCTTGCAGAAATCCTTTGTTTTAACACCCAATTTGTTGTCTGCAGCACCTTTTGAATGAGACTACCCTAAAAATTGCTGTTTAGGATAGGGTTAAATAATCTTGGAAATGGGGCTAATCATGTAAACAATGTAATGGCTCAAGCTTTGCACCTTTGACAGGGACCCCTTATGAGTAGCATAACTTTTGATCTAGATCATGTTTTTTGACATCTGCAATACCCTTCAATGTGATCCTGTCTAAAGTTTGTCATCAAAAGTAAACCAATGTTAAAGACAACATATAGATCTAGATCTAGGAATTTAACCCTTTCCCAAACAAGACCTGGCCTTTATGTCCCTTTAGAAAAGAAATTGCCTTGGAAAACATTGAGGCAAAAGAAGAAACTGCTGATAACCAGCAGTTTCTCCTTTTGTCTCTATATTTTCTGTGCTTTGTTCTTCACAAATTCTGTCTTCAAAAAACATGCATTTTGTTGTCTGCAGCAGCTTTCAAATTGGATCACCCTAGAATTTTATCATTTTCGAAAGGTTTAACCCTTTCCCAAATGGGGAATTCTTCCAACTTGAAAAATACTGCAGACAGAAGAATTGATGTCCAATAATCTAAGATTTGTGCAAAAAACCATGTGAAATATTGTGGGTATTGGAGAAGAAAATGCTCGTCATCAACATTTTCTTCTGCTGTTGCCTCAATGTTTTCAGATACTTTCCTATGATGGATGTTTAAAAACCAGCATTTGTTTGGGATATGGTTAATAAAGGGTAGACTCTTCTGAATTGCAACCAAGTTATTACCAATTCGCACTGCTTATTAGCAATGAGCTTTCTGTACAAACTTAAGATTTTAGAATGCTCTCCTCTTTTTATTTGCAATTTGAATTTATTGCAATACATTTTTTGACAAATAAGCATTGCAATAACAAAAATCCTCTGAAAGTCTTTGTTTAAAAAAAACTCACTTATTTTTCCCTATTACTGCAGCTTATACATGTATTGGATAAAGGTAAAATCTAGGTAATTATATGGTGTCTTAATTATGGTCGCTAGTAGGTTAACGATATCGACAATATGACATCATGTGATAAAGCTGCAGAGCTACCTATGTGATAAAACACATTGCTCGATTATTTGTCATGTGACCAGAATTTTATTTATCAGCTTGTCACTTGTTTTTGATTGGACGCAAAAACGTCTTATGTGTGTCGATGTTGATAAATGTTCATATGATGTTATTGCACTGAACCAATAACTGCTTGTCACAAACATATTTCGTGAGTGCAAAACCAGTGTAAGTTCACTATATTTAACCCTTTCCCAAACAGTGATGCCAATTGAATCACCAAACAGAAAAAGCTTGGGAAAACACTGAGACAAAAGAAGAAAATGCAGGTATCCTGCATTTTCACATTTTGCCTCAATATTTTCTGTGCTATAACATACAAAAAAGGTTATCAGCATCCACTTTGTCATTTGCATCAGCTTTCATATTGGACAACCCATATTCTGGCCATTTGTGAAAGGGTTAAGTATTTTCACTTATATTGGTATTGCACTCACATTTTACCATATAAGGTATGGTAAGCTATTTCGCCCCTGGGCCACGATGATTTCTGATAGGATGTCAATGTTGAGAAAATTGACAATCTATACCCTGGAGTATGATATATAAATTTATTTTAGAGTAAATAGCAATTGACAAACATGTATGAGAAAATGTAAAAACTTTTCATTTCATACACCCTTAATAGTATTTTTCTTTGTAATAAAAGGTATGTTGTCTGTGGTCGAGAGGTAGAGCTTGTCCTTGCGACTAAGAGGTTCTGTATTTGATCACCAGTAGTGCAGGTAGTTCTTGGACTTTTCATCAACCCATACATTTGGCACAAGTACTGGTATAGTTTTCACAGGAACCAGAATGGGGAGGGATTAAACCTTTACCAGACAACAAAATTTTTGATAGTTCCAATTTGAAAGGTGTTGCAGATGACAATTTCAAATTGATGAAAATTTAACGTATTCCCATTTTGGGTTTGAAAACATTGTGGGATATGAAGAAAATGCTTGTTACAAGCAATTTCTTCATTTTCTACAACATTTTCCAAAGCAATTTTCTTGGAGTGCGTCAAAAAGCACCATTGTGTGGGAATGAGATAATGTAAGTTATAGAAATTTGCTTCCAAATTGATGTAAAATAAAAATGTATAAAGTAACATATGAAGAAGAAATTTGGGTAAATGTGAGGAAGCCATTATTCTGTAGACTGGTCAGCATTTAATTCGTTTCTCACAATGTTTCCATGAGTACCCAACAACTAAAGCCTTTTATACTATGGACGCTAAAACAGAGATTTAGGTATGCATGTGCACACTCCCAAGCTGTACGGTGAAGGGTAAATAGAAAAAGGTATGTCTGAGTACTTTTATGTTATCGGACAATACCAAATAAGGCAATATCCACAATTGTTTACCTTTGTTGTTGTCTATTAAAGAAGCTCGTCCTTTTCATTAGGGATAGGTTTTTGGGTATAATTTTCATAATTGATTCACAATTAAACGAGAATAGGTACGGTTGTTTTGCTTTAATTCTACATAGGTAAAAGTAATAGTCCTATCTAAAGATAAACCAAAACAACCGTAAAACATTCTCGTTTAACTTTGAACGTATTATATTGAACATGTATTACCATGATTCATGATTTATTATTAGTATATGAGGGTTTAGATGTATTTGAATGTAATTCTAACCATCAATTTTTCACTGATTGATTAGCAATTTTGCCATAATGATTTTTAACAAACACTTTATTGTATAGGTTTGACAAAGAAAGTCACACTTCAAACTGCAAGTCCAGCAAGAATACTTGGGATTAGTCATATTATATATAATGAGCAATTTCCTCTCGATAAACATCTAAGGGAAGGTTTCCTATCCAGTGTTACAGGCAGCATTTTGTAGACTCTTTACCATTGATAAGGGATCATGCCTAGATTCCCAAGGTCACAAGTTTGAATTCCATTAGCAATCCTTCGATCAGCATAGCTTGTCATTCTGGTAGACATTACCAGAATAATGGGATTTAGGCAACGCAGTGCAGAGCCTTCAAAGCTCAGTAATAGAAATTTGAAAAAAATACCATAAATGGAAGTGCAAGGCTTAGAAAAATGTCGATTATTTACTTGAAAAAGGGTGAAATATGAACTGGACCTCATATTTTTGTTTTCGCAAAATTGATGCTGTTATCAAGAATGAAGAACACTCACATTGCCATATGTTTTTCTACATTATTTTGTCTGAAAGAGAGTTTAATTTTCAAGGAACTTTTTCTATAATGTATCTTAGTCATAACTGAAATTATTTCTCTGTTCATACTTTTGTACTATATAACCTGTATTCAATGCCAAATTATAATATAAACCCTCTCTCTTTACTCTTTTTATCATTTGAATTGAAGTTTTATTGTTGTTACCTCATTCTTTCCTGTTTTGTTTCCACTTTCTGTTACTTTCATCATTTCTTTTTCTTCCCTTTCCCTTTTCCAACCAAATAGCAGATTTTGAGATTAGTCAAATAAGAAAGCTGCTGCAGATGATAAACTGGATATTGATGAAGATAGAATTTGTGTAAGATACAGAACAGAAAATATTGAGACAAAAGGAGAAAATGCTGGTTATCAGCATTTTCTTCTTTTGTCTCAATATTTTCTGAGGCCTTTTTATCAGAGATGTCAAAGCCAGGTCATGTTTTGGAAGGGGCAACAATAATTCTAGTGAAGCGTATAGTATTTCCTAAATTTAAGCAAATGCAGCGTTTAATCAGAGTAATTTGTATTTAAATGCGGTTTGATTTCAAATTTACGGTCTTAATTTGGCCGTTGGTTGTCATTTATATTGCTTGGACTTGCAATCTTTATTTGACATGAATGTCATTTGGGACATTATTGTATGTAAAACTGTCTTGATTTTTGCAACATGGGAAACTGCAAGAAGATAATGATCTTAAACCCTTTCCCAAATGACATTTTAGGTCTGTCCAAATGGTAAAGGGCACACACAGCCTCTGCAAGGGTAGACAATTTGTATGTTCTAGTAAAGAAAAGGTTGAGAGAAAAGGAGTTTTTAAACTTGCAAACCAAAAATATTTTCACTCACTTGCTTTTGCTAAATTGGGAGAAAAGCACATGGAGGAAAGATATTCATGATTTATTAATTTACAAAATATGTTACTTATGGTACTTCAAGTGTTCATTTTTTTCTCTTCGTCTCTTAATCCGTTCCCAAAATGACAAAATTTTAGGGTAGTCCAAATTCAAAGCTGCTGCAGAGGACAACATTAAAGTAACTAAAATGGAATATTCTGTTCAATATAGCACAGAAAATATTGAGGCAAAAGGAGAAAGTGCTGATTATCAGCACTTTCTTCTTTTGCCTCAATGTTTTCCCAAGCCTTTTCTCTTAGGGACGTCAAAACTCGGTCTTGTTTGGGAAAGGGTTAATCTTTTCTGTTATACAGTCTTTCACTTTCAATTATTTAGTGTAACATTTTTCACACCGTTCATCCAGATACAAAATACACGGATTGGTCTTCCAAACGCGGATTTGAAAATCAACAGCGTGGGATTACACAAGGTAAGAAAACATCAACATATAGCCTTTTAATTGCCGCAATGTAAAAAGTGTTTGTGCAGATCTAATGCAAAATGATTTATCTTGAGGGTGCTGCAGTATCATAACAAAAGATTTGAGTAAACTATAGATACAAGCGATTTTAAATCGTAAATCACTATTTTCTCGCCTACTTCCCGTTTTGTTTTATATTTGCAGAAATTATTTAACTGGTTTCGAGCAAATATCTCTTCGAAATAAGTTTTCGACATCTATGGAACAAATCTATACCATTCATCAAACTGGAAAAATAAATTTTGGGCGTCTAAAGCCATGTTTAAAAATTAGCCTAGTTTGCTTCAAGATACAACTTACCACGGATGTAGATACCACACACCACGGATGATCCACATAATTTGGGTAAAACAAACTCGGATACGAAAATCGGGTTTAATAGTGCAAAACACTTACAATGACGTTTCTAATTAAAATACAACGACAAATGCTTGATTTTTATAAAGTAAACATGCTATAACCGCATCCCGTTGACTTTTATAGTCGGTTATTTACTTTGCATCACACGCTTAAGAATTTCATCTTATGTACCAAACTGTGTTTTGGAATGATCTTTGTTCTATTTATTCCATAGACAAAAGCCTTCCTAAAGAAGTAGTTCAGAGCGCTGATATTTCATTACCGGCCTCAATCACTTGATCATGTTACCGCTGTGTCTCGTGTGTGTTTGAGACCTATACGAGGCACATATGAGAGAAGCCAAGTTCTGCTTGCAGGTGTACCAGGTGATTTTTCTTGGGGTTCTCCTGCTTTCGCACCACCTACTGACTGTCCCGTCTCATTCGGGTTGAAATAATCTTAAAAGGGACGTAAATAATTTCTACAAATATAAAACAAAACGGGAAGTAGGCGAGAAAATAGTGATTTACGATTTAAAATCGCTTGTATCTATAGTTTACTCAAATCTTTTGTTATGAAACTGCAGCACCCTCAAGATAAACCATTTTGCATCAGCTCTGCACAAACACTTTTTATATAGCAGCAATTAAAAGGCTATATGTTGATGTTTTCTTACCTTGTGTATTCCCGCGGTGTTGTTTTTCACATCCGCGTTTGGAAGACCAATCCGTGTTTTTTTTGTATCTGGATGAACGGTATGAGTAAGAAATCTTGGAGTCCATCAATCTAAGTGTGTTAAGTAAAAGTTTAGCTCGAGTTTGATTCCCAGATCGACCGTTATCCATCCAGATACTCAAATATGGTAGAAATATTTGATAAGCAACAGATTGACGTATTGGATATTTTGTGCGCTGATCTTTATCCATGGTGTTTTCAAAAGCCACCAGGGATTTCTGTTTGAAATGAGAAGACATGTCCTTGTGGATCCGGACACCCTCTCAATTTTGTAAAACATTCTTATAAAACGCTTGTTCCCTTTAGGAAAATGCCTGGATCCGCGCTTGTCCAGCATGAACCTACGCTGTCTGACGCATGTAGCAGCTTTTGAAGTCGATCTACCTAAAATTTTGCCATTTGGGAAAGGGTTTAAAAGTGTTGAAACAATAGAAAAAGATTCTATTGACAATTTCTAATACTCAATATCCAATATAAATTGTTTTTTACGTATCTACACATTGGTAGCTACCGAAATCATTCATATATATACACGAAACTGAAAGTACAAAAGGAAGAGTATCCGGACAGTACATGAGTATCCGAATTTCAACCTTCAAAAAATCTATCAAGCAAAGGAATATTAGAAACGTATTGAGTATAAAAATATGCTAATTTATATGTGTTTCTCAACGTTTCATGATGATTGTTGCATTATCATTAAAACTGCCAGAAAGGCGGGTAGAACGTTTTTATAAAAGAAAAATATTGTCGGTGACATAAATTACAGAAAATAATTTCTTTTTCGTAAATAATATACCTTTCTAGAAACAAATGTAGACTATTGGATAAAACCAATAAAATAAATGCAAGAAATCCCTTCAAATGATATGTTTTCCCTTAAAAAGATTCAATAGTTTGTTTTACATGTTGTCGTAGAGGGCCTTTCATAAAGACTTTCACTTCAACCCACACTAAAGAGTAAGAGAGACAATCATGATAAATATTCTTTGCAATATCTTCATGAAAGAAATGCACCCATATACCGTATGTTTACATGTAATAATTGACAGACATGCGTAATAGAGTTGGTGTTTGAATATCGAAGATGAAAACCTTTTGGAGCTCACTATCAAACTGCAATGAAACAAGATGATAATGAGGGTTTTATTCCTAGAATTTAAAGATTGAAAACAAAGACACGGACAACTTATCTGTTAATATGCAGCTGATATTCGCCTATCTCTTTATAAAACATGTAAACATTGTTTACTAATGTCTTTACCATCGAAAGTGCTCATCCACAAGCCTTTTAGTTTTAGTAAGCCAAAATAAGCCATAATTGGTCTTAAACCAAACATCTATTGACTCTAAACGATATAAAATTGGTTTTAACAAGGATGCAGCCAATTTTCCTTAAAAAAGACCGGAATTTGTTTTTTATTATCCGTGTCGGTTGTATCGATGGGTCCGAGTTTGTTTTACCTGCTGGAGAATTTGCACCGTGGTATGTTGCACCATAGCAACTGACAGTACCCAATTTCAAATAGTTTTTGTTCTTTTTCTGTACTTTTTTATGGGTTCTTGTAAAGAAAACACTTGAAGCGATCCCCGATCCACCGTGAAACATCAATTTGACAATAATTATGTGCTTTAATAATGATTTACAGACATTCTTACCAAGATTTTTCTCTTTTCGTGCATCAAAGTCAGATTCAGTAGCATATATTTCTCTTACTAACAGATTTTGTGAGACAGGATTTTAGGTAAACATTGGCAAAGTTATGTACGTTTTCATCGTATGTAACACAAAAATCAACTCGGCCGATATTCGTTGTAATGAAAGATAATAAATACTCACTCTTTTTTCCCGCCGTTCAAAATAAAATTGTTTACATCCGCGTTTGGAAGACCAATCCGTGTATTTTGTATCTGGATGAACGGTGTGTTTTTATGACCTTGACCTAGTGTATTGAAAGATCAGGGGCATATTGTTTTACTCCTGTTTGTCTGTCCATCGGTCTGTCTGTCCGTCCATCTGTTTATCTGCCATTCTTAACATTAGCATTTTGGTGGGCATTAGTGTTTCACAAACACCTTGTTTTTCCACAAAAATAGCTATCAAGCAAAGAGGTTGAATTCTTTCTTTATAATCTGGACCGCTGTTGAGGTGCAAAAACTTTGACAATGATTTTGTGATAACACTCTGATCCAGATTAGATGGCTAGAGCAAAACTGTTGTAACTAGCTATATATTGTATAGTATATGTATATCATTTTTGCGTTAATGTGATGATAGAAGAAAACTGAATTAGGTAGTTTTTTGTATTTGGTAAATTGCATTTTCAAGTTTTTGCTTGCTCAAGTGTTTGAATACAAGTGGTTAGATCCTTTTTCAAATATCCATACTTTTAACAGACTATAATCTAAGCATCCGTAATGAGATTCATGCGACATCAGAATTTTTGGGGCGATGTCATAAACATTCGGAGTGGATTGTATGGAGTTTTACGTCCCACTCGACAGCTAAGGTCATATGGAGACGGGACCTCAGTTTAAAGTCTCATCCGAACGACTGGAGAAGCGGGGGATCGAACCAGCGACCCCTGTGTTTCAAGTCCAGCGTGATACCACTGCACCACCTCCGCCCTCATAAACATTCGGCATTGGATTCTTTCCTGAATAGTTTAACCCCTGTGAAATGTAATTCATAAAATAATGAACATATTATGAATCTTAAGAATGTTTCATACATTACTCATTATCACTTCTTTAACACACTTCATGAAGTTTTCTGCATGAAGTATGATGATAATTGCTTCATGAAGACATTATGAAGATATTAATGATTGACAAAATCCTTAAAACCTTCATGATGAATGCAAAGGATTTATTATGAAGTTTTCATTTTAAAAAGTTCAATAAAGTTCTTAATTAGTTCATAAGATGTCCATTATTGTGCATAAAGAACTCATAAAGAATCTGGTCCAGTTTGAAAAAAAAATGAGCTGACCATGAATTAATAATGGATTGTAACAGTTCTTAAAATGTCACTAACATGTCCATAGTTTGAATAAAGAACTGTGTAAGAACTGGTAAATCAGGCCTTGTGTACAGTTCATAAAATGTTCTTAAAACATTCATGATCCCCCAGTCTAAATTATGTTCCAGTCTATGACATGTGGTTTAGAAAATAATGGAGGGAATTTTGCTTGTCTGACTATTTTTCAAGAAATATGTTTTTGTTAAGAGTTATAATTAATATTTTTAGTTATAATCAAGTGATTAAGGAGCTCACTAAATGATAAAACCAAGGAAGGCAATGTTAGTAAGTGTTCTTTAGACTAAATTTAACAAATTCAAATGTTTATTTCTTTTACCATTCCCCACCCACATAATTATTCTGTAAAATTAAAAATGGATATTATTATTTTGCTTCTATAAATAGGAATCATTGATTTTTAATGGCCTGTTACTTATTACAGTTCTGAAACTACCTGTTCTACAAAAAGTTTCTTAAGTTTTGTTCTGTCAGCAACATATTTGTACAAATTGTTTTTTAGTATTTTTCATGACCTTGACGTGTTTTTAAAAAGGAAATAATGGCTTGGTTTAAGGATTTATTATGCATTTCCAACTTCATAAAAAATTCATTACTCTGTGTTTAGAGACACCTGTATGTTTTTATGAAGTTTGTAAAGAAATATTATTCATGAATTCTTCATTGAAAAGAAGTGAACAGAAAATGGCCCATACTCATTTTTAACAAAATAATCATGATTTCTTCTTAAGATCGTTTGCATATTTTTCTTGCATGAAGTCTTCATGAATTATATGATTATTTATTCATGAAGACTTCATGCCTTTTTCTCAGAACGCAAAACTGCATGGTTTAAGGATTTATTATGCATTTCCAACTTCATGAAAAATTCGTTACTCTGTTTTTATGAAGATTTATGCAAAATGGGCCATTTTCTGTTCACTTCTTCTTCATGAAGATTTCATTTTTTCCGTTCTTGAATAGCTAATGAATATTTATTTAATACTTCATGAAGAATGACAAAGCATTTCACAGGGGTAGATATGTAACAAATGTTAATGTCATCGCACCAAAAATTATGACGTCACATGAATCTCATTAGGGGTAGACTACCTTAATTCATTTGAACCTTGATGTGACAACATGGCTGTAAAGTATGACAATTCGCAATAAGTTCTTACTCGATATTGTCCTAAATTTTGTAAACTCAACTTTTTTCACAGGGATCCCTAATAATACAGTAGTAAATTTTCCCATGACCTTGCGAGATTTGTCTCTTTTTAAATTGCACGGAAATTTAAACTGCTTATGTATCTTGTCTATTCATTCTATTGTGACAATTTTACTCTTTCCCACACAACAAAATTAGATCTATGGCAGGCGAATGTATTTAAATGTGTTTCTGACGACAAAATAATGCTGCCAGTAAAGCAAATCTTGTGCAAATAGGAGAAAATACCTGTCTACAGCCTTTTTATAGATTTTCTCTAAATCTTTTCCAAAGAATATTCTTCCTCTGTAGCTCAAAATCATGAATTGTTTATGTATGCTAAATAAAATGGGGTATAATTCATTAAATGCCCCCCCCCCCCCCTAAAAATAACCCTTTCCCAAACATGTTCAAGTCAGAACACTGCTCCACTGACGGCACTTTGTGTGTTTATAAAGATAGAATAGCTCTAAAGATATTTCGACTAAAGTAGAACATGCTGATAATCAGCATTTTCTTCATTGGTGCAATTATATTTTTGTAATAACAACTGGATGAAAATTTTAATGAAAAAAAAAAACCTTTAAAATTAGAATATATGCGAAACTACTAGTTTCTTGTGCAGTTAAGTATAACGCTGATATTATCATAATGGAATGTTTCGTATGCATTATTTATGTATAAACCTTCTTTTTTACGTCTCGCGTTTCATCGGTTAGTTATATAAATATGGCTAGCTTCAGTTTCACTTATTCACGCATTTCATCTTATTTTATAGAAATGAAATGAAATATTGGTAATAATGTACCCACCCTTTAAAGTGTCAAGGACAGACTAGACAGCCAACTTAACCAATCAATCTATCCACTGTATACTGTTACACTTTCTTCAAAAACCTCAAAACTGCAGGTTGATATAAGCTGCTGTTACGACTATTTTGGGACAAAAGCTGGGTTATTCTTCTTTTCTGTTCTTAAGTTTTACCTGTACCTTTTGGGGAAGTGTTAGATAATTTTTTAATGGAAATTGAGGACAAGGTCACGAAATGGGGACAGTACATTTATGTGGAAAATTGATAAAATGCAATATGCTTAAAGTGACATTTCACAATTATTTTTACATAAATTTTATTTTTATTCTACCTGAAAGAGCATATTTTCTTATGGAAATTCTGAAAATTTCAAGTCAAAATATTGTACCGTTTACGAGAAATATACATTTTTGTGCTGAAATTAGACAAATTGTTGTGGACAACAGTTCAGATTTATTTAGAATTTGCCATTTCTGTCTTAACTTTAAAGGCGCATATTTCGCTTCATCTTCGCAAGCCAAGGGCGCGCTTGATTCGCACGTTCCAGAGCGTTCTGGAACGTCACACTACACCGCTTTGAATCAAGTTGGGTGCAGTGGAATGGAGCGTTGCACCAGTACAGCAGCGAATCAAGTATGGAACAATTTGTTCGAAAATCTACAAATGGAAGGAAATCGTCATCTGAAGCTTGAATAATGCGGGTTTCAGCATTTTCTTATTAAATTAGTCCATGAGTTAGCAAAGGAATGGTCAACACCATCTTTTTATTTTTGCACCATCCTTGATTTGATGGTACATTAATACACCAGAATTTTGCATCTATTCCCAAAAGAGCAAATATTCCAGAACTGCGCCATTTATTCAAGAATATTTTTGCCGAGGTTTCTTTGTTTGGTTAATATGTATTTACATGCAGCTGCGCAACAGCTATGTTGCTTTAAAAAGGCAAGAGAAGAGAAAAAATTGAACATTTGTGGCACTTCCTAGTAAGTGGAAGCCATCTTTGTTCTAACATCCGGGTTATCCACACCTACCTTTTAGTTGGGTCAAAAGGTGTATGCACCGAACATTGTTCTGTCTCACTTGATTCGAGAGAACACTGGAAGGTGTACACCGAACGGCAAATCAAGTACGCCCCAAGTGTTCTACCTCCAATTTGTTCCTTACGAACCCTTGGCCGCTCGCTTCTATAGAAATCGAAAGTACCGACGCGCCACCTTTCGATGATAAAAAGTCGCGGCCCTTTGCAGTTGCTATTTCTGGCCAATCAAAAGCCTCGTACTAAAACGTGTTAGGCGGTGCATCAAATACGACTATCGATTTTCACGTTGGCCGCGTTGTTTTCGTTTTGACAAAGAGGGCTTGTAAAGTGTGTTTTGATTGGATAATGGGAAAGTTATTGCGTCCAATGAAATCGCACGGCGGTACTTTTGATTTCCATAGAGGCGAGCGGCCAAGGGTTCGTAAGGAACAAAGTGTAGGTAGAACCCTTGGCTTGCGAAGATGATTTCGCTTATAAATAACAACTTCAAAAAACTGATAGCATTTCTACTCATTAGAATAAACAATCTTTGCATCAAGACATACTTTTAAAAAAATGAAATAAATGTGAAATGTCACTTTAAAAAGGTGGATACAGTACAGAAAATGTCATACATACAGTTATGTTTCAGATGGCTTTACCCATTACCAGACGACAAAAGTTGGGGTAGTCCAATTTGAAAGCCCCTGCAGACGACAAAATGGACCATGAAAATGTTAAATTTGTGAAAAATAAAGCCAAGAAAATATTGAGGCAAAAGGAGAAAATGCTGATTATCAGCATTTTCTTCTTTTGCCTCAATGTTTTCCCAAGCCTTTTCTATCTAAGACGTCAAAACCAGGTCTTGTTTGGGAAAGGGTTAAGTAATTCCAATGATTATAACATATAACGCTTTTCTTGAAAAACCTTGTAAGTACAGCTTGTTTAGGGCATAGTTACGAGTATTTGGATGAATAGCATTGATATACTCTATTTGGTGAAAATTCCACAATTCACTTGGGATTCCTTTGAACATGATATGACCAGATAATCTATTACAACTTTTTATCTGTAAATTAAAACAATTTATCCTGTCAGATCATGTCACTATGTTGCTAGCCAATTCCCACTCATTGACTCTTTTTGACTCTTCAAAAAATAAAGGCTTTGGAAAATATTGTGAAAAATGAAGAAATTGCTTGTGCCCAATCAATTTCTTCATTTCCCACAATGTTTTCTTCCAAAAAAGACGAAAAGATTTTAATTTTCTTAACTGTCTGCAACATCTTAGAATTGGGAACAGTCCAAAATTTGTCGTCTGGTAATGGATTAAATTAATGGACCTTTTCACAAGACTATGATTATAGTGCAGCAACCTTGGGGAAATATTGAGGCAAAAGAAGAAAATGCTGATGACCAGCATTTTCTCCTTTTGTTTCAATACTTTCTTTGTTGTCAAATGCACACAAATCCTATCTTTTCCAACATCTTTTGCCCTCTGAAGGCAGCTGATTGCAATTGAGAATGTCCAAATTCTTGCAAGATGTTGATAATGGCATTGCATGGTTAGGTGATAGTGATACATTCCATGACAAGTAATATTCAGCTATGGTATCTTATCTGACCGAGGGTGAAATTAATCGATTTTGACAGGGCATTGACCTTTATACATGGAGTACTTGGTATTTAAATTAGGCCCAACTATTCGGGATTTTAAAAATCTTTATTCATTTGTAATTCAAACTCCTTCATCCCATTATATACCTGACAAAAATGATCAAGATTGAAGGATATATGACAAAAGTAAGGATTTTTTCATGTGAAAAATTTAAAAAGTAGGGATAATGCTAGTTTGTGCACCATGCAAAGCATAGCAGTATGCATCAGGTAGTCAAAGTTAGGAAAAAAGATATGGCACAGTCTACAGGTACTTGCCTTAACCATTTCCCAAACAAGACCTGGTTTTGACGTCCATAATAGAAAAGACTTGGGAAAAGATTGAGACAAAAGAAGAAACTGCTGATAACCAGCAGTTTTTCCTTTTGCCTCAATAATTATTTTCTGTGCTATATCTGACACAAAAACTGATTATATCAGCATTCATTTTGTCGCCTGCAGCAGTTTTCAATCTGATCCACCCAAATTCTTGCCATTTGGGAAAGGGTTAAAGAATCTTACTTGTTCTTTCAAAAGGACATACAAGTATACCTCATGATAAATGACCTGGCAGAGCAGCCCATGCTAATCGAATTAGATGCTCTGCCAGGTCATTTATTGTGAGGTATAGCTTAGACAAAATTCTGACTGCATGATAATGTTTGGACTCATCTTTGTTTATGATGCTGTCTAAATTCACCACAGTATGTCAATAAATGTGTTAGATTTAATGCAGCAGCCTACCCTATATCAGCGTCTGACAAAACAGACATGTGACTTGTCGTCACTTTCATTACATCCAATTTAGCCTGTCTGTCATTCACTTCTTACAAAGGTCGTCCAAGGTCATGGGTAATGTTGTTTTGTCTAGTATTATCTATACAGGGGGCAAAAAGCAACATTTGATAGCAATGACTTTTGTGCTGAAAATAGACTTGGTTTCCCATTATGATTTAATGAACCGTCAGTGTTGTTATAAAATCTCGTAACTACGGCTTGATTCAAGGGGTAGTTACAAGATTTTATAACAATACCCATGGAATACTATTTCTTGTTCCGAAGTTACATCATACCTAACCTGATAAGATCATTCCCTATTGCCAGTTTTGTCCTGCAAGTGAGGAATCTAACTCTTGAACTCTTTCCTTGACAAAACTGTGTTTTGATGTTCCTGATAGATCTAGAAAAGATCTGGAAAACATTGAGGCAAGCGAAAACTTGTATACACATAATCATATCTTAAATATAGATTATAGAAACAGAAAACCTTGTACAGCAAGAAGAAACTACAGTAATAAACAATATGAAATCTTTAGAACTTTCTTATAAGATTAAAAAAGCATGCTTTAGAACTTGTTTGTAATTTTTTATTTCGGAAAGAGGTCATCTATAAAAACCCTTGAAATGTACAAAAACAATGATAAGATAAAAATAAATGTTCCACCCACATATTTTTACCCTTGTTTTGTTGAAATCATATAAATGGTCATTGTTATTTTATGACACTGGAGCATCATAATTAAAATGTTTGATTCATTATCTTGTTAGCTGTTTTTATGGCATGGCCACATACAGTTCCGCATCCGCATCAAGTCCACATCACATCCAAATTTACCGGTATGCTGTAGATTATTACCCACCTTTGGACATGCTGTGGATGCGGATTGATACCCCTGCGAAATGAAGAGGTACTGTTCATGAATTACCCATGAACAAATTATGGATAATTCATTTCCATTTGACCATGAAAAGTTCTTAACTAGCCCATGAACTGCAAATGAGACAATTCTTGATCAGTTCATAAAATCTGAGTTCACGAACTGGCCTAGTTGAATTCATGAAATTTTGTCTTGAACTTGTTAAGGAAAAAATTCTTTTAATAGACAGTTCATGAACTTTTCTCCTTATGAACCATTCAAGGATTTTTTTTCAAACAGAAATCTTTTGTCTCATTTGCACTTCACATCTTGAACATGAACAATTCATGAACTCTTATCCATGAACAATTCTTGATTAGTTCTTTTTTTGAGAATCTGTGATAAGATAATGAACTGTTCATGAACTTGTATTGAACTCTCAAACAAGAACTGTTCAGGTGCTTTTCATGAACATGTTCATGTCCAAGACGTGAAGTGCAAATGAGACAAATGGAATTCTGTTAGAAACAATTCTTGAACATTTCATGAGAATAAAAGTTCATGAACTGTCCCAAAAACGAAATTGTTTTCTCAAAAAAAAAATTGTGAAATGTTCATGAACTCTTTAAAGAAAAAATTCATGAACTTAACAAGGCCAGTTCATTAACTTTTTAAAAACATGTCAAGGTCATATAAAAAATACTTACAAAACAATTTGTACAATATGTTGCTGACAGAACAAAACTAGAGAAACTTTGAGTAGAACAAGTAGTTTCAGAACTGTGATAAGTAACAAACCATTATATTGCGTTTTTATTCACCTGAAAGGGTGTGGCTAAGCCAAAAGGTTATTCGACGAGTTTACTTCTCGATACCTTGGTTAACATAAGGGAAAAACGTGCGGCACGAGCATGAAAACATTTCGAAATTGAAATACTGTGCGATTGTAAAACGTGTTATTAAAAAACCTCGTAAATACAGCTTGATTCAAGCTGCAGTTACAATAGGCTAATTTGCAATAACACCGACGATTTACCGCTAATTGAAAACGCTGTTTCTCCTCAATCTTCAATGTAATAACCGTTTACTAGGCTCCGCCCTTTCTCCCGAAAAAAATCAGAATATAAATATCAATGATTCCTATTTATAGAAGCAAAATAATAATATTCATTTTACAGGATAATTATGTGGGTGGAGAATGGTAAAAATGAACATTTGAGTTTGTTAAATTTAGTCTAAAGAACACTTACCAATGTTGCCTTCCTTGGTTTTATCATTTAGTGAGCTCCTTAATCACTCAATAATAACTAACAATATATATGATAATTCTGCTCAAATACATATTTCTTGAAAAATAGTCAGACAAGCAAATTCCCTCCATTATTTTCTAAAGCACATGTCATTGACTGGAAAATACATTAGACTGGGAGATCATGAACGTTTTAAGAGCTTTTTAAGAACTGTAACAATCCATTATCAATTTGTGATTAGTTCATTTTTTTTCAAAATGGACACATTAAGAATATTTACAGAACTGGGTCTGATTATTTATCAGTCCTTAGTCACTTCTGGAATCATTATAATGTACCTTTTAAGAAATGTAACAATCCATTATTAATTCATTACCAGTTCATGTTGTTTCTTTTTCGAACAGACACATTAAGAATATTCAAAGAACTGGGCCTGATTCTTTACCACTTCTTAATCAGATCTTTATTCAAACTATGGACATGTTAGTGACATTTTAAGAACTGTAATAATCCATTATTCATTCATGATCAGTTCATGTTTTTGTTTCATGTTGTTGTACCGGATTCTTTATGAGTTCTTAATGAGTTCTTAATGCTCAATATGGACATCTTATGAGCTGATTAAGAACTTTATTGGATTCATAAACAGTTCTTTCAGTTCATTTAAACAATCCATGATTAATTCATGATCAGTTCATATTTTTTTCAAACTGCACCAGACTCTTAAGGTGTTCTTGGCCGCGGCCTTAGCGCAGTTGGTAGCGCATCAGACCCTCATTCGAGAGGTCCCGGGTTCGATACCTGGCCGCGGCTAATACCCTTTCTGACAAAATTGTCACCCACCAATGGGTTTGAAAGCGTTAACCTAAGTGGGCGAGCAGCTGGAGGCTCGGTAAGGGTGTTGTGGTAGTACTGGTTTAAGAAACGACAGGAATCCATGGGTAGGTGCTCCAGCTGCTGCGATATGACCCTGGTAGTTGAAAACGGCTTAAAACCCCAATAAACTCAAACTTAAGGTGTTCTTAATGAGGTCTTAATGCACAATACCGACATCTTATGAACCAATCAATAACTTTATTGGATTCATCAACAGTTCTTAATCAATTGTCGTCTTCATTCTTCATTTATCCATGAACTATTCATGAACCAGTTTCAGGGACAGTTCATCTACAAACGTTCATGAACAGGAATCAGGAACTGTTCTAGGTCAGCTCATGAACAATTCATGTTTTGCATGAAAAGTTCATGATTTCATGAACCTCATTTCACAGGGGTGTATTTGACCATGCGTTTAAGTCTTTTCAAAATACCAAGATTGAACTGCACTAAATTATATAACAATCCATCATATTAGAATGATATGTGTACGATATGTCTCAGTCAATCAGATTGATTGTTGTAAAATTTAGAAAGTCTATTAGGAATTAGACTGGTTTGTGAATATTGTCCAAAAGTCCCATTCTCGTATTTACCAAATGATTCTTTTATGGAAGGAAAAGATAAGTGAAATTTGTTATATGACTGAAAATTGTAGAACACAACAACAAAAAAAAATGGTGAACATTCCTTCGTGAGGGTAATATTGTTAAGAGTGTAAAATAGGATGAAAATATCTAAAATTTCAAGGTCACCGCTTTAGTATTTATTTGAAGAAGAGATTTTGTATTCCCAACATGTATTATAGAACAATTTTTACAACACCTATGAAATTTTCTTTACTATTCAACCATGAATGAAATTATCCCATATGAAAGTGCGAACCGTAAAAATAAGGTATTTTTATGTGGAAAAACAGTATTTGAAATGTAAAAAGTTATGTACTTGAAAATTGGCTTGCTAGTCAGACGAATATGGTGAACTACCTGTATATGTTGATCCTTATATAATAATACCGGTCCTGCTTTCAACAATTTTTGTAAAATCACACCATAATCTGGCATTTGTGTTATCCAGGCCAAATTAACGCTTTCCCACACAAGACCTGGGCCCCGTATTACTAAACATCGTACGATCAATTTTTTGTGTAAACTGTGTAACAAGACATCTGATTGCACGAGAAATCCGACTGAGCCAATCAGGGCTCTTGTTACAAGTAATTATGCAAAAATCAAATGTACGATCGTTAGTAATACGGGCCCCTGGTTTTGACATCCTTAACAGAAAAGGCTTGTGAAAACATTGAGACAAAAGAAGAAACTGCTGATAACCAGCAGTTTCTCCTTTTGTTTTCTGTGCTATATTATTCACAAATTGCACCTTTAGTATCATCCATTTAATGGTCTGCAGCAGCTTTCAAATTGAAAAGGGTCTCTAAAATTTTGTCGTTTGGGAAAGGGTTAACTCATTTCTGAACAACACAGTTTTAGACAGGATCAAGTCGATGCAAATGGGATTTGTGTACATATAGGACCAAATATATTGCAGCTAAAGGAGAAAGCGCAGCATATCAGCATTTTCTTCTTGGCCTCGATTTTTCGCAAGCTTATGTAAAAACTCAAGGGCTCATTAATGGAAGGTGTTAAACATAATTATTATGCCCCCTTTCGAAGAAAATGGGGGTATATTGTTTTGCAAGTGTCGGTCGGTCGGTCGGTCGGTCGGTCGGTCGGTCGGTCGGAAGGTCGGTCGGTCGGTCGGTCGGTCGGTCGGTCGGTCGGTCTGTCCGTAGACCAAACCTTGTCCGGAGCATAACTCAAAAAGTATTCAAGGTAGAGTCATGAAACTTCATAGGTGGATAGATCTCATTATGGAGAGGTGCAGTGCACAAGAACCGTAACTCTGCCGATCATTTTTTTTGAGTTATTGCCCTTTGTTGATTTTATAACTTGATTCTTGTCCGGAGCATAACTCAAAAAGTATGTAAGGTACAATCATGAAACTTTACAGGTGGATAGATCTCATTATGGAGAGGTGCAGTGCACAAGAACCGTAACTCTGCTGATCAAATTTTTTGAGTTATTGCCCTTTGTTGATTTTATAACTTGATTCTTGTCCGGAGCATAACTCAAAAACTATGTTAGGTAGAATAATGAAACTTTACAGGTGGATAGATCTCATTATGGAGAGGTGCAGTGCACAAGAACCGTAACTCTGCTGATCATATCTTTTGGGTTATTGCCCTTTGTTGATTTTCAAACTTGATTATTGTCCGGTGCATAACTCAAAAAGTATGTAAGGTAGAATTATGAAACTTTACAGGTGGATAGATCTCATTATGGAGAGGTGCAGTGCACAAGAACCGTAACTCTGCTGATCAACTTTTGTGAGTTATTGCCCTTTGTTGATTTTATAACTTGATTCTTGTCCGGAGCACAACTCAAAAAATATGTAAGGTAGAATCATGAAACTTTACAGGTGAATAGATTTCATTATGGAGAGGTGCAGTGCACAAGAACCGTAACTCTGCCAATCAAATTCTTGGAGTTATTGCCCTTTGTTGATTTTTACACTTAATTCTTAACCTTGCCTATATCTCGTGTCCTTTTACACATACAGCCTTGATATCTCACACATAGATACCTCCTATCAACATCGTTCACATTTAACCATGACCTTGGACCTTGTGACCTTGACCTTGGAGTTTGACCTACTTTAAAAAAAATTAAACCCGGCATATATCTCATGACCTTTTACAAATACAGCCTTGATATTTCACACATGGACACATCTTACCAAGACCTTTCACAATTGACCATGACCTTGGACTTTGTGACCTTGACCTTGGAGTTTGACCTACTTTTAAAAAAAACTTTAACCTGGCCGATATATCATGTCCATTTACACATACAGCCTTGATATTTGACAAATGGAAACCTCCGACTTAGACCTATCACATACGACTATGACCTTGGACCATGTGGCCTTGACCTTGGAGTTTGACCTACTTTTAAAAAAAATAAACTGGGCCTATATCTTATGTGCTATTACACATACAGCCTTGGTATTTCACACATGGACACATCTTACCAAGACGTTTCACATTTGACCATGACCTTGGACCTTGTGACCTTGACCTTGGACTTTGACCTACTTTAAAAAGAACTTTAACCTACCTGATATATCATGTCCTTTTACACATACAGCCTTGATATTTGACACATGGACACCTACGACCAAGACCTTTCACATTTGACCATGACCTTGGACCTTGTGACCTTGACCTTGGTGTTTGACCTACTTTTATAATACATTAACCTGGCCTATATTTCATGTCATTTTACATATACAGCCTTGATATTTCACACATGGTCACTTCCAACCAAGATATTTCACTTTGACCATGACCTTGGACCTTGACCTTGGAGTTTGACCTACTTTTAGAAATATCTAACCTAGCCTTTATCTTATGTCCTATTACACATACAGCCTTGATATTTCACACATAGACACCTCCTACCAAGACCTTTCACATTTGACCATGACCTTGAATATTGCAACCTTTACCTTGGAGTTTGACCTACTTTTAAAAAGACTGAAACCAAGCATATATATCATGTCCTTTTACACCTACAGCCTTGATATTTCACACATGGACACCTCCAACCAAGACCTTTCACATTTGACCATGACCTTGACCTTGGCATTTGGCCTACTTTTAAAAACTTTAACTGGCCTATGTTTCATTTTACTTTTACATATACAGCTTTAATATTTCACACATAGACACCTCCTACCAAGACCTTTCATATTTGACCATGACCTTGGACCTTGTTAACTTGACCTTGGACTTTGACCTACATCAAATGTAGGCCCTTGAGGGGGCATATATGTTTTACAAACATCTCTTGTGTTTCTATAAGTTCTCAATTTTTATGTGACATAATACAATATTGATCTCAAAAGAAAGTTTTGATAAAAATAAGAGATAATAGTTGTAATTGACTTTGAACCATAAAAATACCTGCCTTTATGTATGAAATTAAACAAGGTAATTTTTGAAGTATAATGATTTTAATCTTTTACCAAACAAGGCTGTAATTTGCCAATCATAATATGAAGAAGATTAAAGGAAAACATTGAGGCAAAAGAAGGAAATGTTGGGATCCTTTCTGTGCTGTATTATAAACAAATCCTATTTTTATCAACACCAATTTCATCTTTTGTAGCAGCTAGCTTTCATATTGAGCCATACTAAAATTCTCTCCCTTCAGGGTAGGGCTTTAAAGAAATAGAAATAGAAAATACGAAAGACAAGTATTATGCATATCAATTAACATATCTAATCAAACATGAAGACCATGTCCATAGGAGGATTTTTCTAAACATGGTGAAACATCTCTTTAACCCTTTCCTAAATGGCAAGCATTTGAACCATTCAAAATCACAGCTGCTACATTAACAGATGACACATTGGAACTGTCTGAAATTTTGTTGTTTGGTTAAAGTATCGGAAATAGGATAGCAATGAGATTAAGGCATGCATGATATCTGTCATGGCTTGAAATATTGAATGACGAGAGACGGGATTTCCCAGACAAGAAAAATTATCTGCTTCAGTTACTCATATCTCGGATCATATGATCAATGTCTTAGTCATTTCTGGATTTTTTTTTCATATTTGGGGAAATTAATTCAACCCTTTCCCAAATGAGATGAGTTTTGATGTATGCACTCGAGAAGGCTTGGGAAAACGTTGAGGCTAAAGAAGAAAATGCTGATTCCAGCATTTTCTCCTTTTGCCTCAATATTTTCAGAGCTATATTAAGCTGTACACTAATCCGATCTCTATCAGCACCCATTTTGTTTCTGTAGCAGCTCTCAAATTGGAAAAGTCCTATATTTTTTTCGTTCAGGAAAGGGTTTATGATTTTATCAGTTGAGAGAGGCTTTATAAATGTGAAACTATTGTAAACTGGGGTTTTTGATCATATTAAAGTTTGATTTTGCAATTAGCTATCAATCATATGCAAAAAATGACATATTTCTTAGGTCTATTTGATTTTCAATGTATGTTTCTAATGAAAGTTTTTCCTGTTATGTTAAATTTGATTGATTCTGTTCATGGGTTGGGGATTAAAAGCTAGATTTCTATATTAAAGTGATTCATTTGAGCTAATGTCTATAATTAAATAGTGACTTCCAATATCGATCAATTTGATTTTGTTACCTAGCAATGGATAACGGTAATCAGAATTCTTAAATAACAAACTTTAGGTAGCAGAAATATATTTAGACCATTGACACATTGTAGATGACATTTCAAAATCCTGAATAACTGTCTAGCCAAGGTTTTTTTTCTTGTTTAAAGTCAGTACTTTCTCTCTTGATGAATAATTGATTTTGTCATTCTAGTAATGATGTTTAATTACTTATATGTCACCCTCGTAGTAAGAATGTATTCAGCTCAGAAGCAGAAGTAGTAATGGTAGTGCTAAATTATGACACATAAAAGTTGACATTTCAAAATGCACCATAAATGTCTATCAAACTTCACTTTATTTGTTTATTTTTTGTTAGAATTCAGTGTTGAAATTCTTTCATAAATTAATACTCATCCCTTTGTCATGCATCATGTTTTGATGATTAATTACATGTATGAATTTTACATGATATTTAATACTTGCGAAATAGAACAAAATTTAAATAAGAAATGCAAAAGTGTTCTTAAATCATTTTTAGCTCCACTGGCCTTTCAGGCCAGCGGGCTATTGTCATGGCGATGTGTCCGTCGTGCGTCAGTGCGTCCGTGCGTGCGTGCGTGCGTCCGTAAACTTTTTCTTTAAAAATCTTCTCCTCAGAAACTACTGGATGTATTTCAACCAAACTTCACAGGAATGATCCTTGGGTGACCCTCTCTCAGATTCCTTCAAAGAATTTTGATCGAACCAGAATAACCTGAGTTATCTGCCCTTGAATGTCAAAAATAGCTGGTTTTGACTTTATTTTTACTCTAAAATCTACAAATATCAACTAATCAAGACAAAACTTTGACAGAATATATATAAGCATAATATCCTGCCTGGGTGTAATTTTCAGCTTGATCGGAATTATATATCATGAGTTATGTGCCCTTGAATTTGACAAAATTGCCGTTTTCAACTCTATTTTGACTTTGATTTCACTCTAGCAACTACAAATATTGACAAATCTAGACAAAACTTTTACAAAATGTTGATGACTATAAGATCTTGCCTTGGTGTAATTTTCAGCTTGATCTTAATATTACATCATGAGTTATGTGCCCTTGAAATTGACAAAATTACAATTTTCGGCTCTATTTTTACTTTGTTTTCACTCTAGCAACTACAAATACTGATTAATCAAGACAAAACTTGTACTGAATATTGGTGACCATAAGATCTTGCCTTGGTATAGTTTTCAGCTTGATCTGAAATTTATATCATGAGTTATGTGCCCTTGAAATTGACAAAATTGCCATTTTCGGCTCTATTTTGACTTTGATTTCACTCTAGCATCTACAAATATGGACTAATCAAGACAAAACTAGAACAGAATGTTGGTGACGATAAGATATTGCCTTTGTGTAATTTTCAGCTTTATCCATAAGAAATTCAGGCCTGTGGAGCGACTCAAGACCTTCAGGTCTTTCTAGTTGTTTCTTTTCCGTTGCTTACGAAATAATTTTGTTTGACAGAGGACTACACTACCATGGTGACAAAGCTGAAATAATCTTCTAATTCCCAAATTTCCCTTGCAGCAAGGGTTAAAAAAGTTGAAGCCTTGCATGCGGGTGCCAGCATTTAGCTGTTAAGGCGATTTAGAACAAGGATTGAGAGAGAAAGTTATATGTCTATAGAAAAAACATCCTGCAAAACAAAAAGTCTTGTTTTGCAAAATTGAAGACATGTGGAGATCCAGACATTTTTTCAGGGAAGGCGGCGGTGTTAACCCATTACCAGATGACAAAATTTTAAGCTTTTCCAAATTCAAAGATGTTGCAGATGACAATTTAAAATTAATAAAATTACAAAAATTTGGACCTTTGGGGTAGAAAACACTGTGGGAAATGAAGAAATTGCTTGTCACAAGCAATTTCTTCATTTTCCAGCGTTCTCCAAAGTCATTATCTTGTTGGGAGTCAAAAAGAGTCATTGTGTGTTAATGGGTTAATAATGAGAAATAAACAAAATACTTATATTGTAATGGGAGATCAAAACCTCATAACTACAGTTTTAAAAAGCTGGAGTTACAAGGTTTTAGTCCCTAACTGATTATATGTGTGGGACAAATATATGAATTTATCATGCATACACAATAATTTGTGAGTATATAATAAATAACCATGACAACAAAATATGTGTCACATGACATAGACGGACTTGTACAAATTACATAAAATAGGGGTCCTCAATGTAAAACAATTGTCGCAATGCAATTATGATCCTTGTTTCTACATTTTGTGGGCAATCATGTACAAAACT
Source organism: Fragum sueziense (assembly GCA_963680895.1). Lineage (NCBI taxonomy): Eukaryota > Metazoa > Mollusca > Bivalvia > Cardiida > Cardiidae > Fragum > Fragum sueziense. The sequence goes on from OY804596.1 coordinate 7,894,953, forward strand.
TTTCACACTCGTATAGTCTGACTTCAAGTGCATAATTTGTAAGTGCATACATGTTCCAGAACATAGTAAATACAACTATTTGCTTTTAAATTCAATCTTAATCATTTAACACAAACTTACACCAGGCATTTCAACTACAATTTGAAATTGTTGTTACTATACAGCTATTATCCAGCAAGATTAACCCGGTACATCTGCATATGTAATGACCCCACTTCGGCAATGTTTTGTTAAGACACTCAACTAACGGACTTTGCACACGAAAATTAATCAGTATCAGTTTAACCCTTTCGATGCCCCAGGACGGGTATACCCGTCTTGCGAAAATGTCGCCCAAGTGCAGTTGGACGGGTATATCCGTCCTGTGGAAAACCCCTTATGTATTTTGTTCTATTTTTAGAATATGTCATGATGTGTAATGCATTTCGACCAATCAACATCTTAGCTTTCCAAATCATATCTTAAAATAGAAAATATGTATTTAGATCACCTAAAAATAGTATCAAATAGTTACCCGGTCAGAGCATTTTTTTGTTTTGAAACATAAAAAACAACATGGCGGACATGATGAGTGTACTCATTGAATTACGATAAAATGTACTTAGAACATGTAAATTCTATACAGATGAGGAGGTTTTAGCAAGATTATATAATGATACACCATCGGAAATATGTGCTGACTTCGAAAGTGACGATTCTTTTTATTTAGACAGCAAAAATGACGACATGTACGAGTTGGTGACGTTGACATTTTTCGTCATTTTTCGCTGCACACGATTTTTGCAAAAATATGTGAAAATGAACTTTAAAGGGGGAATAACACTTAACATCTTACAAATTTTCAGAGAACTTCGTGCAAAAAATAAATATATATTATGAAAATATGGCCTTTAAATTGCATCTATGCCAAATCTTAGCTTTCTATCTTGTGTATTGGCTAGGATGTTGACGGATTTAAAACCCCATATGTTTTATTATTATAATTTTTATCCCCCCGACAAAAAATCTTGGGGTTTTAAATCCGTCGACATCTAAGCCAATACACAAGGTAGAAAGCTAAGATTTGGCATATATGCAATTTAAAGACCATATTTTAATAATATATATTTATTGTCGAGCCCGCTTGCGGTGAGCTCGACATAGTTGTCACAATGGCGGTTCGGTGTATGTGCGTTAGTGCGTGCGTGCGTTAGTGCGTGCGTGCGTTAGTGCGTGCGTGCGTTAGTGCGTGCGTCCGTCCGGATGGAGCTTGTCCGGGCCATAACTTCACCATGGATGGAGGGATTCAGAAATAACTTGGCACAAATGTCAAGCTCAGTAAGGCGGAGTGTCGCGTGCAAGAACCAGATTCCAAGCTCAAAGGTCAAGGTCAAACTTGGAGGTCAAATGTCAAAAATGAGAAGATTTTTGCTTGTCCGGGCCATAACTTCACCATGGATGGAGGGATTCAGAAATAACTTGGCACAAATGTCAAGCTCAGTAAGGCAGAGTGTCGCGTGCAAGAACCAGATTCCAAGCTCAAAGGTCAAGGTCAAACTTGGAGGTCAAATGTCAAAAATGAGATGATTTTTGCTTGTCCGGGCCATAACTTCACCATGGATGGAGGGATTCAGAAATAACTTGGCACAAATGTCAAGCTCAGTAAGGCAGAGTGTCGCGTGCAAGAACCAGATTCCAAGCTCAAAGGTCAAGGTCAAACTTGGAGGTCAAATGTCAAAAATGAGATGATTTTTGCTTGTCCGGGCCATAACTTCACCATGGATGGAGGGATTCAGAAATAACTTGGCACAAATGTCAAGCTCAGTAAGGCGGAGTGTCGCGTGCAAAAACCAGATTCCAAGCTCAAAGGTCAAGGTCAAACTTGGAGGTCAAATGTCAAAAATGAGATGATTTTTGCTTGTCCGGGCCATAACTTCACCATGGATGGAGGGATTCAGAAATAACTTGGCACAAATGTCAAGCTCAGTAAGATGGAGTGTCGCGTGCAAGAACCAGATTCCAAGATGAAAGGTCAAGGTCAAACTTTGAGGTCAAATGTAAAAAATGAGTTGATTTTTGCTTGTCCGGGCCATTCCTTAACTTGGCACAAATGTCAAGCTCAGTAAGGCGGAGTGTCGCGTGCAAGAACCAGATTCCAAGCTCAAAGGTCAAGGTCAAACTTTGAGGTCAAATGTAAAAAATGAGTTGATTTTTGTAGAACCAGATTGCTAGCTCAAAAGTAAAGGTCAGAATTTTAGGTCAAATATCAAAAATGAGTTGATTTTTGTTGAGCCCGCTTGCGATGAGCTTGACAAAGTTGTCACAGTGGCATGGCTTATTTTCCTTATATGTGACCCGTCGCGCTAAAAGGGACCTTATCGGATTTGTGAAAAGTATCGACCTAGTCCGTCTGCGCAGTCCGCGCAGCCTGACTAGGGTCGAAACTTTTCACGTTTAAGTATTTTCTGAATCTAGAATGTTTTCTCTACCTTACAATATTTTGGTTTTCCAAATACGACATCGGATGGACTTCTGCTTGGTCTGGTATATTTCTCGGAATTTGGTTTTATGGACTTAGCATAAGGTCCCTTTTAGCGTGACGGGTCACATATGTATACTCAAATTAATCCATTCTGGTATCTCGTTATAAATACATAGACATGTAATATTTTGTGAACAATAAACTGTCTCACCATGATCCCCATCATTCCAACTTATTTTGTCCCCACTTTTACAACGCCATTGTAATGACAGCTGTAGACATAGGTATGGTCTTCTTTCTTCAAAATGAGCGGGCTCGACATGTTGCCCTTCGGCATCTAGTTTTTTTGTACGAAGTTCTCGGAAAATTTGCAAGATGTTAAGTGTTATTCCCCCTTTAAATGGTGGCTTAAAAGATTTAAAACAGAACTTTGGTAAGTTTTAAATGTTTTTTATTAAGAATTGTATATATTTAAAGCTGATTTTTAAAGAAAACACCATTTTTCAAATTTCCTGAAAATGGTCTGGCAAATACGGAGCCATTTTGAAATAAATCTCTGGCATCGAAGGGGTTAATGTGGTCAAACAATACAATGAAAAGTAGTTACAACATTTTGAACATAACTTATGATATGATTCTTTTGCTCTAAACACACAAAATTCTGCTATTATACTTCATACTTCATGGCCTTGAGAAATATAATTTGGATGGGAAGTGATTATATTGTCAATTAGTAACCAAAACCTTGTAACTATAGCTTATCCATGCAGCTGTTACAAGGATTTGATCAACAAAAAAACAGTGTTATATCTCATCAAAAGGACAAGTTTTAAATTTATAAAGGTATCAGTTTTCAGAAACTACATGAACATGATCTCAAATTTCATCAAGATGTTTGACATGTTGAACCTCAAACATTTAGTTCTAAAGAAGGCAGTGTAGACTTAGATCAGCTTACTCCCATGTGCAGTCAGATCATAGACTTTAACACTACCTGACAGTGTCTGTGCATGTCTTATTCTGTGAAGATTTGACATGTCATAGGAACTAATCCCCTGCAAAAAGTTCATTGAAGTTCAAGAACTGTTCTAGAACATTAAATGGCACTTTTAAAACTGTTCTAGAACAGTTCTAGAAGTGCCTTTCAATATTTTAGAACAGTTCTAGAACTAGAAATGTATTCTTGACCTTATTTCGCAGGGGTTCATCTTTTTCTCCAGATAAGGATAGTATTACTAGCATTTCTTGTTATACAATCCCATAAGGCCCAAATCAGGTATGTTGGAGATGATGCACTACCCTGTGGGCCCTTGTCGAAATATGTTGCCGCATGTTCTTGGAAAACCATGTAACTGCAGCTAATGGGGTAAGGTTTTCGAAAAAAAAAAAGAGATATATTTTATCTTTGCAAGTTTGAATCTATTTAAGTTATCAAGTTATCAGTGGCTACATGAACATGGTATCATATGAATTAGTCATCAGGATGTGGCGTATCTTTAACAATAGTGTACAATTTCCATGTATGAATTACATAATTATGCAGATTTACAGGTAAATACAGAGGGAACGTAGGGGGTTTTGAGGTAGAATACCGGTAATGTGGCCATTTTGAGATTCATAAAACATCAGATTTTTTCGAGCGGCGCTATTATACATCCGAACATATTCAGGCGCAGTCTTAAACATTCAGCAGTGGAAAATTCCACGCGGAATGTTTTGGACTTTGCCCGAATAATTCCGACATTGCGAGAATCTCAATAAGGGTGGACTACCTTAACTGGTTACCAAACGGCACAATTCTAGACTGGTCTAAATTCAAAGTTGTTGTAGATGACAATTTCAAGTGGATGAAATTTTACGTTTTTGGATCTTCCTGTGCAGAAAACAGTGTGGGTAATGAAGGAATTGCTTGTCACAAGCAATTTCTTCATTTTCCACGATGTTTTTGAACGTTTTTTATTATAATGTCTACACATTGAATTGAAATCAAACTTATTATGAATTCTGCATGGATTTGCATTTGCTTTAGAAAGTTTAGGGAGTTTCTCCATGTTATTGCTGGTTAATACAGAGACATAAATTTTGTCTTCAGATTCATTTTTTACACCAAAAAAAAACCCAGCCAAGATACCCTGCGAAATGTTCTTTTAAGTTCAAGAACTGTTCTTCTGGAAGTGCCATTTAGCGTTCTAGAAGGTTCTAGAACAGTTCTAGATCATAAATAAACTTTTTGCAGGGCATATACCCTAATCATGTAAGGAAATTCCCTTGTACGTCCAACATGTTTAATTATGCATTGGATGTTTTAGATACTAATCTCTGAATCAAGGTTGTGGTTTTGCTTTTTGTGCAAATTTTATAGCAAACTTGTGACTGTCAATAGCAATTATTGGTTGCAGCATGGGAAAAAGAAATACACAAAGAAAATGCTTTTTCAAAGAAGCAAAGAAGGGTGAAAACATATAGTGTTATATGACCATAAAAGGATATATGGTATTAATTACTAGGTCTGTAAAGTCATGCTGTATATAGGTTACGGTGGTACGAGATGCTGATTCATTGCAGTAATGATTTTATACATGCATTTATACTACCATAAGAGTCAGGAGCTGCAGGGAAAAGGGCCCCACAGCAGAGCAACAGATAAGTGCCCCTGCGAAAAAAGTTCAAGAACACATTTAAGTTCAAGAACTGTTCTAGAACGTTCTTGAACATTAAATGGCAGTTCTAGAACTGTTCTACAGCTGTTCTATAACTGCCATTTAACGTTCTAGAACAGTTCTTGAAATGCCCTTTTAAATCCAAGCTACACATTTGGAATTTCTTGATAAGAGGATTCAAATGAGAACCCACAACAGAGGGATTGATCATTGAGTAACATTTTCCATTTTGAAAAGCAATCACCCCCTGAAACTCTGCCGATAGTGTTTAAGATTACCATATTTCCAGATCAGCTTGTGTCTAAAAGCAGCCTGATCAGGTCTCATTCACTCTGATCTCATGGAATTGTTACAGTTACTGAGGAAACTATTAGAAAGAAGAATGGATCTGGATCAGACTGCATGTATACACAGACTGATCTTGTTCCATGTTGGTCTCAAATGCCATTACCCCTCTATTTCTCTATCCTGGCTCAAATTCTTGCAAATATTTCAACATTTATAGATAATTTTGGACATCTTGCAATGGAGGAAAGGACAATGTAGGTTTATCTGGCCATTATAGATATAATGTACATTGTTTTATTGATCTTGTGATAGAAAAGTATATCGTCACTTTTCAACAAAAACCTCGTAACTGCAGCTTGTTTTAAGCTGCAGTTATGAGATTTTTGTTGAAAAGTAGGGATATTTATGACTGACCCCTAATGTTGACTTTCTGTCAAACCTGCCTGTCCAACATGAGATATTTCATCGTGGATGTCCAGGTCCATCAGAGGTACAGTCCATTGTGAGAGGGAACAGGTTCTGCATAAAAAAAAACACTTTTTCGCAACACATGATCACTGGTGGTGAACTGGGCCAAAGCGAGGGACGTTTTTTCACGATCAATGTATTCCGTCGGTGTTGTTATAACGTATCGTAACAGACACGGCTTTATCGAGGCCGTAGTTACGAGATTTTATAACAACACTTAATACAATACAATACAAAACGGAAAACCTGGTCTGTTTTTAGAACAAGTTCATTGTCATTACAAAAAAATCTATAAACTCACATTTAAACGCAAAATATCTATACCTTGTTGTAGCGAAAATTGTTTTAGTTCACCACCAGTGATGATACATTTTTTGATTGAATCATTTAACACAATATTACCAGACAGCACAATTTTAGACTGATCCAAATTCAAAGATGTTGCAGATGACACAAGGTTTAGTAAAGCTTCTCTTACAACCCGTTGTGTGTCTTTATTAATCGTACTTCTTCAGAGATTTTTAAAGCACACAATTTATATAGACACACAACAGGTTGCAAGAGAGGCTCAAAGAATTGTCCGGTCAATTCTTTGCTGCATGCATGCATCGCACGACTATGCCTACGTTTTAGACGCAGACCGCGTGCAGACTTCACGCAGTTTAAGTGATTATTCTACATTCAAACCGAATATAAATTGATCAACAGTATTGATAAAATTATTGTCTTTTCTGAAATGGTTGTGTCATGTGATTCCCCACCGTGACCATGGTATCCCCCAGTGCTTGTCCAGAGAGATATATGAGCATATTTTATTAACTCAGGTACAGATAAGAATAGGATTTTATTGAAAAAGATCAATTTTGCCTCAATTTCCCTCAAAACCTATGTTTTAATTATCATTTCAATCATCTGGCCAAGATCATCAATTAAGTACCCACAACTTAAGGTTTCTAATTGAAATAACATTTCGGATCACTGTCTGTTACCATGCCTTTTGAGTTTGGTGATCATCTATAAAATGGTTTGGTGTATCCCAAACAAGACCTGATTTGGACATCCATAAAGAAAAGGTTTGGGAAAACACTGAGGCAAAAGAAGAAAATGTTGGTAACCAACATTTTCTCCTTTTGTCTCGATATTTTCCATGCTGTATTATACACAGATCTTATCTTTATTAACAGTATGTTGTCAGCAGGCTGCCAGTTTTCAAGTTGAGACAGTATCAATATTTGCAGTTTGGGAAAAGGCTATATATTGTCACTTTTTGACAAAAACCCTGTAACTACAGCTTGTTAAAAGCTGTAGTTACAAGGTTTTTGTCGAAAAGCAATGATATTTAGCTATAAGATGGTTTGGTATAAAAATTGTGTAAACAAATTAGGTAGGATTATCTTGCAATATTATCGAAAATTTGTGAAAGGAATTTCGTTGGTAAAGTTTTGTTTTCGTAAAAAAAATGTTTGGTTATTTTAATGGAATTGAATTAAGTAGCAAAAATGTGTGTCTGTACTTGCTTCTTTTGCTTGATCATTTCATTTAATTCACTCTCTTTTTAGCCATGAGGAAAAGGCTTTTGAAATTATTTATTGCTTATTTGATTTTGTGCATGTTGATATTGTTTTATGCTGTGTGCCAAAGTGTCAATTGACAAAGTTTGGTAAATGCATGACCCCTTTTGTTGATCTGCACAGCGGTATTTTGCCATCATATTGCCGACAATTTTTACAGTGTGCATATTTTATTACTTTATTATTTATTCAATCGCAAAGTTAACATGAAAGCATCGCAAACTTACAGCAGTCATAAAAGACTTTCCCCATGTTCTTTTGAAATGTAGACTGTTTATGTATGCTAATGTAAAATGAGCAGAATTTTAAGAGTTGAGGCCCCTTTTGCATGAGAGGAAAATTTTCAATGACGCCCTGTAGAGTGTAAGAAGCAGAAACCTGTTGCAGATTTCATTGTGGAACTTTCCCATTATACTTTAATTTAATTTAACCCTTTCCCAAACATGACCTTGTTTTGATGTCCCTAATAGAAAAGGTTTGGGAAAACATTGAAACAAAAGAAGAAACTGCTGATAATCAGCAGTTTCTCCTTTTGTCTCAGTATTTTCTGTGCCATATTTTACAAAAATTCTATCTTTAATAAAATCCATTTTGTCGATTGTGGCAGTTTTGGAAGTGGATAACCCTAAAGTTTTGTCGTTTGGGAATTAGGGTTAATTTAGCATTATTTTTGTGTCCTGCAACTCCTTTCAATTTGTTCTAGTCTCAAATATTATCATTTGAGAAAGGGCTGGATTATGATCTAACAAACAAGGAAGCTAAATGTCTACAGACATGTACAAGGTCATGATTTTTATCGGCTTGTCTAAAATTCTGGGATCCCTTCCAAAAAAACTTCCTCAATCATAAACCTAAACCCTGTCTCAAATGGTAAAGATTTTGACAAATTTTGAAAGTTGTTGGAAAATGACAAACCAGAGCTTGATAAAAGTTCAAATCATGTACAATATAACACACAAAATATTACGGAAAATGGAGAAAATGTTGAATATTGTCATTAGCTCCACTGGCCGAAGGCCAGCGGGGCTTATGTCATGGCCCTGTGTCCGTCGTCCGTGCGTGCGTCCGTGCGTCCGTGCGTAAACTTTTTCTTTAAACATCTTCTTCTCCAAAACTACTGGACCAATTTCAACCAAACTTCACAGGAATCTTCCTTGCATGAACCTCTTCTAAATTCCTTCAAAAAATTAAATTCCGTATAGAACTTGAATTTTAAATAAAGTAATTAATTTAAATTTTCGAAAAATCTTTTAAAAATCTTCTTCTCCAAAACTAGTGGACCAATTTCAACCAAACTTCACATGAATCATCCTTGTATGAATCTCTACCAAATTCCTTCAAAAAAATAAAATCTGTGGAGAACTTGAATTTTAATTAATTTAATTGAATTAAATTTTCGAAAAATCTTTGAAAATTCTTCTTTTCCAAAACTATTGGACCAATTTCAACCAAACTTCACAGAAATCTTCCTTGCATGAATCTCTACCAAGTTCCTTCAAAAGAATAAAATCCAAGCAGAACTTGAATTTTAATTGATTTAATTGATTTAAATTTTAGAAAAATCTTTAAAAATTCTTCTTCTCCAAAACTACTGGACCAATTTCAACCAAACCTCACAGAAATCTTCCTTGTATGAATCTCTTAAATTATAAAATCCGCGCAGAACTTGAATTTTGATTAATTTGATTAATTTAAATTTTCGAAAAATCTTTAAAAATTCTTCTTCTCCAAAACTACTGGACCAATTTCAACCAAACTTCACAGAAATCTTCCTTGCTTGAATGTCTTCTTAATTCCTTAAAAAAAATGAATTCTGTGTAGAACTTAATTTTTAATTAATTAAATTGAATTAAATTTTCCAAAAATCTTTAAAAATTCTTCTTCTCCAAAACCACTGGACAATTTTTAACCAAACTTCACAGGAATCTTCCTTGCATAAATTTCTACCAAATTCCTTCAAAAGAGTAAAATCCGCGCAAAACTTGAATTTTAATTAATTTAATTAATTTAAATTTTCGAAAAATCTTTAAAAATTCTTCTTTACCAAAACTACCGGACCAATTTCAACCAAACTTCACAGAAATCTTCCTTGCATGAATGTCTTCTTAATTCTTTCTGTGTAGAACTTAAATTTTGATTAATTAAATTGAATTGATTTTTCGAAAAATCTTCATTTCCAAAACTACTGGACCAATTTTAACCAAACTTCACATGAACCTTACTTTTATGAATCTCCTCTAAATTCCTTAAAAAGAAAATTTCCGTGTAGAACTTAAATTTTAATAAATTTAATTCAATTGAATTTTTGAAAAATTGTTAAACAATCTTCTTCTCCAAAACAACAGGACCAATTTCAACCAAACTTCACAGGAATCTTCCTTGCATGAATCTCTTCCAAATTCCTTCATGATCGGATGAAAAGCTTGGTTGCTGTGGGCTAGGCTTATTTTTCGCTATATGAAACATAGTGTAATTTTAAGAAAATTTTAAAAACATTTCTGCTCCTAAATCACTTAATGGATTTCATTCTGGTGTAGCATGAATCTTCTTTGGATAGCCCTCTATTGTATTCCTTGAAGAAGTTCGTAGTCTAAATGTCTAAAAGCCAGTGGAGCGATACAGGGCCATCTTGGCCCTCTTGTTTTTCTTCTTTTGCTTCAATGTTTTCCCCAAGCTTTTTTTGCTGCGAAAGACGTCAATGTTTTCTAAAACAAGACTAGAGGAATTGACATCCCTAGCAGAAATAGTAGAGACTACAGTTGGCGCCACATCGTATGGCACATGTTTATGTTTTGTTTAATGTTCAATTACATTTGAACAAAATATAAACATTGTGCCATACGATGTGGCGCCAACTGTAGATGTTGTTTTTAGGTGGGGTAAAGTGTCATGATCAGATGTCACAGTTTAATCACTTTTTTATGATCGTCATTATGCACCTGTCTTACTCTACCTATTATTACATATGGACTTAATGACTTATTACCAAATAAACATTATGAAGGTATTTGATTCCCTCATTAGTTAAGATTGTAAAGGATAGAAAGTAATATGGGAAAAGGAGGTAATGATTCTATTTATGATCACCATAATGTATGCACGAAATATAAACCCTTTCAAAATTTAATTTGTCTTTATACAACAAAATGACTATTTGATAAAGGAATGTTTTGTGTTCATTATTAGCTCACCTGAGCACGAAGTGCTCAAGGTGAGCTATTGTGGTCACTTTTTGTCCGTCGTCCGTCTGTCCGTCCGTCTGTCTGTCCGTCTGTCTGTCTGTCCGTCCGTCCACAATTTCGTGTTTACACTCTAGCATCTACAAATATAAGCCAATCTTGACCAAACTTGGTCAAAACATGTATGGCCATAAGATCTCGGATGAGTTCGATTATGGGTCAGATCGAACTAAAAAGTCAGGAGTTATCTGCCCTTGAATGCGAAAAATACTTAGTTTTGACATTGTTTACACTCTAGCATCTACAATTATTGATCAGTCAAGACAAATCTTGGACATAACATTGCAGACCATAAGATCTCGGATGAGTTCGATTTTCAGTCTGATCTGACCAGAAAAACAAGAGTTATGTGCCCTTGAATTTGACAAAATTGCCATTTTCGGCTGTTTTTGACCTTGTTTACACTCTAGAATCTACAATTATACATCAATCAAGACAAAACTTTGACACAATGTTTGGGACCATGAGATCTCGGATGAGTATGATTTTCAGTCTGATCTGATCAGAAAGTCGAGAGTTACTTGCCCTTGAATTTGACAAAATTGTCATTTTTGGCTGTTTTCGACGATGTTTACACTCTAGAATCTACAACTATTGATCAATCAATCCAAAACTTGGACACAATATTGGGGATCATAAGATCTGGGATGACTTTGATTTTCAGTCTTATCTGATCAGAAATATGAGAGTTATGAGCCCTTGAATTTGACAAAATTGCCGTTTTTGACTGTTTTTGACCTTATTTACACTCTAGAATCTACAATTTTTGACCAATCAAGACAAATTTTGGACACAAGGTTGGAGATCATAAGATCTCATATGAGTTTGATTTTCAGTCTGATCTGACCAGAAAGGTGAGAGTTATGTGCCCTTGAATTTGATAAAATTGACGATTTCGGCTGTTTTTGACATTGTTTACACTCTTTAATCTACTATTATTTATCAATTAAGACAAAACTTGAACACAATGTTTGAGACCATAAGATCTTGGATAAATTTGATTTTCAGTCCAATCTGATAAAAAAATGGAGAGTTATGTGCCCTTGAATTTGATAAAATTGCCGATTTCGGCTGTTTTTGACATTGTTTACACTCTATAATCTACTATTATTTATCAATTAAGACAAATCTTGGACACAATGTTGGATATCATAAGATCTCGGATGAGTTTGATTTTCAGCCTGATCTGACTAGGAAGTTGAGAGTTATGTGCCCTTGAATTTGACAAATTTGCTGTTTTCGGCTGTTTTCGACCTTGTTTATACTCCAGAATCTACAATTATTTATCAAACAAGACAAATCTTGGACACAATGTTGGGCATGATGAAATCTTGGATGAGTTCGATTTTCACAATGTTATTGACCATAAGTTCGTTTTCAGTCTTAAAGTCATAAATATTTTTTGAAATGAAGAAAAGTGTTGCTTATATCATTTTGGTTCAGGTGAGCGATATAGGACCATCATGGTCCTCTTGTATTATATATCAAGCACAGAAAATATTGAAGCACAAGGAGAAAATGTTGGTTACAAATATTATTTTTCTTTTGTCTCAATGTTTTCCCATGCTCTATCTGTGAGGGATGTCAAAAGATTAAATTGGGCATGGCTAGGAAATTAGGAATAGTTGATTCAAAGTTCTTATGATTGATTGGGGTTTAACACCTCTTTCAACTTCTTTGGTTGTATCATGCAGCTGGAGCAATTACTATATATACCAGGCAATTTTCTCACACTATTTTTATCACAGTAGCCAAATCCGAGCCTCCAGCTGCTCTCTCACTCAGATGATTCTTAAATTATTTGTCCATTCATGAGAGATATAATGGATTTTATTTGTCAAATGTTAGAAAGAATATTGGCCGAGCTGGGATTCAAACCTGGGACCCCTGGATAAAATTAGGCTTTGACGTCACTGAATGGCCTATCCGGGTTTAGCTCCAAATTGTTCTGAACAGACTTGAAACAGAATGAATTTTCTTCTATTAATCAATTTCGAGCTTCCATTTTGATATTTTCTCTGACATTCTCTTAATTCGCCTGCGGCTATACCATGTATTTTGTCTGCCATGTAGGTTGTCTGTGGGGAAAGAGTAATGAAGATTAATTATGCATATAATGCATGCATATTGTTGACAGGGATCAATAACCTTGTCATGTAACTGCTTGATTCTAGGGTTAACTTATCACAGCGTATAAAACATGTTTGTTAAGGTAGTGCAACCTTATGCAAGGCTGTTGGCGGAGGTACTGCCTGTATACTACGGAAGCCATTTTAATGCATTTTGAGCCCAAGTTTGCCTTTGGTGTGGCCATTACTTATGGCATTTTGAGACCAAGTTTGCCTTTGGTGTGGCCATTACTAATGGCATTTTGAGCCCAAGTTTGCCTTTAATGTGGCCGTTACTAATGCCATTTTGAGATCAAGTTTGCCTTTAATGTGGCCATTACTAATGGCATTTTGAGCCCAAGTTTGCCTTTAATGTGGCCATTACTAATGGCATTTTGAGATCAAGTTTGCCTTTGGTGTGGCCATTACTAATGGCATTTTGAGCCCAATTAAGTTTGCCTTTGGTGTGGCCATTACTAATGGCAATTTGAGCCCAAGTTTGCCTTTGGTGTGGCCTTTACTAATGGCATTTTGAGCCCAAAATGGCCTTTGGTGTGGCTATTACTAATGGCATTTTGAGCCCAAGTTTGTCTTTGGTGTGGCCTTTACTAATGGCATTTTGAGCCCAAGTTTGTCTTTGGTGTGGCCATTACTAATGGCATTTTGAGACCAAGTTTGCCTTTGGTGTGGCTATTACTAATGACATTTTGAGCCCAAGTTTGCCTTTGGTGTGGCCATTACTAATGACATTTTGAGCCCAAGTTTGCCTTTGGTGTGACCATTACTAATGACATTTTGAGCCCAAGTTTGCCTTTGGTGTGGCTATTACTAATGACATTTTGAGCCCAAGTTTGCCTTTGGTGTGGCCATTACTAATGGCATTTTGAGCCCAAGTTTGCCTTTGGTGTGGCCATTACTAATGGCATTTTGAGACCAAGTTTGCCTTTGGTGTGGCCATTACTAATGACATTTTGAGCCCAAGTTTGCCTTTGGTGTGGCCATTACTAATGACATTTCGAGCCCAAGTTTGCCTTTGGTGTGGCCATTACTAATGACCACACCAAAGGCAAACTTGGGCTCAAAATGCATTTAAATTGCTTCTCCAGACATCTGTATTTTCAAAATTTTGCTGAACCCCCATAACGAGAGGGCATATTCATCCTTTTCTGCTCACTCCATGCGGTTTTAGACTATGGGCGGGTAACCACCAATAAAAATTTGACAAGGCCCATTTATGTTGCGGGTTACAGTTTCTATTGGGATCATTAAATCTGCCAGTTCAAGATCACATTGTAGTGTCACGATATATACTCTGCTTGCACAGTGATAAAATTTATGAGCTGGTTCATAAACTAAATTGAACATTTTATGAACTTTCAATGCTCACTTTTTGCTTACTAAATTCTTTGAGAGGTTACCAGTCTTGAATTAATGACAATTATGGAATCAACAGGTTGATTAATTGAACTTTTAGGATCAATGATAATAATATAGTAATATAGACTGGCTTCATTTATTACATGCAACGTTTGTACCTTACCATGATTCAAGAGGTCCCAGGCTAGATACCATGCAGCCATGTTCAATATGGACTGATTGGTGGCCCAGCCAATAAGTGATCAATAGAGAGAAAAATTGTTGAAATGAAGTGGCATAAACCCCTTTATCAATCAATCAATGAACAAATCAATCAATGAACAAATCAATCAGCTTTAGGTATACAGTATCTTGATTGTGTCAAAATGGAGTCACTTTAACATTAATGCGTCTGTAAAAGTATTTGAACCCCTGATGGTATAAAGACGTGAGGCTGTCAACTATGGACAGGGGATTGACATGTTAATACTGATGACCCCATAGAGATAGAGGTCACTGACCCAACATCATAACAACATACCCCAGCCACGGCCAGCGGTACTTTATACAGGTACAAAAGTGACAGAGGGTGGTCTGAGTTATTACATTCAAGTCCTTGAATTACCTTGGTTGATTTGAAAGAATTGCTGCAGACACTAAATTGGATGTTGATAAAGATAGTATTTGTGTGCCATTAAGCACAGAATTTTTTTGTAAAAAAAAGTATAGATACTTGTATTGGGTATTGTGCATGTGTTAGCATTGCAGCATCTTTCAACATGATTTTTGTCTGGGAATTTAGGCCTGAGTAATTTTTTTAGAGATATGCACATAATGGATTAATTAATGCAAAATGTATTTCAGAAATATGGTATTTGCATTTTGTAAGAAGTTTATAATGTTTAAAATAGAACTTAATCTGAATTATTATAAATATTTACAAAATGACAATAAAAAAATAAAAGTCTGTAGTTCATTTAAGGTCATCCCACTCAATTAGAGTGGGAATAGAAGCTTGCCTTAAGGTCTTTCACCACTAAGCTTTCAGTCTGAGTAAATAAATGCTTCTGGCAATTATAAATAACTATTTAATGTCACAATAAAGTGGACCATATTCAAAAAAAAAAAAAAAATATTTCAAAATGTTTTCAACATTTAATGTTGAAAACATTTTGAAATATTTTTTTTTTTGAAAGAGATAGTTTTGATAGTAAAAAGCAGCGAATTTTGTGCAACAAATAGATTAGGTTTACCATTATTGATCAAAACCACTTTGTGATTAGAATTCAACAATGTCTCAGTTAGGGATCAAAAGTTAGGGATCAAAAGTCCTTCCACTGGCAAGCATGCACAATATGCACAGGCTGGCCTGGGTTGATATGTTTTGCACGTTAACATGTTATATTAAGCCCCCTTCTTTTACATGTCCATACAAAAATTATAAACATTTTGAACAATGGGTTGGAGTAAATGCCCTGTGAATTAAATGATACATTTACGTTCAATTGTTATCAGATTATCGTTGATAGGTGAGAAATTGTTTCAGCGTTCTATCTATAGTGGGGTGAATGACAGGACATGCCGGACGGTAACGGCTACTGTTGAAACCTTTCCCTAGCGGCAAAAATAAATTAGTCTATTCCAATTTCAAAGCTGCTAGAGATAAGAAAATAGATGTTTATAATAGGATTTGTGCAAACTATATAGCAGAGAAAATATTGAGGCAGAAGGAGAAAAATGCTGGTTATCAGACTTTCCTTCTTTTGCCTCAATGTTTTCCAATGCTTTTTAGGTCATGTGCATCAAAAATTGTCATTGTTTTGGAAGTATCAAATTGAAATCTTTCCTGAACTTTTCCAATTTGAAAGCTGCTACAGATGACAAAATGAATGTTAATAGACATAGGGTTGGAGTAAGATAATTTGACCTTTTCAAAGAGGTTATCAATAGGAATTTTCAAGAATCAATTTGAGAAACTTAAAAAGTTGTTGAACTTTTCATAGACACAATTCAAGTAGGACGCTATCATAATAGTAGGTCAAAAGATGTCTTCTTGTAATATCATTGACTTTTGGAGCGGCTTTGCTACTCTTGAATTTTTTTTGACAATAACAGATTGTGAATGTTCTCGATTAATTAAGCCTTATACCCAAACAAAAAAATGCAGACTCATTAGATTTTAAAACTACATGCTGAAGGCGACAAAAATTATGAAAATAATGGTATGATTTTATGAATGATGCCACAGAAAATATTGAGGAAAAAAAAAGAAAATTCTGATTATCAGCATTTTCTTCTTGTGTCTCGTTTTCTCAAGCTTTTCATATTTGCATCAAAATCAGGTCTTGCTTTGGAAAGAGTTTTAAAAAAAAGTGACCTTCCTTCTGCTCTGAATCACTCTCTGAATTGGTATATATAAAAGCTGCGCACTTGTCTTTTGAAGTTGATTGCTCTTTGCAACCTTGTTTGTTTGTATCTAAGTCAGATAAAAATGTATTCACCATTTTGTGCATCTTTGGAATAGGTTTGTGTGCAAATTTTTGTACTGATAGGAATTCAAAGTTAGTATCGTAGACCTCTCATATTGGGAAAGGTCAATAAGTTTCAACATATCAAAACCAAGAAAATGTTGAAAGCTTAAGTTTCTTCGCAAGGCTGACTTTAGTCCGGTCAAAATGTTTTGGCTCATATTTACATTTATTGATATATAAAACAACACAACATCAACTCCAAACTACTATAATTTTGCCTGTATTTCTTGAATCTCTCCCACCAGCAAACTTCTAACCAATGTGTGCAAAATTGTATTGGAATTATGGACGCTTTTTACATTACTTACATTGGTAAAATTTGTAAACATATGTCATATTATCATGGCCTAGACTATACCTTTGCTTCTATTCAATCTTCTTTACAGAAATCTTTTTTTTTTTGCATTCACAGGGTACCTCATATTTTAGTTAAAGGGATGTATATGTACAAATATGACAAGCGACCTTGTATAATCCCTTCCAGCCTCAAAAATATGACAACTATTTACACCTGATGTAGCCCTTATCCTTCATGATGTTATGAAAAATGTATCAGTCATACTGAGTAACATTACATTCAAAATTAAACGAGATTCCTTACAATTGTTTTGGTTTATCAAAACAACTGTGACGATTCTCGTTTAATTTTAAACATATTTCACACGTCATAAATTGATATTCATAAATACAACAGTTACTGTCATTTAAACACAGAATGTGCATCCTTTATTTTGTTTGCAACATTTAAAAGCTATATCGCTACAAACCATAGGAAGCATTTTGTTTGATATTTTAGACTAGATCTATTTTTCATGCAGATGGAAGACATGGCCAAAATATGACTTTGTGACTGGCTTCTCTGAAAAGTTTAATGGAACTCTCACAAGACCATTTTGGTCAATAGAAATTAATGTTGCGATCAGTCTGCAATGGTCATCCCTACCATTTTGCATTCATCATTGTTACAATAAGTGCCTACAGTGCATCCTCCTCTAGAATTGTCCTAGACCACCTTTTCTCTGGATGAAATTTTCTGGTCATATCAGATAGATCTGTTGTAGCCAACAAATTTTTCAATCTTTGTCAATCAGTAATGGGATAGCAGGAAAGTAATATAGCATCAAAGGTTGATTGTAGCGATACACAATAGATAATTTAGAGGAGGACATTATTTGTTTGATAACAAAAGTAAACAATACAACAATAGAATGTATCATTGACAAATTGTCTCACTTGATATTATGGGTTGATACAAAAAATGGTGTATTTGGGGTGAGTGCAGAACTATTGTAAGTGCAGAAGAAATGCATGCACTTTTGGCATGAGCCCATGATACAAGTTTCTATGCACTTGTATGAGTGGTGCACTTGTATGAGTTTTTAACTTGTGTGAATGGTTTAGGGTAAAAAAAGTTTATTTCATTCCAGTAGAGTACAAACTACTGTTTGCCTTTTAAGAATTATAAGCAATTGCAGTTATTTAACACAACCCCATTGCTGTAAATATATATGCTGTTACAAGAGTATTGATTTTATCCTAATAAAATCTCTGTTTCATTACCAGTTTGACCACATTATAAATAAAGGGAGGTAATTTTGATGATACTAACTCATAAAAGATGCAAGGTAATAAAAGGTGTGGTTTGGTCAGTACTCATTTCATGATAACAAAAGTAAACAAAACAGCACTAGGATGTGTCGGTGACAAATTATCTCACCCAAAGTACACAAATGATGATCATTTTATCAAAGGTTTGACTCTAGGAATAAAGGGAGATAATTTACAGATTACTAGCTAGCTGGATTTACTGGGAGTATGTTTCTTTGGTATTACAGGTTAGCTTACAGTTGTCGCCACATCGTATGGCACGTGTTTATGTTTTCTTTAACGTTCAATTACATTTGAACAAAACATAAACATTGTGCCATACGATGTGGCGACAACTGTAGTATATAAAATATTTTACTTTCTTGCGTGAGTTTACTTTTTAGCTCACCTGAGCACAAAGTGCTCAAGGTGAGCTATTGTGATCGCTTTTTGTCCGTCGTCCGTCCGTCTGTCCGTCTGTCCGTCTGTCCACAATTTGGTGTTTACACTCTAGCATCCACAAATGTTTGTCAATTTTGATCAAACTTTGTCAAAACAAGTATGGTTATAAGTTCTCGGATGAGTTCGATTATGGGCCAGATTGGACCAGAAAGTGCTGAGTTATCTGCCCCTGAATGTCAAAAAATGCTGTTTTTAACTTTGTTTACACTCCAGCATCTACAATTATTGACCAATCAATACAAAACTAGGACATAATGTTGAAGACCATAAGATCTCGGATGAGTTCAATTTTCGGTGAGATCAGACTAGAAAGTCGAGAGTTATGTGCCCTTGAATTTGACAAAATTGCTGTTTTCAACCATTTTCGATCTTGTTTACACTCTAGAATCTACATTTATTGACCAACTAAGACAAAACTTGGATATTATGTTGGAGACCATAAGATCTTGGATGAGTATGATTTTCAGTCAGATCAGACAAGAAAGTCCAGAGTTAAGTGCCCTTGAATTTGACAACATTGCCGTTTTCGACCATTTTCGACCTTGTTTACACTCTAGAATCTACATTTATAGATCAATCAAGACAAAACTTGGATATTATGTTGAAAACCATAAGATCTCGGATGAGTTTGATTTTCAGTGAGATCAGACTAGAAAGTCGAGAGTTATGCGCCCTTGAATTTGATAAAATAGTCGTTTTCGACCATTTTCGACCTTGTATACACTCTAGAATCTACAATTTTTGACCAAACAAGACAAATCTTTGACATAATGTTGGAGACCATAAGATCTCACATGAATTCGATTTTCAGTCTGATCAGACCGGAGAGTCAAGAGATATGTGCCCTTGAACTTGCCAAAATTGCTGATTTTGATTGGTTTCGACTTTGTTCACTCTCGAGAATCTACAATTACTGACCAATCAAGACAAAACTTGGACATAATGTTGGAGACTATAAGATCTCAAATGAGTTCGATTTTCAGTCTGATCAGAAAGGAAAGTTTAGAGTTATGTGCCCTTGAACTTGCCAAAATTGCTGATTTTGACTGTTTTCGACTTTGTTCACTCTCCAGAATCTACAATTATTGACCAAGACAAAACTTGAGCACAATGTTTGGGACCATAAGATCTCTCATGATTTTAAATTTAAGTCTGAATGGATAGGTCTGGAGTTATGCACACATGAATTTGACAAAACTGTTGTTTTCGACTTTTTTTTTTACTCTAACAACTAGAAATATTTACCAATCAAGACGAAACTCAGACAATGTTGATTTTCGATGAGGTTGAAATTCGGCATAATTAGAAATTACTGAGTTATCTGCCCTTGAATTTTATTAATTTGCTGTTTTCGACATTTTTTTACTCTAACATATGGCGTGCGAAAAGGGTCTATAGACATAATAGCGCAATACCTACATTCGCTATACTTACATTCACAAATAGTGACCAATCAAGACAAACTTGGACACAATGTTGACGACCATGGGTTTGTTTTCCGTCTTAAAGTCACAAATTGATTTGGACAAAACTGTTGCTCATACAATCTTTGTTCAGGTGAGCGATATAGGACCATCATGGTCCTCTTGTTTTAATATAGCAAACATTCTTTGTATAAAAATAGCTAAGGGAAAATATTGCGCACATTTATATCCAGTCATGTGCAATCCTTCAATAGTGGTTATCAGCATTTACATCAACGGAAGGGACTGTTGGGAAAGGGTCTAACCCTATTCTGAAGCCCCCAAAAATGTGACTGTTCCAAATTAATTGAATAGACAACAATTTCAAGGGAATGAAATTACATTTTTGGTCTTTCTGTAAAGAAGGCATTGTGAAAAATTATGGGATTGCTTGTCATAAGCAGTTTCTTGTTTTTAGCTCACCTGAGCACGAAGTGCTCAAGGTGAGGTATTGTGATCTATCAATGTCCGGCGTCCGTCTGTCCGTCTGTCCGTCTGTCCGTCACGGCGTCAACAATTTCTTTAAACGACATCTCCTCCTAAACTACTGGGTCAAAATCAACCAAACTTGGCAGAAATGTTCCTTGGGTGGTCCCTTATAAAAATTGCTAAAATAATTGAAATCCATGAAAAACTCTGGTTGCCGTGGCATCGGAAAATGGGAAATTTCACAAAAGCTCAATAATTTCTTTAAACGACATCTCCTCCTAAACTACTGGGTCAAAATCAACCAAACTTGGCAGAAATGTTCCTTGGGTGGTCCCTTATAAAAATTGCTAAAATAATTGAAATCCATGAAAAACTCTGGTTGCCGTGGCATCGGAAAATGGGAAATTTCACAAAAGCTCAACAATTTCTTTAAACGACATCTCCTCCTAAACTACTGGGTCAAAATCAACCAAACTTGGCAGAAATGTTCCTTGGGTGGTCCCTTATATAAATTGCTAAAATAATTGAAATCCATGAAAAACTCTGGTTGCCGTGGCATCGGAAAATGGGAAATTTCACAAAAGCTCAACAATTTCTTTAAACGACATCTCCTCCTAAACTACTGGGTCAAAATCAACCAAACTTGGCAGAAATGTTCCTTGGGTGGTCCCTTTTAAAATTTGCTAAAAGAATTGGAATCCATGAAAAACTCTGGTTGCCGTGGCATCAGAAAATGGGAAATTTCACAAAAGCTCAACAATTTCTTTAAACGACATCTCCTCCTTAACTTCAGGGTCAAAATCAACCAAACTTGGCAGAAATGTTCCTTCAGTAGTCCCTTATATAAATTGCTAAAAGAATTGAAATCCATGAAAAACTCTGGTTGCCGTGGCATCAGAAAATGGGAAATTTCACAAAAGCTCAACAATTTCTTTAAACGACATATCCTCCTTAACTTCTGGGTCAAAATCAACCAAACTTGGCAGCAATGTTCCTTGGATAGTCCCTTATAAAAATTGCTAAAAGAATTGAAATCCATGAAAAACTGTGGTTGCCATGGCATCGGAAAATGGGAAATTTCATAAAAATTCAACCATTTCTTTAAACGACATCTTTTCCTTAACTTCTGGGTTAAAATCAACCAAACTTGGCAGAAATGTTCCTTAGGTGGTCCCTTATAGAAATTGCTAAAATAATTGAAATCCACGAAAAACTCTGGTTGCCGTGGCATCGGAAAATGGTAAATTTAACAAAGCTCAACAACTTCTTTAAACGACATCTCCTCCTTAACTTCTCGGTCAAAATCAACAAACTTGGCAGTAATGTTCATTGGGTGGTCCCTTATAAAAATTGCTAAAATAATTGAAATCTATGAAAAACTCTGGTTGCTGTGGCATCAGAAAATGGGAAATGTCATAAAAGCTGATCAATTTCCGTAAACAACATGTCCTCTGAAACTACATGGCCAAATTCTTCCCTGGGACAACAATGCGTAACATATGCAAAGTTATTTGGCATTATTAAAACATAACTCAGGTGAGCGATTTAGGGCCCTCAGGGTCCTCTTGTTTCACTATGTTTTTAAAGACTTGTTTTGTGAGGGTGTCAAAAAGGGCCATCATGTGGGTATGGGCTGAAAGGATTCAAAGATCAAGTACATTGAACCTATCTTGTTGAATAGTTGAGTATTATTTGTGAAGATTATAGTAATATTAGTGAAATGGGAGCCAAATATTTACGCCCAAACACCCTGTTTGAATAATTTGTTGGAGTTATAGTAAAACTACGTAACTCCAGCTTCACTGAAGATGGAGTTACAAGGTTTTGCAATATCAAAGACAAGTTATATCCGAAAGTTTTACTTTACCCTTTCCTAAAAAATTGGACTGTCCCAATTTGAAAGATGCTGAAGACAACTAAAGAATAATTATCAGAATTTTGTGCACAATTTGGCATTGAAAATAATGTTATCAGCAGTTTCTCCTTATACAATCAATGTTTTCTCAAGCCTTTCGTTTCCATTATGGATTTGAAATCTTATTCCTGCTTTGGAAAGTGTTTAAAAAGCCAATCACCATTGCTTGAATTAGTGGTGAAATGTTTGGAAAACATTATAGGAAATTGTTGAACAGAATTTTCTTCTTTGACCACAATATTTTTCCCATATAAGAGCATAAAACAAGCTTCAAGGAAACCAACATTGTTGAAATTTGTCTTGAAAAATTCCAAGTTTGTAGGGAGTAAGATTGTCAATCATGCAGTCCATGATTTGATCCCTGGCTGCGGTAAATATCCTATCTGACATTCTACCGATGGATGAGTAATCATAAACATATCGTCGGTGCTATGACAAAATGGCGTAATAGAAATTTTGCTCGAAAACCATTTTTTTCAGGAGAGCCAAAAAACGTTTTTGCCGTTTTAAAAAATGTTGAAAAATATGCCGGCAAAATTGCGCAAATCACTATTACTCTCGTGTAAATTTGTTTACGTATAACGCATTTTTGTCAGCCACATCGAGTTACGCAATTTTGTCACATGATAATTGAAAGGGTTCTAATAGGTGTAGAAAAACGCTGTTTTGACAGGATATGCGCTCCTACATACTTAGTAGAAAGCATTTATAAAAAAAATTTGACAAAATGGCGTAACTAATTTGTTACGCCATTTTGTCATAGCACCGACGATATGTGGGAGAGCAGCCGGACTTGGTGAACTTGCTGTAGAAATACTGGTGAAGGAAACAACGGGAATCCATGGTTAGGTGCTCCAGCTGCTGAATTATGACTAAAATACTATTAAATGAGGCATTAAACACCATTCAATCAATCTAAAATTGCTATGTTCAAGTAAACATATATTTTTGTCTACAAAGACATTAAATTTGAATCATTGAAACTTAATCATCTCAAACAACACCAATGTTTTGATGTCCTTGTTACAACAGGCTTGAGAAAATATTGATACAAAAGAAGGAAATGCTGATAATCGGCATTTTCTTCTTTTGTCTCAATATCTTATGTGTTACATTCAATAACATAAATTGTTACTTGATCTAGATCAATTCTTTCGTCTGCAGCAGCTTTCAAATTCAAGCAGTCCAAAATTATGCTGTTTGCGAAAGAGATAAATAAAGAGGCTATTCAATTAATTTATTGACATTCAATGTCTAAAACAAACAATTTTTTCGGAATTAGCCATGGTTAAAAAATGTATGTTGTCATTTTTCATGACTTTTTATAGCTAAAAATAGTAACCAGTGTCATGAATCGGCTTTTATAACACAAAAAATTTATTGACTGCGATATCATTTGTATCCGCAATACCCAAATGTACTGTAAATCTTTAACCCATTCCCATTTAACCCATTACCAAACGGCAAAATTTTAGACTAGTCTAAATTCAAAGATGACGCAGACGACAACTTCAAGTGAATGAAACTTTACATTTTTTGCTCTTTTCACGTAGAAAACATTGTGGGAAAGGGAGAAATTGCTTGTCACAAGCAATTTCTTCATTTTCCATGATGTTTTCAAAAGCCATTATCTTGTGGGGAGTCAAAAGGAGTCACTGTGTGGTAATGGGTTAAGGACGCTTTTTGACACCAAAAAAGTTAAAAGTTTTGAAAGTAATGTGGAAAATGAAGAAATTGTCACAAGCAATTTCTTCATTTCCCACAATATTTTCTATCAGGACAGACCAAAAAATATAAAATGTAATGCACTTAAATTTGTGGTCTGCAACATCCTTAAATGGATAAGCATTATCACTGTGTTGTAAGTTGTATGTTAGATTTGTGTAGTTTGTACGGAAGTTTTGAGTGGTCAATCAAAGATGGCGTCGGGGGAAAATCGTTAGAGGTAGGTGTCTTAGTTTTTCGTCGATAATTTCCTTAAATGGCCGTATCTTGTCTTGATACTGAGATCATTGTACAGGAGAAATGTATACCTATTCACGGTGCTATATAGCCAAGTACCAGTGTTGTCCTATCGTACTCAGTCGTTGTGCAAAGACAGCCCAACACGGAAAACTTTTTTCGAAGCGAGAAAGTTGCCCTTTTAAGGATGATTACATAGTAAACAGCGAACTAGGGAACAAACTATTGCTCTAACTTGGATGTTTTTAACATGCTCTTTTCTATGGTTACCGTTATTTTACGCACAAATGTCTAGAATGACCACAAACGCTGTGTTTACTAAATGGCCAAACAACGGTGTAGTCACAGTGAAAATATGCAGACACAACGGTGCAGTTTCTGTGTTATCTGTACGGTGTAGTTATTATTTTCACAACAAATTGTGAACGGTGTAGACTTGGTATGTTGTATAGGGCGAACTAGCTCTAACAGATAGCAGATCATCTGTTTTATCTCCCTCAAATACTTTGGTCTTAGAAAACTCAGATGAAAATGCCGCCATCCTCAAAGTAAATGAAAACAAAAGTTAAGAAAATATGTTTTCTCTTTTCTTCATTCTCCTAAGCCTTAAACAGTTCAATGTATGTTTGATTTAATTTTCGGGAGACATTTTTGTTATTTTTGATTGAATAAACATCTGACGGAAATGATAATCAAAAGGAATACCATCACAAAATATCAAATAAGACATACGATAACCGTCATTTTGAAGCCATGTTAAGTGCAACGGCAAATTTCTTGTTCATCCGTTCATTTGATTTGTAGATTCGAAATTTCGGCTCTGGCTTTGAATTTTTCTTTGTAACTGTTTTAATTGGTTATTACAATCAATTATTGTAATTAATGAAATGATTTCAACTCATGGAGTATGATAATTATTGATCGAAATGTATCTTGTTTTCAAATTGACCCCTCATTGAAAAGTCTGATTTTACCCAAAATAAAGGATTCAATCAACAAAACATAAATTATAAATAACAAAACATAAATTATAAATTTGTGTCATAAACATTTGGGCCTTTTTTTTGTCTTGTTCGACTTAAGTAAATAAGTCTTGAAAATAGAATTCTGGAACTGCAAAAATCATTTTGGAATTTCATACGTAATGAACTTCTTCTTCAGGACTGACATTTTTCTGACCAAGATTTTTTGAGCTCACTCATAAAATGTAACCATTTGCAATGAAAAAGACAATATTCTATTCGCCAAAACCGTTTGACTATTGGAGTAAAACGCATTGAAGTACTACCAAGACAGTGTAACTTACACACATCCATAAATGAATGAAATGCAATGTTTTCCATCGAGAGCCGACCTTCATTGACCAAAATAAACAAATACCAAGTTGATCAACGCTTCTCTATGACTTAATCACATCTGGGAACAAACTGTTCATTTCAGCCATTGTTTTCATGTTCTCGTGGGGAAAGAGAAGAGACCCTATCCGTTTCATCTGTTTTAGCACGTCCAATGGAAATATCAGGAATTAAGGTCGGGGCTTTTTGAACGACTTTATGGGGTGTTGAATTTCGTCATTTTTTATGTTCAGGACTCATGCATTCAAAACCGGGGATATCATCGATAGAAAGAATCTTGTTAACTCCAAAATCCCTTTTTCTATGTCGATGAGGTCTATCTTGTGTATTCTATGCTCGCAAATGGGGATGATGTCCTAGTCTGACTTCTTGATAATATCAGGAATAATACTAAAGTTCAGAGTTTTCAAATCTTTTTGACCTGTCTGATCATTGATCTCCCCCGCCCTGCGCACTTTTAATATCTGACTGGAATGGTCCTGTTCCGAATGCTTCACAACATTTTCGAAACTCCCTTCGAAATGACAGTAGTAATAGGTGAACAGCATGGAACTGAAAATAAAGAAAAAAATAAAACGGACGCCAGCAGATTCTTGGTAATTTCTACTATTTGACCCTTACGGAATTGCTTTGACAAATAGCAAGGAAACTAGATTCTGATATATTTTGATTAAAGTATATTTTGTAGACATATTGTCACCTTCTTTGCTGCAAAGCATTTACAAGTCAGTCACATAAAAAATTATTAACATAATTGTTGAAGAATTTCGGTAGTAATTGTAAAACATGATTCTCAGCCGTGAAAACGTTATCATTAAACATAAAAATATTATCATTCCAGAAATGATAAGTTCTGTATTACTTCAAGTCTACACCGTTCACAATTGCATTATGTCTACACCGTTCACAATTTGTTATGAAAATATAACCACACCGTACATAAAACACAGAAACTGCACCGTTGTGTCTGCATATTTTCACTCTGACTACACCGTTGTCTGGCCATTTAATAAACACGGTGTTTGTGGTCATTCTAGACATTTTTGTGTAAAATAACAGTAACCATAGAAAAGAGCATGTTAAAGACATCCAAGTAAGAGCAATAGTTTGTTCCCTAGTTCGCTGATTACTATGTAATCATCCTTAAAAGGGCAACTTTCTCGCTTCGAAAAAAGTTTTCCGTGTTGGGCTGTCTTTGCACAACGACTGAGTACGATAGGACAACACTGGTACTTTGATATATAGAACCGTTGATAGGTATACATTTCCCCTGTATAATGATATCAGTATCAAGGCAAGATACGACCGTTTAAGAAATTTATCAATGAAAAACTAAGACACCTACCTCTCATGCTGTATTGTTGTCGCCATCTTTGAATGACTACACAAACCTAACGTACAACTTACATCACAGTGATTATAAGGTTAGAATTTTGCTGTTTTGGTAATGGGTTGAAATTGTGGTAATTTCACCCAAAAAATCCCTGAATTTGAACTTTCAACCCTCCTAATGTTGCCCAATATGCACAGCCACAGACTAGGGATGAAACTTTTTCGACTTCTAACAAAATCCTGTTTTCATATGATATTGAGAAGTAAAGAAAATTGGATTATTGCCTATAATTGTCAACTTAACTGAAAAAATGCCATTATAATTAAATATTTACTACAAAATTCTGTACTTTGACAAAGACCATGACCTCCGATATTGACATTGAATTTACATGCCAGACATATTTGTATAACTATTTAGGACAGGTTGTCGGTCAGAGATGAAAACCTCGTAACTCCAGCTTTTTTAAGCTGCAGTTACGAGGATTTGATCTCCCACCAAAGAGGTTCATTTGATTATTCTACAGATAGTCACACTTACAATTTACTTCATGTCAATGCTCATGAATCTCTTTATTTTTTTTCTACATTTTTAATGACAGTAGGCTACTTCTATTACTAAAAGATCATGGTGGGTAACCCACATGACTTTTGGGAAGCGTTAACACTGAAAAAATCGTCCGCTTCAAGGTATGTTTTGTTTAATTTCTCAGCTTATACCCTATTGATTTTGATGAGATACAGCGCACAGAACGCGCCTTTGAGAGGGCCGTTGAAAAGCAGAGATTTTCTATTTTAAGAGTACATTTCATCAGGATATTGCCAAAGTTACAAAACAGGATTGTAAAAGGATAGTCTAGTCACATGAGATGAATCATTTACATGTCAAATTATGTACAACTCGGCCCTTATCTACCTTGTTTACGTAAAATATGACTTGAAATTTCATTGCGAAATAAAACAAAAAACATGTTCGTTTCTATGTCAGTCTCATTGATAGATATTCATTCATTAAGTTGTGTCTGTGCGCCTACAAAAAACTAAGCATTTCTTATCAATTTTCATCAAATCTGGATTATTGTTGTTGTTTATGCTAATTTGTAGTAAATATTATCATTGAGATTTTAGGTGTCATATTTCAAAGTAAGCTATAATTTTGCTAAGGAGATTACGGTATTTAAGAAATACAACTACATTTTGTCATACGGAATTTCTATGTAGTTCATTTTTAGCTCGACTTTTCGAAGAAAATGAGAGCTAAGTATACTGTCACCCGGGCGTCGGCGTTGGCGTTGGTGTCGGCGTTGCAACAAAGGTTAATTTTTTTTCAAACATCAATAACTTCCATACTATCAAAGGGATTCAACCCAAACTTGGAATACTTATTCACCATCACACCCTCTACCTTGCTATCAGGGCCCATGACCCTGGGACCACTCTATTTGGAGTTATGCCCCCTTTATACTAAGCAACTTAGAAAGTCGAGCGCACTGTCTTCGGACAGCTCTTGTTTGCTGTTTATTATTGAAAGTACCCTGTATACATTTGTAATCAATTCTCTCTGTGACACAACATGGACTATGCATATTATGTGCAGATTGATCTGTGTCTATTCTACTGGCACAAACATAAAATGTCATTGTCACATCGTCAACTTAACCCATTACCAGACAACAAAATTTTAGACTGGCCCAAATTCAAAGAATTGTAGACAACAATTCAAAGTGAATGAAATTTTGTTATTTTTGAACTATTTTGTAGAAAAGAATTGTGGGAAATGAAGAAATGGCTTGTCACAAGCCATTTCTTCATTTTCTACTATGTTTTCCACAGCATTTTTCTTGTTGAGGGTCAAAAGCGTCAATATGTGGTAATGGTTTAAATGGTCAGGGTCGATATTGGTATAGAATTTAAAGGGTTAAAATTCATATCGAGAAAAGGGTAAAGCTTGCGTAAAATGAATATACTTGGGGATAGTAATTTTAGCTCGCTTTTCCCAGGTATTTTTAAATGGGTCACGTATACCCATCGGATCGTGACAAAAATATACACCGTTCTTCAAGCATCACTTGTTTACATAAGTACTTGGTGCGATCAACGAGCACGAAAAGATCGATATCATTAAAATCTGACTATATTTGTGATGTGTAGTGTCTTATGTATCTTACGAAAGTTATGTATTAGTTATGTACTTACCTGGATTTTTTAGCAGGTAAATTAAATTAACCTGCAATTTTGTGTAAAAGGTGTCAAATTACTAAAATAACCCAAAATGACTTCATAAGTATGGAATTGAAGGGTTGGGATTTAATTGCATGAATTATTTAGTACTTTTATGTCGATGTTTTTTGAAAGTGTAGCATGAGAATTGCAGCACTGTAAGTAAGAAAAGATTTAAATGTTAGTACTTTAATTATTGTCAATTAAAACTGAGATAAGATAGAATTTTTAACATTGTGATAAAAGGATTGCTTATATGTATAAAAACTACTTGGTCTTAATTTGTGTGTCTTCAACAGTAAATGAAAATTTAATGAATAGTGGATATAAAGTATGATGGGAAAAGGGGAAAACACTCTTTGCCATTACACATAAAGCAAAAAAAAGCATTTTTCTATAATCTCTAGTATATAACCTATTCCCAAGCACGACAAACGGCTAAGACCTTGTTTTGATGCCCCTTATAGGAAAAACATTGGAAAGAAATGAGGCAATTTTTTAGTGTGAAAATGTTGAAATATGTTAATAAGCATAGTTTCTGTTTTGCCTCAATATTTTCTTTAGTATATTAAACATTCTATCTGTATTAACATCCATTAATTTCTGCCATTTGGGAAAGGGTTGACATATAAAAGTCTAATCAGATTTATCCTTTTCATTAATTATTGTTTCTTTTTTCATTTCAGGAAATAGATCAGACTATTGAGGATACAGATCGACATCTGAGGATACAGATCAGACATCTGAGGATACAGATAGGACATCTGCAGGGACAGATTGAACATCTGCGAGAACAGATCAAACATCTGATTTGTTGTTTGTGTGTGTGTTTGTGTGTGTTTAGTGGATTTAGTTAGTGACAGTTGTTAAATCTGGATTTATATTGGGATATATCAGTCCAATTAAGGTGAGTAAATTATTATGTAACTTATTTAAGCTCAAAACTGTGTTACATGTAACTTGTTCAAGCTCAAAACTGTGTAACATGTAACTTGTTCAAGCTCAAAACCGTGTAACATGTAACTTGGT
Organism: Fragum sueziense; assembly: GCA_963680895.1. Lineage (NCBI taxonomy): Eukaryota > Metazoa > Mollusca > Bivalvia > Cardiida > Cardiidae > Fragum > Fragum sueziense. Next base: position 7,925,389 of record OY804596.1, read on the forward strand.
CAAGCTCAAAACTGTGTAACATGTAACTTGGTCAAGCTCAAAAACGTGTAACATGGAACTTGGTCAAGCTCAAAACTGTGTAACATGTAACTTGTTCAAACTCAAAACCATGTAACATGTAACTTGGTCAAGCTCAAAACCATGTAACATGTAACTTGGTCAAGCTCAAAACCGTGTAACATGTAACTTGTTCAAGCTCAAAACTGTGTAACATGTAACTTGGTCAAGCTCAGGGCGCCCAGTAACCTATAAATACCTATAAATACCTATATTATCCTATATTTCTGGACCTTACCTATAAAAACCTATAATATCACCCATTTTGCCCCAAATACCTATAAATACCTATATTTTTGTGTCTTGGTTAAGCGATGATGACAAATTTAAAACAAATACTTTCAAAATAGCAGTTTTCTATGATTTAAAAGTAATTATTATCTATCAGTATACAGTAGAAATAAGTATATTCCTTTCAGGTCTCTTTCAAACCAGGGCAAGACTGATCAAACATGATATTTATCATTATTGAAGAAGCTTGCATGTATGTTTTGTCATATTTTACTGGTATTGACCATTTTACTTAGTGGATATGTGCCTATTATGAATAGTAAAGTTGTATTCAAATAAGTTTGTGCAAGTATTACTCTATATGGACAAATGAATAACGTCTTTTAAAAGATATCATAATTCATATGAATGCAGGTAAAAACCTTTATAACTTGAAGCAGGTCAATTTTGCTTCTGATATACAAAGCTAAGGTCGCGTTTCTGTCCTGAAGTTGTCACAGTGTCAGTACCAGTCTTCCATTTCAGCTCTAAGGAAGATTAAAGAATAGAGAACCTTCTTTTGTACTCACTGTTTATGACTAGGAGCCAAATAAAGGTTGAAATTAATTTTCATCTTGCTGTCACAGAGACTGATGGAAAATTGTACATGGAGTTGCTTGTCATATTATGTTTGTTAGAGACAGCCAGTATGCTTAAAATAAACCGTTATAAAACTAAACTTTTATTTTCAGATCACCTTAGTAATTAGTGCTAAGTGTGAGGTAGTTTGATTGCTAACCATGGTCATCCACCCATCTGCTTGTCCATAAAAATGTTCTCTCAAACAATATGTCAAAAATGTCTTGAAATTTTGTTTGTAGCATAAGCCAAAGGCCTTCTACCAAAATACTTTATATCATTGTGTTATTATGAAAATTGACTGTATGTTCTGGGGGTATCTGATTTCATATATGGACAAGGAAGGACAATCTACTTCTCCTAAATTGTTTGGCCTATGGCATTGAAAGTGGTATTTGAAACTGTCTTTTGACCCTCAACCGAAATACTTATAATGGTATGATGAAAACTGGCCCTATGTTGTGGGGTATCAGATATCATATAGGGATAAAGAGGGAAATCTTGTAAAATCTAAAATTGTTTTACCTATGACTTTAAGCTTAGTATAAATAATTGTCTTAATGCCCTCTGCCAATACAAATTATATAGGTACAATGAAAAGTGGCCCTGTGTATTTGAGTATCAGACTTCATATACAGACAAAGCAGGAAATCTTACGTAATCTTGTACTCCTGAATCATTTGACCTAGGGCTTTCAATTTTGCTGTGTAGAACAACCTCATGGCCCTCTACCAATATCGTTCAAAATATTGTGGTACAATGACAATTGGTAATATATGTTGTTTGATATTTTATTTCATGAGAGACAAAGTAGGAACTCATGCACATTCATTTTCTCATTTAGAAACAGTTTGGTCTATGTCTTTGAAATTTGGTTTGCAGAATTTTCTTAATTAAGGGCCACTACCAAAACACATCAAAATTTTTTGGTTCTGTGAAATTTGCCCTCTGTTGTAGAATATCAAATTTCTTTCATTCATCTTCTACTCCAAAACTATTTAACCAATGACTTTCAAATGTGGTATGTTGCATTGTCTAATGGCCCTCCATCAAACACTTCAAAATTTTGTAGTATCATGAAATTTGGCTTTTTGTTGTTGAGAGATTCCATATCAGATTCCATATATAGCTCTAGACAAAGAACTTAAAAGGAAATCGAGAGCAAACTTCTCTTGACAAATCATTTTTTCAGAGACTCTATATTAACGTTTTTGCATGTATCATGGCAGCATGATTCTCTGCCAAAATTCTTCAAATTGTCTTCTTGCAATGAAAATTGGCTGGAAGTTGTGGATCTAGGATGAGACAGAAGATATCAAATACAACCATTTCCTCAAAGCCTGAATGTTGTCTACAGTGAGAGATAAATGGCCTTCTTGGCTCTCATGTCCTGATAAGTTTGTGGTATTCCCTTGAACACCTTAATTTTCAGTACAGAAAGCAAAAGCTATTAAATGGCTGTCTTGTTTGTTTCTCCTATTGCCCTATTAATAACAGAGAGCTGGAAGGTAGTGGTGGTGGTAGAGAAATGTTTAAAGTATTGTTTTCCTCATCATAAACACAACCTATATTATCCTATATTTCTGGCTAACTGATACCTATATTATTGGGACATACCTATATTTTTGACACAGTAAGTCACTGGGCACCTTGCAAGCTCAAAACTGTGTAACATGGAACTTGGTCAAGCTCAAAACTGTGTAACATGTAACTTGTTCAAACTCAAAACCATGTAACATGTAACTTGGTCAAGCTCAAAACCATGTAACATGTAACTTGGTCAAGCTCAAAACCGTGTAACATGTAACTTGTTCAAGCTCAAAACTGTGTAACATGTAACTTGGTCAAGCTCAAAACTGTGTAACATGGAACTTGGTCAAGCTCAAAACTGTGTAACATGTAACTTCTTTAAGCTCAAAACAGTGTAACATGTAACTTGGTCAAGCTCAAAAGTGTGTAACATGTAACTTGGTCAAGCTCAAAACTGTGTAACATGTAACTTGTTCAAGCTCAAAACGGTGTAACATGTAACTTGGTCAAGCTCAAAACCGTGTAACATGTAACTTCTTCAAGCTCAAAACCGTGTAACATGTAACTTGGTCAAGCACAAAACTGTATAACATGTAACTTGTTCAAGCTCAAAACTGTGTAACATGTAACTTGTTCAAGCTCAAAACTGTGTAACATGTAACTTGGTCAAGCTCAAAACTGTGTAACATGTAACTTGGTCAAGCTCAAAACTGTGTAACATGTAACTTGGTCAAGGTCAAAACTGTGTAACATGTAACTTGGTCTGAAAGCTCAAAACCATGTAACATGTAACTTGGTCAAGCACAAAACTGTGTAACATGTAACTTGTTCAAGCTCAAAACTGTGTAACATGTAACTTGGTCAAGCTCAAAACCGTGTAACATGTAACTTGGTCAAGCTCAAAACTGTGTAACTGTAACTGTCTCAGACCTACTTCAAAAAAGTATTATTTCTTTAAAACGAGAATCACAGAATTTTGTCTTTAAATTGATTTGCAACAATGCTTGAATTTGCTCACTCTTTATAAATGAAATTTGATATTTATATATTGTGGGTATATGGGCCGGTGGCCTTTGTACATATCCTATTAAACTGTTAAACTGTTCAAGTTCAAAACTGTGTAACATGTAACTTGTTCACGCTCAAAACTGTGTTGCATGCAACTTGTTCAAGTTCTTAACTGTGTAACAAGTAACTTGTTCAGGCTCAAAACTGTAAAACATGTTCAAAAATACTCAAAATAGTGTAATGTAACTTATTCAAGCTGCAATTATAAATGTTTACAGTTTTGACCACCAACATTGTATTCATACATTTTATGATAATTGACTCAACCCTTTCCAAAACATGTCTTGGTTTTGATGTCCCTAATCATAAAGGCTTCGGAAAACATAAAGGCAAAAGAAGAAAATATGATGACCAGCATCCTCAATACGATCACACATCTTGTATATAATATCAACATCCAATTTGCTGTCCTCATCCAACAGCTTCCTGATTGGACCAGTCTTAAATATTGTTTAGGAAAGGGTTAAACTGCTGTATTGTACAAAAGGGCTGTAGAATAAAGGTCAAGATCAAAACAGTAACATATTAATTACAGCAGCTGTTAATTGTTTGTACATAAATATGAATAAAATGCCATTAACCCTTTCCAAAATGATAACTGGTTTTTATGTCCTGAATAGATTAGGATTGTGAAAACATTCTTGAAAGCAAATGATGAAAATGCTGTTAACCAACATTTTCTCCTTTTGCATCAATATTTTCTGTTCTTCATTATACACAAATTCTATCTTAGTTAATATCCATTTTGTCATCAGTGGCATCTTTCAAGTTGGACTATCCAAGTTCTTGTCATCAGGGGAAGGGTTTAATTATTTGTCCTGCTGCATAAAATTAGTAAGATCAGTATGCATTACTTGGCATATTATTTTAGCTAAGTCAGCTTGAATGGCCAAAATCTTCCAGATTTTTTTTTTTTTTTTTTTTATTGATTTGAAAGAACCTTGGTTTAGAGTCATTAATCCCTTCAAAAATATAAGCTGTGCAATATAATGCATTCTTCAACAATTTCCATTTTTCTCTGCCTTAACTAAGCAAGTGTCTTATATCAGTGTAATTTGCTTTCTCATCTGTAATAGCTTTCAATGTATACTAGTCTAACTCTTTTTGTATAGCCCTTTCCCAAACAAGACCGGGTTTTGACTTCCCTAATAGAAATGGCTTGGGAAAACATTGCGGCAAAAGAAGAAACTGCTGATAACCAGCAGTTTCTCCTTTTGTCTCAATATTTTTTTTGCCATATTTTACACAAATTCTATCTTTGATAACTTTCATTTTGCCATTTATGGCAGTTTTCGATGTGGGTTACCCTAAAATTTTGTTGTTTGGGAAAGGGATAGGAAAGTGTCCCATCACCTAGTAATTATTTCCACTGCTTGGCTCATTTAACTTATTCACAAACAAGATCTGCTTTTGCCGTCCGTATTAGAGAAGGCTTGATAAAACATTGAGACAAAAGAAGAAACTGCTGATAACCAGCAGTTTCTCCTTTTGTCTCAATATTTTCTGTGCTATTTTGTACACAATTTGTTTCTTTAACAACATTTATTCTGTTCTCAGCAGCAGCTTCCATATCCAACCACCCTAAAATTTTGTTGTTTGGGAAAGGGTTAACTTATTCACACTATGATGATACAGTAATATTTCTCTCCTGACCTATAAAATTGTAGTCTCAAATTAAACCATTCGGCATAAATCTTCACAGTTATACAAAAATATTTCATTGAATTCATCAGCATTATACCCCCCACAACAAAGTTATGGGGGTGGGGGGGGGGGTGGGGGGGGGATACTGGATTCAGGTTGTCCTTCCGTCTGTCCGTCCGTCCGTCGACATAATTTTGTGTCCTCTACTCCTCCCACAGTTTTTTACCGATTTTGCTGAAATTTTAGCAGGTTGTTTCCTATCATATGAAATTGTGCACCTGCAATTTTCATCTTGATCCAGGCAGTAGTTTCAGTGTTATGCCACTTTGAACTTTAGCACTTTTTCAGTGACAACGCGCTAGTGGGGGGTATTTGTCCGCTTTGCAACAGTTCTAGTTCTCTCCTGTTATCACAGTGTGTTTAATAATTTTCCAAACAACAACATTTTAGAATAGTTGGATACAAAATCAGTTGCTGATGATGCTTGCTGATGATGTTGATTAAGGTAGAATACCCGTAATGAATTTTGCGTGACGTCAGAATTATTTGGGCGCAGTCGAAAATGTTGGGTGGTGGAACTTTCCACTGCCGAATGTTTACGACCTTGTCTGAATAGGTTCGGATACATAACGACGCAGCTTGAAAAATGCCGATGTTTTTATGAATCCAAAAATGGCCACATTACGGGTATTCATTTAAAATAAGATTTGTATTGTACATTATAGCATAGAAATATCAAGGCAAAAGGAGGGATCCTGGTTATTGGCATTCTCTTCTTTTGCATCATTATCTTTTCCATTAGCTGGAACTATTACGCATGTCAAAATGTGTCACTATCTGGAAAAGGACTTAGCAGTACTTAGCTCTATTCAGTTGATGTTCATAGTGGCGTTGAAGTTGGGTAGGGTTTACATCTTTATCCAGTTGCAATACAAGACAGACTTGCAATGCTTTCAGTGCTTTGATATTAGACTTGCAATGCTTTCAGTACTTTGATTTGCATATGGACAAATTAGGTGTTGATAAAATTTATATACTTGTGTACAATATAGCACAGTTAACATCGAAGCAAAGCAGAAAATGCTGGCTATTAGCTGTTTCTCCTATTGCCACAATGCTTATGGTGACTTTGTCTGTTTGGTCTTGATAAAGAGTCCAATTTTGCCAAACTTAATTTAACACAATATGACAAGGGTCAAGGTTTATCAATGAAGAATGTATGATGATGAAACCTTCAACTTTAATCTTCAAGATAACTTTGAGGACACTTGAAGTGAAAGATATGTGGTGCGATGAAACAAATAGTTTAGCCAATTAGTATACATGAACAAGCTTGTCTTATATATATTATAGTGACTTTTTAAAACATACCATAATTAACCAATGTTAACCCTTTCCCAAACAAGACCGGGTTTTGACGTCCCTATTAAATAGAAAATGCTTGGGAAAACATTAAGACAAAATGAGAAAATGCTGATAATCAGCATTTTCTCCTTTTGCCTCAATATTTTCTGGGCTATATTGTACACAAATCTAATCTTTTTCAACATTCATTTTGTCGTCCGCAGCATCTTCCGAAACGGAACACCCTAAAATTTTGCTGTTTAGGAAAGGGTTAACCTGGTACAGCTTTTCGTCAGAAAAGTCTGTTACTTGAGAGGGCTGTGGCCATTAGCTCAGTTGGTATCGCATCAGACATTTACTCATGAGGTCCTGGGTTTGATCCTTAGCTGCAACAAAGTTGTCATCCACTCAGGGCTTTCCCTGAGCATGAAAAATTGGGGGTCATTGTGACCCCCTTGCCTGCAGAACTGGGGGTCTTTTCACCAATTTAGGGGGTCAAATTTAAAAGTCTGCTAGAGACTACAGGAAGTTAACCCTTTCCAAAACAAGACCTGGTTTTGACGTCCCTAATAGAAAAGGTTTCGGAAAACATTGAAACAAAAGAAGAAACTGCTGATAATCAGCAGTTTCTCCTTTTGTCTCAATATTTTCTATGCCATATTTTACACAAATTCTAACTTTAATAACATCCATTTTGTCATTTATGGCAGTTTTTGAAGTGGATCACCGTAAAATTTCGCCGTTTGGGAAAGGGTTAACCTATATGGGTGAGGGCGCAGCTAGAGGCTTGGTAAGGATGTTGTGGTAGTATTGTTATGATAAGAGACAGGAATCCATGGTTAGGTGTTTCAGCAGTTGAAAGAGGTGTTAAAACCTTATCTACCAATAAGCTGTTTGGTTGAAGGTCTATTTAACCCCCAATTGATCATTCAGCTGTTGGTTGAAGGTCTGTTAAACCACAATCAATTATTCAGCTGTTGGTTGAAGGTCTGTTAAACTCCAATTGATCTTTCAGCTGTTAGTTGAAGGTCTATTTAACCCCCAATTGATCATTCAGCTATTGGTTGAAGGTCTGTTAAACCACAATCAATTATTCAGCTGTTGGTCAAAGGTCTGTTAAACTCCAATTGATCATTCAGCTGTTGGTTGAAGGTCTATTTAACCCCCAATTGATCATTCAGCTATTGGTTGAAGGTCTGTTAAACCACAATCAATTATTCAGCTGTTGGTTGAAGGTCTGTTAATCCCCAATTGATCATTCAGCTGTTACTTGAAGGTCTGTCAAACCCCAATTTATCATTCAGCCGTTGGTTGAAGGTATGTTAAACCCCAATAAATCAATTAACTGTTAGTTGAAGGTCTGTTAAACCTCAATCAATCAATTAACTGTTAGTTGAAGGTCTGTTAAACCTCAATCAATCAATTAACTTTTAGTTGAAGGTCTTTTAAACCCCAATCGATCAATTAACTGTTAGTTGAAGGTCTCATTAGGAAAACATTGCCATGGTCATTATACATAATGCAGATGTCCCGGTTATTGTTGGTGTACTATACCTTTGATGCATTACTGCATGTTGACAGAAGTTGGTTGTTTAATGGGACATACCCACACCTGCACTGATCAAGGTATTGATGGACCTTAGAATGGTTACATCCCAGTTGGTCTAATCCCATTTCGTCTAATATATAAAAATTTTGGATTAGACGAAAAATTCCCATCTCGTCTAATACCTTTTCAGACCTCGTTTTATGAAAAGAAGATTTGCACTTTTGTCAAAAAGGTGTAAGTGTCAAAAAAGGTGTGATATACAAATAATATACACAAAGTTCAATTTTAAATTCCATAACTTTATTGATATTTTTAATTCAGAGTTTTAGACGAAATGGGAAACTTGAATTTTAGACCAAATGGGGTTAGACCAACTGGGATGTCCCCCTTAGAATGACCTTGGGTTAGTATTCACCAACCAGTCTTATTTAAAATTAACTTTAGAATGACACAACAACCCATCTGATTGGCCGAGACATACGTCTCGTCCATTCAGATGGCTTTTAATGCAAGTTGGATTTTAGACAATCAATTTAGAATTGTTTGTGAATATGGCCCCCTGTACTCCTGCAGGCAATATCTATGCTTATATACCAGTTGTATTCAGATCATACTCAGAAATGCAAATGGATGATTATAACCCCCACCTACGAAGTAGAGGGGGTATAATGGTTTCACCATGTCTGTCTGTCTGTCAGTCCATCTATCTGTAGACTTTTTTGTTTCCATGCTCGATGCTCAAGCATTGTTTGACCTAGGAACATGAAAGTTTTAACAATTTTTGCCTATGAAAGGAGGCGCAGGGGTTTCAATAACTTTTTGGCCACCTGGTACTCAAGCTAAAGTAGGCTTGGAATTTTTCATGTTTCCCTATTAACCTCGTGCAATATTTTCAAAAAGTAGGCAGGGGATTAAACTGAAATTCAGCAAAATAGAAGGGAGAAATCCCCATCCCCCGCTTTCTTACTGAAACCCCTGGAGGTACCCTATTGTTTTTGGGTCACACAGGTCAAATATTAAGGTCACAATTAAGGTCACAAATGGACTTTGTTTGAAATCCATTGTTTTCCACAACTAATAAGCATTATAGGTCTGTTTAGTTATCTTTTGAAGTATGAACGGATGCCAATGGAAGATTCTAGTTTAAGAAGCAAAAACACTGTACAATTTGCACCCGTTTTTTAATTGACAGTGCACAAGAAAACTTGAGAAAGAGTTCTATTGACAACAGTCAAGTAGGTGTCCTTTAGACCTAGTATGGACTACAATAGAAAGAATGTTAAGTATGAACATTAACCCCTACATCTATTGTTATGAATAGTAAATACACAGTCTCTTTCATAAACATGAATTGAATGATGGCCTGAAATGAGGCTTGGACATGCAATAAACTGAATTATGAATGAAAAAAATTTTAGGGGGTAATGCTGCGCTATTACAGTCGGATAGTTGCATATATTGCAATGATTTTGAGAGCTTGATCTTGGATTTGTAAATGGCCCTGATGTTTGGCCCTAGAACTGCATGGTTCAGTTTCTAGGAAGCAGATCTGTAATCTCTTTCAAAGATTCATGCAAACAAGTTGATGTCATCATGATGTTGTAATCATATTGTTCAAGGAAGGAAGGATTTTTAAATCCCACTATTATTATTTAGTCAAATTAACTTCTGAAAAGTTCTCATTGTCTAACTTCAGAGCTATTATTCTTTGATAGTGAGTAAAAGAGCCTACAGCAAAGACTACTTATATAGATTTGCAGGCAGAGGACTATGTTTTCGAGTTTCTTAATTTCTCCATCTACCCCAGTAAGTGTTATTCATTAGGAACATGGCATTACAACAGAGAGCTATAAATACTGAGCATGGAACATTTTGACAGAATCATGTCCCCTTTAAGACATTGATCCCTCCCCCGAAAAATTGAGATTGTTCATATTTTAGAGCTGCTGCAGATTAGAAAGTGAATGTTGATGAAGACAAAATTTTTCTGCAATATACCCTCTAGCATAGTTTAATAAATTAGAACAATTTAACTCTTTCTGGGTAGAAAATGTTGTGGAAAATCAAGCAATTTCCTGTAACAAGCAGTTTCTTTATTTTTTACATTGTTATTTCTTCAACCATTTGATTGATAGTGTTCAAAAAGCTTTTATATTTGGGAATGAATTAATAGCTACTTTAGAATATAAGTTAACTTTCCTATATGGTAAAATATTGAGACTTTCAAATTGAAAGTTGAATTGCAGATAACAAAATCAATGTTGGCAAAAGGGTAGAACTTGTGAATTGAAGTACAGAAAATATTGAAGGAAAAGGAGGAAATGCTAAATATCATCATTTTTCTTTTTCCTCCATATTTCCTGAGCCTCTCTCCTTCAGGCATTTTAAAACCTGGCCTTTTTTGGGAAAGGGTTTATTGGTATGAACTGATGGAGATTGGTATGAAATGATGGAGATTGAAGAATTCACGATCAGGCGGGGATGTGGGAAGCCTAATCTTGATCTATACAGCCAACTGTAAGGGCCTAGCTAGGATCTAGTTTGTCAAGTATCGACCCTTTCCTGAAACAAGTAATAATAATAATAATAATAAAGACTTTATTTAACGAGGCAGCACAGTTGGGATAAACCCAGTCTTCCCTGTGGGCCTCTACAAATATTTACAAAACCAGCACATATATATACAACAAAGCAAATTAACAAATATCAACAGTCTGTGTAAATCATAGATTAATCCTTTCCCACATGACAAAATTATAAGCTTATCCCAATTTGGATTATATAGCACAGATGACAAAATAGCTGCAAAGCAGACAAAAAAATCTTTGTGTGTTATAAAGAAGGGAAAACTGAAGAAAGAAGGAAAATACTGGTAATCATTATCAGTATTTTCTTCCTTGCTCTCAGCATTTTCAAAACTTTAATTCTCTATAGAGGGAGTCAAAAATCAAGTTTTAATTCTAGAGTAATGTGTAAAAAGCAGAACAAATAGTACTGCAGCATTTGCAAGTATATCAAATATAATAATTTATTTTAAAAATCAATTCATCATCAGAAAAGAATCATTTTGGATTCTTATGTGATAAGGATTTTGTACAAGACTAACAATTGCAAGAGTAAATGAATTAATATACTCAAAAGAAAAAGTTTAGTCAGTATTTTTGATGGTCAATTATTCGGACAAAATACAACATATCAGTGTAAAATTTCACACAATATTTGTTCAATCAACGCTTAACAAACATCTTCAAATAATGTTGCTAAATTTTAGTTTTTAGGTTTGTGCTAAAAGAATTTCAAAATGTGACAGGTGCACTTGCTGCAGTTAAGGCGCAAGTCTTTTTCCTGTGTAAATGTATGCAAACCAAAGACAATAGCCCAGATACAAAAAATCCACAATAAAATTGGTACCAGCTTACATGATTTTAGCACCCTGGCTTAATTAATTTGGCCAAAAATAACAATGTTAGAAACCATCTACCTTACCTACAAACTCTGGCGGTTTCCTACAGTTTGAACTTGGCAAACACTTCCAAATTTAAGATTGGAGTAGTTGTTATCAAAAATAGGCACATGCATGAGATTTTGGCCATTGATACCTATGAAAACAGCGTATCTGGAATAAACATTAATTGTGACGTCATCAAATTACGTCACGTCCAATCTGACAAAAACATTGAAAATTGACTACACTGTAACCAATTTGTTCAATAATGACGTTTTGTTAAAAAAAGTCTGTCTTTTACTTGCCTGGCCATTTATCCGAGAGTTGGCTTTTCGAGCATTGGCTCAGCCAGATCTCAGGCATTGTTTGACAAAATATTGAATGTCATGTATTTTTTTCTAATTGTCTGTCTACAATATATAACTTTGTATCAGTGGTACACCAGCTACTGGTCCTGATAGAACGATTTCTTGAAAACGCAATAAAATGCTAGGAGCAACAGGTTGAGTGCGTAAGTCACCATAATCTACTGTAAACTCCATTAAAAAGAAGTTTTCTCACCCACAGTCAACAAAGAGACTTCTATTCTACCAAAAAATGATACAAAGATCGATTTTTCATGTCAATTACCAGGAATTTAGACTCTACAAATAGTCACTCCTGAAGCTGTGACTTTTCAATGTGGCCCCTTTTGGAATGAATGTCGAAAAGAAGGTTAAGCAAAACATGGATGCCAATTGAATTTCATCGACTTGTTCTAAATTTGGTTGAAGATTGTTATGAGTAAAAAATTTGGCATTGTAAAACGTTTTAGACAAAATTATTGACCAAAAACTTAATACTGACTAAACTTTTTCATCTCAGTATATGTTTGTACAATAGTTTTTCACCTGAGCCCTAAACTAGTTTTCACTGCCCTGAGGTAAAATTTAATAAATAAGAAAAATGGTAAAAAAGGCAAATTTTCTTTAGCTTTGCTTTTGAAATGTTGAGATATATTCTATCATGTACATAAAGATTATGGATCAGCTTCACGTTGTAGTCTTAGTAAAATTCGGACAAAGCATCCTATTTGTTATTTAACATGTATAATTAAATTGTTTGGATTTGAGATTTAGGATTAATATCTACTGACTACTATAATATACACATACTTTGATTTTGCAACTCTTTGTATAAAATTATTAAATCTATTTACATTCTCCTGTTTGACTAAGAAATATTGTGCACATCCAGGTTGTTTCTCCCACCTGTGTACCACCATTGTAAATAAGCAGCTTTAAACTTATTTACATTGTCCACATTTCTGATGTATAGGGGTATTTGATTCCAAATTTTGGGACCAGAATATGAAATTGATTTTCTGAAAAATTCAATTCTTGGCTTTGGAATTTTAAGAGCTGAGTTTGCATTAGATCTTAGATTTGTATTTGCTGTTTCAGTGAAGAGATTTGATATATACTCTGGAAATTTGCCTTTTGTAGATTTGTACATAAAATAGACTTCTTGAATACAATACGTTCATGGATAGTAAGCCACTTGAGGTCTTGAAATAATTCTTCACTGGGAGTATCAATATTTTTATCAAGAATTATTCGTGCAGCCCTTTTTTGAAATTTATGGAGTTTATCTAATAATTTTGAGTTACAGTTTCCCCAGATAATACAACAGTAGACAATGTGAGGTAGGATATAAGCATTGAAAAACAATTTTCTTGCATGAAGATTAAGATAACTTTTGATTCTTAAAAGAAGGTATAACAAAGAATTACATTTTTTCAACAAATTTTCCACTTGGGTTCTCCATGAAAGGTTATGGTCTACTTGAACACCAAGCAATTTTTCCACTTCTGAGAATTCTATTATTTGATTTTGTAGAAGTAATGTTAAACTTTCCATGTTGGAAACTTGGTTTGTTGGTGAAATAATCATAGCCTTTGTCTTATTTGGATTTGGCAACATAGCATTTTTCTTACACCAATCATCAATGACATTAAGACTGTTTTGTAGGGTTTTACAAACTTCATCTGCTGATTTTCCTGTCACACTCAATGTCGTATCATCTGCGAAAAGATCAGTTGATGACATGGTAAGATGTGCAGGTAAATCATTGATGTACATGAGGAAAAGAATTGGGCCTAATACAGAGCCTTGCGGTACTCCAGATACTATATTTTGTGACGAGGATAATTTTCCAGAGACAGATACTTTTTGTGTCCTTTGAGACAAATATGATTGAAACCAAGCCAGTGTTGGATTTTTTATATTGAAATGAATCAATTTTTTCAAAAGTATAGTGTGATCTATAAGGTCAAATGCTTTTGTTAAGTCAAGAAAGACAGTACCCACAACTTTTTTATCATTGATTGCTTCAATCCATGAATCAATTATGGCTGTGAGTGCTGTCTCACAAGAATGATTTGTTCGGAAACCGGATTGGTTCTTATGTAAGAGCATGTTCTCTTCTAGAAAAACTTTAAGGTGATCACTGACATGTCGCTCAAGAATCTTGGATAGTACTGGTAGGATGGAGATAGGACGATAATTGCAAACTTCAGTTGCAGGACCCTTTTTTAAAATGGGGATAACTTTGGCCTGTTTGAAGGCAGATGGAAATTGGTTTTGTTCAATACTTTGATTGAAGATATATGTAAGGGGTTTTGCAATAATTTCAGCACTAATTTTTAAAAACTTTGGTCCAATGCCATCAAGGCCTGTGGATTTACTCAAGTCTAATTTTTTTAGTTGTTTTATAACAAAACATTCATTCATGGTTGGAATGGTGAAATCACATGTTTTTTGGCTGTGGTTGTTTGATAATAACACAGGGTCATTTTCAGTGGTTTGGTCAAGATTGAAATCATTAGATGATTTTAGCATATTTACAAAATAATTATTGAAGAATTCAGCTTTATCTTTTGCTTCAGTTATTGAAATTCCATTTTCATCACAAATCACACTTGTCTGATTACTTTTTGATTTCCCTGATAATTCCTTCAGATGTTTCCACAATTTTTTGGGATTTCTTTTATTTTCATTTATGACATCATTATAGAAGGACTTTTTAGCTTGACAAATCAGAGATTTTGTTTTATTTCTCCAATATTTGTACAGAGGGACATCATTACAAGATTTAAATTTGCCTTATCACATTGTTGTGATGCATTTCTAATTTCATCATTATACCATTCAGGCATATTAATGTGTTTCACTCTTTTTTGTTTTAAAGGGGCATGTTGATTCAAAACTTCATTAAACAAGAACAGGAAAGAGTCTAATGAATCATCTACTTGATCATATATTTCAATAACAGACCAAGGTTGAGCAGCAAGGTCATTACAAAACTTTTCTGTATCAAAATTGCGAAGATTTCTGTAATAAATCATATTATGTGTTTCCTTAGGCATGTCATTAGAATTGAGCTTGCGTGTGAAACAGACAGGGTAATGGTCACTTAAAGCAATCTTTGGAACTTTTATATTTGTGATATTATGTGGTCTATTAGAATAAATATGGTCTATAATGGTGGAAGTGTTGCAGGTGACTCTGGTTGGAATTTCAACTAGTTGGGTTAGATTAAAAGACTGACTTACATCATTCCAAGTGCAATTTGAACTTCTAGAATTAGAGAAATCAAAATTAAAATCTCCCGTTAATAAGATTTCCTTGTTTTCAGAGTCAAGTTTTTCCAGAATGTTCTCTACTTCAACAATCCAGTCATTATTAGATGATGGTGGTCTATATAAATGTCCTAGTAAGAAAGACTTTTGTTTGGAGTGTTTTACCTCCAACCAAATGGCTTCAATACTAGGATGTTCAAGATCTTGTCTTTGTAAACAATGAAATTTGTTTTTCACGTAAGTAACAATACCACCACCATGTCTGCCTCTATCTCTTCTGTATAAGGTATAATTATTCAGATGAATCTCATTGCTGTCAATTTTGTCCTTCAAAAAGGTTTCACTTAAGCATAAAATATCTATTTCATTATTATTATGTACAAGATTTCTTATTTGATCAAACTTTGACAGTAAATAATGAATATTGAGTTGGAATATATTTAACCCTTTTTCTGCATCAAATAATTTTGCAGCATCATAGTCTACTGGTACATGGATTTTGCTTTGAAAGTCTATAGGTGGATGATTTTGACCAGTTGAGATATTTTGAAGATAGTTGTTAGAGACTTGACTATCATGAGTTTGAGTTTGTAAGTCAGTAATACTGTTTTTATCAATATCTAATATGGTGGAGGTCCCCATGGTGTCTGAGCCCATGGATGGTGATAAAGTAACCTCGGGTTGAATGCATGATGACGCATGTATTGGTGGTGCCTGATCAGCTTTGTCCTGTGATTTTGGAAGGTGACCTGTCGAAAATTTCTAGTTTGTATTTTACTAGTATCTTTTGAGAAATCTAGACATTGGTAAACACATTTCAACAGGTTTTTAACAAATACTGTTGTTCCTTTTCTTGAAAGGTGAACTTCATCCCTGTAAAAGGGTTTCACTGATAAGCCTTGTGCATTTGTAAACTCTGGTGCATGATCAATGAAGATGAGATGTTTCTTGTTGCACAGATTTTGAATTTGTTTATTGGTGTTGGTTATGACAGGAGAAGAAAGTTTATCGTACTTCTTCTTCAGAATTGATGAAATGGCAATTTTTGAGTTTGTGTTGCGTGCTTTTAGTTCTGACACTAACTGGTCTATGTCTGCAGAAATTGAGCTGATTTCCTCTGCATCAGAGACATTATTGATGCCTGCATGTATTATAAACATATCATAGTGTGACAAATCATCATTTTGCTTGTTTGTCTGTATGTTTCTTGTAATGTCTTTGATTTTTGCACCGGGGTAGGGATTTACTCTGACATTGAGTTTTTCACCAGACATTCTTACAGGATCAATGGGTTTGATGACAGAATCACCGAGAATGAGTATCGATGGCTTTCTCTCATTTACTTTTTTTCTCAAGTTTGATTTTGATGTGGATGACTGGTGTACTGATGTTGATTTTGAGGTAGACAGATTTGGTCCAGGTGATGGTTTTGGATGTGACTGATTTGTTTCAGAACTTAAAGTTGATTTTGATGGATTTGGTTTTGGCAATGGTGCATGGTTTGTTTGATTTGAATTTGTTTGATTTGTTTGAGATGATGCTGATGTGGATGGAACAGGTTCCTTGAGTGTTTGTTGATGCTTGGCTGCTGGAGAGGTATTTGCTAGCAAACCTTTGCTCAAATTTTGTTGAAGTTCAAGCAAGTCAGACAGTTTTGCCTTTTGCTTGACTTCATCTGTAAGGTTAGAGAGTTGCTGTGTTAATTGTGACACATTATTTTGCATGTTGGCAAGACAATCATTGATAAAAGCAATTTGACTCTGACTCTCAACTGATCTGGGTATTTGTTGATTTAGTTTAAGTTCATTTTTGAGTAATTTGTTTTCTGTTTTCAGGCTATTAATTTGTTCATCTTTAATTAATGATTGAGCATTAAGATCAGCAACTTTTCTCTTAAGTTCTTTGTTTTCTAAAATTAAAGACTTAGATTTTATTGCCTCACTAGATGATTGGACCTGTTCTAAGTTTTGCTTCACTGTTTTCAATTTCTTACTCAGGGCAGTGATTTGAATAGCTTGCTCTTTGACTCTTCCGTTAGTTTGAGAATTAGTTGTTTGAGTAGCAACAGAAATGTTTTTACAAGTAGCACTTATTGCGCATGTATTTTGATTACAATTTTTTGAGAGTTTGTCATCAGTGTTACTGTCTATACTAGAGAAACTCAATTCTCTAGAGTCACATGTATAATTGATTGCACTAGTGGATGGAGTGTAAACTGTTTTCACTTCTGTTGGGGAAGAGTTTGTGAGTCTAATTTGAGCTTGTGATGTAGCTGTTTCATGGTAATCTGTGTTTGGTGATTCTTTCATCTGAGATCCGTCATCAGTCCCTCGTCTGGTGGTGGATGAATTGGTCCTGCCCATTGCTGGTCTAAACAGGACCTTTGAAAGAGTGGATAGGAGACTTCTTCGTTTTGGTCTCTCTGAGCTGGCCTTGCTGATTGGTGTTGAATGTACTAGTGGATCAGTGATGTTTTGATCATTTCTCTCTTCAGTGGGAATTTTGGTTAGTTTTTCAGAGAGACTTCTGAAAATTTTAGTTCTCCATATTTGGCACCCTGGTCCTTGTATGAGGAGAGTTCTACTGTAGTATGAAGTAATGACTACTTTTTTATTGTCTATCTCATAAGTTGTTGTTAGCCCTGTACAATCTTTGTTATGAGTAAAGGGGTATAATCCCTTCAATAGCTCTACTAGTTCATCCTGGGTACTCTGATGAAATATAGTGTTAATATAATTAGTGACTCACAAAATAGAAAAAGCTTGGAAAAACATGGAGACAAAAAAAGAAAAAGATGATAATCTGAATTGTCTCCTTGTGCCTCAATATTTTAACTATGTGTACTGAAATTCTATTTTTAAAAGTATCCAATTTGTAGTCTGCAGCAGTTTTCAACTTGGCGGGTATAAAATTCTGCTGTTTTGTAAAAAGTTTCCCAATCAATGACGCTTTATTAATGAAATCATTGAGACAAAAGAAAATTCTGATTGCCAGCATTTTGTCCTTTTGCCTCATCAATTTCTATGCTTTATTGCTCACAAATCTGTTCTTAAATGTCAACATCTATTTTGTCATAAGCAGCAGCTGTCAACTTTGATCATTCTAAATTTATGGTGTTTGGGAAAGTGAAAACCCTTTCCTAAACCCAAACAGACTCATTTGGATGACTCAGCTGGATATTAAGATTAATAAAACCTTGCAGGGAAAGAAGAAAATGCTGATTTTCTGTACATCAAGTTTTTTGAATGCTTTATTAAGATTTTATATGTAAGACAGCAATAATTTTGTCGTCTGCAACTCCCTTCAGTTTGGAGTAGACTAAAATATTCTTGTTTGTGGCGGTGTTAAGCCATTCCCACATAATGATGTTGGAAAAGATTGTGAAAAAATGAAGAAATTGCTTGTGACAAGCAATTTCTTCATTTCTCACAATAATTTCTACTCAGAAAGACTAAAGAAACATAAAATTTCATTCAATTGAAATTTTCGTCTACTTATCGCATCTTTGAATTTGTAACAACCCGGCAAAATTTTGCTAAATGGAAAGTGTTAACCCTTTCCCACACAACAAAATTCAAGGGTGGTCCAAGTTGAAAGCTGCTGCAGACGACAAAAGGGATATTGTTTAAAAGATGGAATTTATGTATGAAATAGCACAGAAAATATTGAGACAAAAGGAGAAACTGCTGTCATCAGCAGTTTCTTCTTTTGTCTCAATGTTTTCCCAAGCCATTTCTAATGGGGACGTTAAAACCCGGTCTTGTTTGGGAAAGTGTTAATTGGTATGAAGACGACCAATCTAAGCTGGCAGGAAGCAACAAGTGACATACAGGATATGATACAGGATGTATGCAAATGAGAGGGCTTATCAGTAATACTTGTAACTCCTTATACAATGTCTTTGTACTTACTGGCTTTTTGCACATAATATTCAATGTTAACCTTTTCTTAAACAGCACAATTTTAGATTGTTCTGATTTGAAAACTGCAGCAGATGATAATATGGATGTTAGATATAAGACAGGATTTCTGTAGAAAATAGCTCAGAAAGCATAGCAGCATAAGAAGATAATGCTATTTACTGAATTGTCTTCTTTTGTCTCAATTTTCCCTAAGCTATCTTTATTAAGAATGTAAAAACCCTGTCTTGTTTGGGAAAGGGCTTTACCAGTGGGTACTTATATAGGGGCTTATAACTATTAGCTTAAATATTGTAAGTGTTTATTCATTGTTTAAGTACTTATAGACTTTTTGTGTTCATCTTAATTAGCACTAAGTAAGTACTCATTTCTAGTCATTACTAAATGATGGTTAGTGGTTATATATTGGTAATGCAGCTACAGTCTTTTTACGATTAACAGTTATATGTGGATAGGCCACCATTTAGGGGATTTTAACCCCTCCCAAACAAGACATTGATGTCCCTAGAAATGAGAGATTGGGAAAATATTGAGGCAAAGATTTATGAACACAATGGAGACAAAAGAAAAATACTGTTGACCAGCATTTTCTCCTTTTACTTCAACGTTTTCTAAGCTATATATTAGACAGTTCCTGTCTTTATCAACATCTATTTTGTTGTCTGCAGCAGCTTCCAATGTGGAAGAGTGCACTTTGTTGTCATTTAGGAAAGGGTATAGTAAATGTTGTAAGTGTTTGTGTATAATTTAGGTACTTATGCTTTTATTGTTCTAAATCCTCATTCTGTCCTTGTGTGACCAAAATGTCCTAGCTGCAGCTTGTTCAAGGTGTAGTTATGACTTTCTGGTGGTCAATCAATGACTTATTTTGTGTAGGGTTATGAAGATTATTGTTATGATTATTTGATTGATTGATCAGTGACGGGACCTATAGTTTGTGATTAGTGAATTTGATTCAGGATTTATGTCAATAATTTGTGCAATAGAGAACGATTTTTATCCAGTTAACCGTGACATAATTTCCGACAAACAATAGTATTTCGTTGAATTTGTTATAAAATCTCGTAACTACGGCTTGATTAAAGCCGTAGTTATGAGATTTTATAACAACGTAAACAGAAAAAAAACTTGTGTTTTCCCATCTTGTTTGTTAATAGTATTTGATGATCAAGTGGCTCATCAGAAAGTGCATTTTCATATAGAACTAAAATAGACTTTTTCTATAATAATTTGTGCAATTAACCCTTTCCTGTACAATGACTTTTTCTGATGCTTTGTCAAAATGCTAGGGAAAACAGTGAGGAAAAAAGAAGGGATTGCAAAACAAGGATTACTACCATTTGCGTTAATATTTTCTGTGCTATGATGTACACAAATCTTTATCAACATCTATTTTGTTGGCTACAGCAGCTTTGAAATTGGGTCTGTCCAAAGTTTTGTTGTTTTGGAAAGGGTTAAGTCTTAAGATGGTGTGATAATAAAACAAAATAACAAAATGCTGGAATAATGGTGTGACTTGAAATTTTGCTTTGTAACTTTGCATCATATGAAAACATCACTAAGCATTTGTTCAATTTGTTCTATGTTCTTTTTAGGAGAATTAATGAATTGTTCCAAATATGAGAGTATTGGAACACATCACTTTTCACATTGGAATTGTTTATTTCCAACAGATTATTGTTTCAAAATGATAATGCTTTCAACGATTTTAATGAATTGTAAAAATTAAGAGATTTTACTTTGACTTTCGTTGTATTGAATCTTACACTATCAAGATGATGGAATTACTAAGTGTAGACAAGGTAAGGTGCACAAGCTGCAGTCCGCTTTCCTACAATTAATTATTGAAATCAACACCGACAATTCTGAAAATGTGAAGACCAAATTCGTATGGAATCAAGGGCGGATCCAGGGCCCGTATTCACCAACATTTCTAAATTGATTTTCTAAAGTAAAGTTACATACAAACCAATCAGAGTGGCCGATGCTTTTGTTTAAGTTTGTCTAGGCCACTCTGATTGGTTGTAATGCAATGTTACTTTAGAAAATCAATTTAGAAACATTGGTGAATACAGGTCCAGGATTTTTTTCCAGGGGGGGTCAAACCCCAAATGATGGCATTTAATAAGAAGTTGTATTGTCAAAATTCAATTTTCGGCCAATTCCAGGGGGGGTCATGACCCCCTGACCCCACCCCTAGATCCGCCCTTAGGGAGTCCGGCCTTTACTTTCGGCTAGTTAATGTCACAGCCCTATAGTTCAGTCTTGATATTATGGCAAATGTTTACAATCTTTATGCCCCCATGTCCAAATATGGGGGGCATATTGTTTTACTTGTCTCTGTCTGTCAGTCTGTCTGTATGCCCATCTGAAAACTTAACATTGGCCATTTCTGGGGCTTTGGTGTTTCACAAATACATCTAATGACTTTCAATGAAAACAATGGAAAAGGCATTCATTATCTCAATACCACTTTGCATGTGTTGGTTTGAATCTTGCAGGTGTGAGACACCTGCAAGATTATAACCATCATATGCAAAATTGCAGTAGTTGAGATTTCAATATGGTGTTGTTTATTATAAACATGTGCTAAAATATAATGATCTGACTATACTGTCAGCATCAGGGTCTTCATCATTTTGTGACATGAAGCAAATTTATCTTTAATCTGGCTCATATCATAATAGGCCTTGGTACATGAACTTCATTTAATATGGTATCTCCTACTATACCAAGACGCCACGGGCTTAAGGCAGTTGGTAGCGCATCTGCCTCTCCTTCGAGCTTTGAGCTGCCTGAAATAATGTGGTGTTTGCGCGGTGGAATATTTTGCTTTTCTCAATAAAGTACTGGTGGCCATGGCCATAGCACAGTTGGTAGCGCATCATACTCTTGCTCATAAGGTTCAATCCCTGGCTATGGCAATCATTCCTTTGTCATTTGTCTCCTAGCAATGCATGGATAATGGTAAACCTACAAAGGCAAGCAGCTGGAGCTCGGAAAGGACTTTGTGGAGCTCTGAGGCTCCTGCCATGCGATATGACCATAGCACCTCGTTAAACTCCATTCATTTGATCAATCCATGAATCTAAAATAAAGTAGATTTAGTATCATTTAGGAAATAAACCAATTTTTATACAGTGACAGCATGAACAGACAAAGCTTTTGAAATCATTGAAGGAAAGGACAGAATGGTGGTCACCAATCTTTTTTGTTGTCATTGTGTAAGTGACTGGTTAAAGGATCCAGGATCTTTGATTATAATATGACTATACTGAGTAAGATATAAGGACCACTTGACACTGTTTATAGATCCTTTTGGTCGGAATATTCATCTGTTTGTACCGTTTTTGTCCGTCCATTTGTCTGTCTGATAACTTAGGTAGAATACATGTAATAGAGATTCACACCTAGTATCAGCATCTTTAGGGCTACGTCATAATCTTCTGCAGCAGAAAGTGAGGATTTTTCCCTCCATAGTACTGTGAAACATTTATGATGTCCTCTGAAAAATTTGGATGTACATGTAGTGTAAATTTCAAATGGCCACATTTGGGGTTTTCTACCTTAATATCATCTAAATGTAATTCTATTTTAATACTTCTGTCTGTATATAAGTCTTCTATTAAATTCTACATAAAATTCCTAGTCATCTGAACTTTGGTGTTTGTTGAGTTTTGCAGTGTTTGTCTTTGTCGCAGAAAAAGATAATTTGATCTACATTGTGAGTAAAATATGGCGTGTGGAACGTTGCAAAATTCGAAAAAATATTTTTATGTGATAAAATTTTATATTTATATTCTATATTTTTTTATTTATATTCTAAAATTATTTTTATGCGATATAATTTTTTATTTATATTCTATATTTTTTATTTATGCTCTATATTTTTATTTATGTTCGATAACGCGAAAAAAATTGTGTGATATAATTTTTAATTTATATTGTATATTTTTTTTATTTATGTTCTATATTTTTTTTATTTATATTCGATAACGAGAAAAAAAATGTATGTGATATAATTTTTTATTTATATTCTATATTTTTTATTTATGTTCTATATCTTTTATTTATATTCGATAATAGCGCGAAAAAAATTATGTGGTATAATTGCATCATAGGTTCCAACTGCCGACCAGATCAACTCGATCAAGCCCAAGCAAGCGATCGAGTTCAGATCGAATTCGATCGGCATAGGTAATCGGAAATTGTCTGGTAATCAAGTTTGATCGGAAACGCCACGTCTTTTATCTCGGATTTCTTTAATTGTAAACAAATTGGCGTGCGATGGAGTATAAAATCGATCGGAAAGCGGCTTTGTGTTGATTTTGTGTTGATCGGGTAGAAAATCGACCCGATCAGGAAATGATAGTGTCTGGGAATCGAGTGTGGTCTGGTTAATATCTTTCACTCGACCAGCACCCAACCTAAACTAGACTGCCTCCACTGATATTCGAGTGAATCCAGACACTATTGCGATTAACTCGTCCTCTGCTTCATCTGTCAATCCGATCAAATCGACTGTTGAAGTCGGGTTGATCCGCTAGAGATCGAGAAAAAGTTGTTTGGTCGGGATTGGTCGGGGAATTCAAGCAATCGAGTTGATTTGACCGGCAGTGGTAACTAAAATTAATTGGGTTTTGTCGGGTGAACTTAATTCTAGAGACACTGCCGATCAGATCAACTAAGTCGAGCTAATTGGGATGCAGTTAAGGATGCTTGTTTAGTCGAGGAGATCGACTGCAGGTTTGTTGCAGATCGTGTAAAATATATCAACTCCATCGCACTCAATCTCCAGACATGATTAATTCTTGATCAGATATATCTTCTACCCAATCAAAAATCGCTTCCCGATCAATTTTCTCCGCGATCGCTCACGAATATTTTGAAATGCGAAATAAGAGGATGACACCTGAGCAGTGCACGATCCATACACGATTAATTATCGATCAGCTATATCTTCTACCGGACTAAAAATCGCTTCCCGATCAATTTTTTACGCGATATCCAACGAATATTTTGATATGCAAACAACCAAGTAAGAAGCCTTAGCTTATCGACCACGCTCGACAACCCCGACCAATTCTTATTACCCATGTCGACCAAACTCGATATGTAATCGAACAATTGGTCGGGTTTCATCGAGTTAAATTGAACATAAATAAAAATTATAGAACATAAATAAAAAATATAGAATATAAATAAAAAATTATATCACATAATTTTTTTTCGCGTTATCGAACATAAATAAAAAATATAGAACATAAATAAAAAATATACAATATAAATAAAAAATTATAGAACATAAATTTTTTTCGCGTTATCGAACATAAATAAAAAATAAAGAACATAAATAAAAAATATACAATATAAATAAAAATCATAGAATATAAATATAAAATTATATCACATAAAAGTATTTTTAGAATATAAATAAAAAAATATAGAATATAAATATAAAATTATATCACATAAAAATATTTATCGAATTTTGCAACGTTCCACACGCCATAGTAAAACACCTGATTTATATTTTACAGTATTGTCCAGCAAGATTAACCCGGGACATCTGCATATGCAATGACCCCTCTTCGGCAATGTTTTGTTAACACGCCCAACTAACGGACTTTGCACACGAAAATTAAGTTGTCCCGGTTTAATTTGGGTGGACAATAACTATTGACAAAACAAAATTATTGATTCCTCTCAGAACAGAATGACTCAATTGGTCAAATCCTTAATTATGTCATTGTGACGGCTTAAGGGATATAAGCTCCATCAAAATAAAGGATGCATAGACAAGTGCCCACTCAAAAAGGACTTCTTTTTGTTGTCTTATTCTGGCAAACGAAACATAGATCTACTTCATAATTAAAAAATATATTTCAGGGTGTGACAAAGATTAACACATCTTTAAGTCCTTGGACAGTCTTTCTTGTTGAAAAAAATGTAAAAAAATCTTCAAGATTTGTTACCCTATCATGTAATTTATTGGAATTTTTATCCCTTTGGACATAACTTTTTTTCACTATCTAGTACTTTATATACTGAAACAAAAAAGAAACGCAACTTCATTTTCAATTCCTTCTTACGCAAAGACATCAAATCAGATTTAAACAAAACTTAAAGGGCGACGGTAACAGATGGTCTATTTGTAAAAAATGAAATTTTTGAAAAAATATGCAAAACTTTTGTGTTGACCACCTCGGGATTGTTAATAATATGCGATTCAGACAGAGAATGAGCCGAAATTACAAGACAGATAGCTAAATTTAGGGAGAATCCAAACCTAAATTCAACCCCGTCTCAGATTGGGTTAGAATTATTTTTAAATTGTTGCGCATGCGCATACAGCGCGGACCATGATTCAAACGAGATTCATACTTGAATTTCAATATGACGTCATCATGTATGTTGTGACGTCATTTAAGAAAGTCGCATGTCCTACTGTTTTGACCTACTTTCGACATCGCTTCATGAATTTGGTATCAAATTGCGAAAAAATGAGTCGTTGCTTCAATAGTTTGTCGTAATCATTTAATCAGGTCATATAAAGCTTAAAAAGTGTACATTTCGTTTGTATTTGACAATTTTTGGGTCCAAATCTGGGAAATAGTAGCTTTAATACTTTTAAAGCAATAAAATTTCACCTTGTAAAGTTCACAAAATCTTGTTGGTAGTCAATTTCATTAATAAGAAAACACCCAGTTTAAACCGCTCGTCAACACAATACGACAAAAAAAATTGGACGGAGGTCGAAAAAAACAATCTGTTTCGTTCAATTTGGTCTGATATTTGACTGTTGTGAAGTCCAAACGAGTTATTAGCGGTCTCCGTTGCAGTCTTAAACCTATCCCGTAGGTGGGGTTAACGTGATTATTCGGTCCTGCCTTGACGCAATATCTCTTGCACGTCCGCCTCGTGCTCAATCGGTTGTGGTCCAATTGAGAGCCAACAACGTAAACAGTCAAAATGCGTCGATTTTTTGCCCCATCAATGTCTTACGACAACATTTTTTAACCTTTTCCACCAACAACATCGGTACTGCAGTTAGGCGCTGGTTCTGGCCTAGCCTCGCTATGTCTAGCGGAGTGAAAAGTGTGTGAACGCTTTGGCATCTTCTTTGTCTATGTTCTAGCTTGTGTTTTATGAAAATTTGTTTTGATAGTAGTCATCTAGAAAACACGGCAGGGGATAATCAGTTTTTAGCTCACCTGAGCACAAAGTGCTCGAGGTGAGGTATTGTGATCGGTCTGTTGTCCGGCGTCTGTCTATCTGTCTATCTGTCCATCTGTCCATCTGTCTATCTGTCCATCTGTCAACTTTTCACAAAAAAATCTTCTCCTCCTAAAGTACTTGGTAGAATTCAATCATATTTCACACATATGATCTATGGGACATGCTTTTTCAAAATACTTCAAAGATTCTGAATCGGGGCCATAATGGGGTCAAAAAGTAGGTCACAAGGTCAAATCTTCTTTCTGCTCCAGGAGCCACATTTAATGCTCAATCGTTGTGGTAATTGATCAGAATATTTGTCTTGATGATATTTAGGTCATGACAAAAAATAGGTCAAGCCAGGTCAAAAACTAGGTCACAAGGTCAAATATTGTAAAATCCATCTTTTTACACTGGAAGTGCCAATATTGGTCCAAACTTTATAGAAATTGTCATGAATGTTTATTTTGATGATATCAATGTTAAGTCAAGGAGTGGGTCATGTTAGGTCATTAAGTAGGTCAAGAGGTCAAATCTTACAAAATCCTTTATTTTGCTCTGGAAGTGCCAATTCTTGTCCAAACTTTGTCAAAATTGTCCTCAATGTTTATCTCAATTATATCTATCAAATGATGAAAAGTGGGTCATACAAGGTAAAAAACTAGGTCACAAGGTCAAATCTTTTAAAATCCTTCATTTTTGCCGGGACATGCCAGTTTTGGCCCAAACTATCTCAAAATTGTCCCGAATGTTTATCTTGATGATACCTAGGTCATGTCAAGAAGTGGATCATGCCAGGTCATAAACTAGGTCACGAGGCCAAATCTTGTAAAATCCTCCCTTTTCCTCTGGAAGTGCCAATTTTGGTCTAAACTTTGTCAAAATTATCCTAAATGTTTATCTTGATGATATCTTGGTCATGGTCAAAGATGGGTCATGCAAGGTCAAAAACTAGGTCACAAGGTCAAATATTACAGAATCCTTCCTTTTGCTTTAGAGATGCCAATGTTGCCCTAAAACTTTGTCAAAACTATCCTAAATACTTATCTTGATATCTAGGAAATGTAGAAAGTGTGGGTCATGTAAGGTCAAAAACTAGGTCATTGGGTCAAATCTTGGTGTTGCTTTAAGAACGGAAATATATACTCAAACATTGTGAAAATTGTTCAGAATGTTTATCTTGACAAAATTTGGGTCATTTTAAAAGTGGGTCATGTGATGTCAGAAACTAGGTCACTAGGTCAAATCTTGTTTTCCTCTAAGAACCAAAATATTTACTCAATCATTGTGAAAATTCAGAATGTTTATCTTGGTGATATCTTGGTGATATGAATATCAGGTCATTTGAGGTTACAAACTAGGTCACTAGGTCAAATTTTGTTTTTGCTCCAAGAACCAAAATATTTACTTTATCATTGTGAAAATTGTTCAGAATGTTTATCTCGATGATATCTTGGTGATGTGAAAAGTGGGTCATGCGAGGTCTAAAACTAGGTCACTAGGTCAAATCTTGTTTTTGCTCTAGGAACCAAAATATTTACTTTATCGTGGTGAAAATTGTTCAGAATATTTATCTTGATGATATCTGGTCAATGTAAAAAGGGGGCCATGTGAGGTCAGAAACTAGGTCAGTAGGTCAAATCTTGTTTTTCCTCTAAGAACCGAATTTTTACTCAATCATTGTAAAAATTCAGAATATTTATCTTGATGATATCTTGGTGATATGAATAGCAGGTTATTCAAGGTTAAAAACAAGGTCACTTGGTCAAATTTTGTTTTTGCTCTAAGAACCAAAATGTTTACTTTATCAATGTGAAAATTGTTCAGAATATTTATCTTGATGATATCTTGGTGATGTGAAAAGTGGGTCATGCGAGGTCTTAAACTAGGTCACTAGGTCAAATCTTGTTTTTGCTCTAGGAACCAAAATATTTACTTTATCGTTGTGAAAATTGTGCAGAATATTTATCTTGATGATATCTGGTCAATGTAAAAAGGGGGCCATGTGAGGTCAGAAACTAGGTCACTAGGTCAAATCTTATTTCTGCATTTAGAACCATAATGATATCTGAGTCATTGTGAAAATTGTTCAGAATGTTTATTTTGACAATATCTGGGGCATGTATAAAGTGGGCCATGGGAGGTCAAAGTATCGGTCAATTTTTTTTTTTTTTTTTTTTTTTTGCTCTAAATTATCAAAATATTTATTCATCATTGTGAAAATTGCTTATCTTGTCATGTAGAAAGTGGCTAATGTTAGGTTTAAAACTAGGTCAAAAGGTCAAATCTTGTTTTTGCTCTAAGAACCTAAATATTTACTCATCATAGTGAAAATTGTTCAGAATGTTTATCTTAATGATATGTAGGTCATGTAAAAAGTGGGTCATGCGAGTTTGAAGATTGCAAGATGTTTGTCTCAAAGTCATCTCAGGTGAGCGATGCATGGCCATCTTGGCCCTCTTGTTAACAATTTACCATGTATCACGTGATGAATGTACGACATCTGAAGAAAATGGCACTGTTTTTATGCGTATGGATGCAGATATATTAAAAATGTACTCAACAGCCATTAAAAACATATTTTGTCGAAAATATTGTGAAAAATTGGGGTTGTGTATCTTTTTTGTCCTAGTATAGTTGTACATTGCTATCATCCGACAGCTATTTTGGCACTATTAGTATTTTGGAATTAAAGGGTTGTTTATGTTGCATATTATATAATATCACTTACAAACTAAAACACTTCTAAAAGAATTGATTTGTTCCCTAATTATACCCCCGCAAACGAAGTTTGGAGGGGGTATACTGGAATCAACCTGTCGGTCCAGTGGTTGGATGGTTGGATGGTTGGTTGGTTGGATGGTTGGTTGGTTGGTTTGTTTGTTTGTTGGTCTGTCTCCAAAACTTTGTCCGGACAACTCCTCCTACACTTGTTGACCGATTTAGTTCATACTTGGCACAAGTGTTCATTGTGACCTGTAGATGTGCAAGACACAAATTTCACGAAAATCCTCCTACAGTTACTGTCCGATTTGCTTCATACTTGGCACAAGTGTGCATTAGAACCTATAAATGTGCAAGACGCAAATGTCACAGAAATTGGACCGATACTTTTTGAGTTATGGCCCCTGATTTGACCAAAAAATGCTTGTCCGGATAACTCCTCCTACACTTGTTGACCGATTTAGTTCATACTTGGCACAAGTGTTCATTGTGACCTGTAGATGTGCAAGACACAAATTTCACGAAAATCGGACTGATACTTTTTGAGTTATGGCCCCTTATTTGACCAAAAAATGCTTGTCCGGATAACTCCTCCTACACTTGTTGACCGATTTAGTTCATACTTGGCACAAGTGTTCATTGTGACCTGTAGATGTGCAAGACGCAAATTTCACAGAAATCGGACCAATACTTTTTGAGTTATGGCCCCTGATTTGACCCAAAAATGCTTGTCCGGCCAACTCCTCCTACAGTTACTGTCCGATTTGCTTCATACTTGGCACAAGTGTGCATTAGGACCTATAAATGTGCAAGACGCAAATTTCACAGAAATCGGACCGATACTTTCTGAGTTATGGCCCCTGATTTGACCAAAAAATGCTTGTCCGGAAAACTCCTCCTACACTTGTGGACCGATTTCGTTCATACTTGGCACAAGTGTTCATTGTCACCTCTAGATGTGCAAGACAAAAATTTCACGAAAATCGGACCAATACTTTTTGAGTTATGGCCCCTGATATGACCCGAAAATGCTTGTCCGGACAACTCCTACAGTTACTGTCCGATTTGCTTCATACTTGGCACATGTGTGCATTAGGACCTGTAGATGTGCAAGACGCCCATGTCATGAAAATCAGACCATTACTTTTTGAGTTATGGCCCCTGATTTGAACCAAAAAACCTTGTCCTGATAACTCCTCCTACACTTACTGTCCGATTTGTTTCATACTTGGCATAGGTGTGCATTAGGACCTGTAGATGTGCATGACGCAAATTTCATGAAAATCTGACCATCACTTTCTCAGTCATGGCCCTTGATTTTACAAAAAAAATGTTTCTCTGGACAACTCCTCCTTTAGTTACTGTCCGATTTGCTTCATACTTAGCACAGGTGTGCATTAACTTCTGTAGATGTGCAAGACACACATTTCACGAAAATTAGACGGACACTTTCTGAGTTATGGCCCCTGATTTGACAAAAATGCTTGTCCGGACAATTCCTCCTACAGTTACTGAATGATTTGCTTCATACTTGGCACAGGTATGCATTAGGACCTGTATATATGCAAGATGCAAAATTCACGGAAATCAGACCAATACTTTCTGAGTTATGGCCTTGATTGGACAAAATTTCAAGAAAATCGGATTGACAATTTCTGAGTATGGCTCCTGATTCAACAAAAAATGCTTGTCCGAACAAAGGTGGTGGCGGGGGTTTTTTTATCACCTTCAGTGATAGATTTCTAGTTTAAGAATGGCGCAGGAATCGCCTTTTTAACACCTGATAACTACAGCTTGTTTAAATGTCAATTGTTTGTTGCTGAAGGTGAAATGTCAAGGTCATATTGCAAGGTCAAATATATTTGAACTTGACTTCAGTATGAATTTTTCAAATAAACACTTAAGGACAGATCCTCAAGTTGTTAATGCGCAACTTACTGCGCATATCCTAAATTACGAAATAAAGCTGTTTCAGTAATTGGCCTTTTCAGCAAATGTATTTCTTACATTTATCTAATGTTTGGTTGATAAATGACGAGACCCTTTTCGGTTATTTCAATTTTCTCTGTTTGGTCAATTAAAGTGTAATAGTACTCGGATGGTACATTTCGCTTTCTGTTACGTGTTCAAAATGTGGCGTTAGCGATAGGAAACGGAGCAACAAAAGCAACATGGTGTCTTTATGAGATAGTCCGCTTCAGATGGACACAAAAGATGACACATTTTATTATCTAAAGCTGGTAATAAGGAAGAAAATGGATAAAAGTAGTGAAAAAATTTCGGACATAGCTGTAAAAAGTAAACCAAATTTTACTTATAACTAAGAAAAACGCTTGGTTTGATATATTTTTCTTTTTTTGTTTTTGTAGGTATGACCAAGCGCTATGTCTATAAAAAAAAGAAAAAAATTCTTACCACTGGAATATTTTTAGCTCACCTGAGCACGAAGTGCTCAAGGTGAGCTATTGTAGTCACTTTTTGTCCGTCGTCCGTCTGTCTGTCTGTCTGTCTGTCTGTCTGTCCGTCTGTCTGTCCGTCCGTCCACAATTTCGTGTTTACACTTTAGCATCTACAAATATAAGCCAATCTTGACCAAACTTGGTCAAAACATGTATGGCCATAAGATCTCGGATGAGTTCGATTATGGGTCAGATCGAACTAGAAAGTCAGGAGTTATCTGCCCTTGAATGCGAAAAATACTTAGTTTTGACATTGTTTACACTCTAGCATCTACAATTATTGATCAATCAAGACAAATCTTGGACATAACATTGCAGACCATAAGATCTCGGATGAGTTCGATTTTCAGTCTGATCTGACCAGATTGACAAGAGTTATGTGCCCTTGAATTTGACAAAATTGCCATTTTCGGCTGTTTTTGACCTTGTTTACACTCTAGAATCTACAATTATTCATCAATCAAGACAAAACTTTGACACAATGTTTGGGACCATGAGATCTCGGATGAGTATGATTTTCAGTCTGATCTGATCAGAAAGTCAAGAGTTACTTGCCCTTGAATTTGACAAAATTGTCATTTTTGGCTGTTTTCGACGATGTTTACACTCTAGAATCTACAATTATTGATCAATCAATCCAAAACTTGGACACAATATTGGGGATTATAAGATCTGGGATGAGTTTGATTTTCAGTCTTATCTGATCAGAAAGATGAGAGTTATGAGCCCTTGAATTTGACAAAATTGCCATTTTTGACTGTTTTTGACCTTATTTACACTCTAGAATCTACAATTTTTGACCAATCAAGACATATTTTGGACACAAGGTTGGAGACCATAAGATCTCATATGAGTTTGATTTTCAGTCTGATCTGACCAGAATGGTGAGAGTTATGTGCCCTTGAATTTGATAAAATTGCCGATTTCGGCTGTTTTTGATATTGTTTACACTCTATAATCTACTATTATTTATCAATTAAGACAAAACTTTAACACACTGTTTGAGACCATAAGATCTTGGATAAGTTTGATTTTCAGTCCAATCTGATAAAAAATGGAGAGTTATGTGCCCTTGAATTTGATAAAATTGCCGATTTCGGCTGTTTTTGACATTGTTTACACTCTATAATCTACTATCATTTATCAATTAAGACAAATCTTGGACACAACGATGGATATCATAAGATCTCGGATGAGTTTGATTTTCAGCCTGATCTGACTAGAAAGTCGAGAGTTATGTGCCCTTGAATTTGACAAAATTGCTGTTTTCAGCTGTTTTCGACCTTGTTTATACTCCAGAATCTACAATTATTTATCAAACAAGACAAATCTTGGACACAATGTTGGGTACGATGAAATCTTGGATGAGTTCGATTTTCACAATGTTATTGACCATAAGTTCGTTTTCAGTCTTAAAGTCATAAATATTTTTTGAAATGAAGAAAAGTGTTGCTTATATCATTTTGGTTCAGGTGAGCGATATAGGACCATCATGGTCCTCTTGTTTATTATCAGAAACGTTGCGACAAAAGAGCAATTTCAGCTACTTTTGAAAGAATGTTTTACTAAAAATTTCAAAATCATCACTAAATTTTCCCAAATTGATACTTATTTAGACAGAATAAAACATATTGAACACAATAAAGACTTATTTATGTAATCCTAGTCATTTCGAACACCTTTTTTGTGGGTATTTAAGTGACACCTCATTTTTGCAATTTTAGACAAGAGTAGTCTCCCTTGAAATTCAATAACTTTTTAATTCGCTTGGTGACCTATAGTTTTTAAGTCATTTTTTTACTTGTCATATATTTGAATATCAGTACAGAAAAAATAAAAAAATTCTTACCGTGGGAAATAAATGGAGGATCTGTCCTTAACCCATTACCAGACGGCAAAATTTTAGACCTGTCCAGATTTAAACATGCTGCAGATGACAGTTCCAAGTGAATGGAATTTAACATTGTTTTGTTCTAATTTGGGTAGAAAACATTATGGGAAATGAAGAAATTGCTTGTCACAAGCAATTTCTTCATTTTCCACAATGTTTTAAAAGCCTTATTCTTGAAGTGCATCAAAAGGCATCAGTGTGTTGTAATGGTTTAAGCCTTTCCCAAACAAGACCTGGTTTTGACGTCTCTAATAGAGAAGGCTTGGGAAAACATTGAGCCAAAAGAAGAAACTGCTGATAACCAGCAGTTTCTCATTTTTGTCTCAATATTTTCTGTTTTGTATTTTACACAAACTCAATCTGTAACAACATCTCTTTTGTCGTCAGCATGATCAGCTTTTAAATTAGATCACCCTAATATCTTGATGTTTTGGAAAGGGTTAATGAACATTCATTACAAATTAGCCTATCCTATTAAGGATATATATTAATCATTGTTTAATTGATAAACAATCTTTTTAGAGCATTGAATCTGTTATCTGATTGATAAAGTCAAGTTTAATTTTGATAAATGGACTGATTATAATCAGCTTTAGATCTATAAATATAAAATTTATATTATATTTAATATATGAGTCTGGATCTGGAAAAAGGACCCATATCATCTGATCATATGAAAAGAGCCACAAATGTCTGTCTATATCCCAAATATTCCATGGATATACATGTATTCCAAATATTTCCACTGGGAGACGAACACCGCCACCTCCCCTCCTGCATGCATCCACATCAACAGTTCACACCACCATTGATGCCTTTAGAATCTGTTTTACATACGCTTCATTTTTAGCTAGCTATGCCTTTATAAATCGTCAATTACATTCACTTGGACCTCTTTTACTAAAGCCTTTACAAACATTTTTAGTAATTTTAATATGACTTCAATTTTTCCAATGTTTTCCTACAACATTACATTTCAATTTACGAAAAAAAGTTTGTAATTTTTCAAATACAAATTAGAATCTAATCATAAGAAAAGAAAAAATAGGACCAAAAATGTTTTATGAATGGTACATTGTTCTTATGAAACCTCTTCCAAACAAGAGCTTGTTCTGATATCCCTTATAGTTTTCACACAAAACATTGCCTTTTCAACAACCATTTTGTCCTCTGCAGCTGTCCAACTGAATCACCTGCAAAACTTGTTGTTTGGGAAAGGGTTTAGTAAACAAGTAGTTTGGAAATGGATTAAGATCAGACATCATAATTATTCACTTGTTATAAATCTTGCTCATGAAAGCACTTTGACTTTCATGTTGCGGGCGTCGCCGGCTCAATTCCCCTCTTTTCCAGGCTTCTTTTCATCACACTTTGGACCAAGGTCCTGTCTCCATTTATGACCTTTGTTGTTGAGTGGGATGTAAAACTCATTCAAATTCAACTCAATTCTTACTCATGAAACAAAAAAGGAACGCTTAATTATTATAGTTAATGAATGTGTTTGATATTAATGACACGTTGTCCTTTCTACCATTTTCCGAAGACAAAATTAAGACAAGTTCAATTTGAAACTTGAGTTGAAGACAAAAGTAGTTATGCTATCTTACATAGAAAATCACGAGATTATAGCTTAGAAACCCTTGAAAGAAAAGGAGATAATTTTGAGTCTTCTTTTTCTGCAAGGATTTCTAGTCCAATATACAGTTGGGGCATCAAAAGGTGTCTCTGTCTTAAAAATCATATTAACCCTCTCCCGAACGACAGAATTTTAGGGTTTACAAATTCAAAAGCTGCTTTAGTTGAATCCGAGTCTTCTCTGATGTAAAATACGCTCTTTGATATTTTGGTTTTTCGCTATTTTCGAAAATAGCGAAAAATCAAAATATCAAAGTGCGTATTTACATCAGAGAAGACTCGGATTACTGCTTTAGATGACAAATTGGGAGATAATGAGGACAGGATTTGTGTAAAATACAACACAGAATATATTGAGACAAAAGGAGAAACTGCTGGTTATCAGCAGTTTCTTCTTTTGTTTCAATGTTTTCCCAAGCCTTTTCTATCAGGGACGTCAAAACCAGGTCTAGGGTTAAAGCGCCCACATTGCACAAAGAATCACCACCCACCCAAAAATTAGTGACCCATTTCTGTAATATAATATTGCTTCAAGGTTTAATGACGGGCAAAAATCGGTATATGGTAAAAAACATACCATGTAGGTGTACTTAATTTGAAAATGAAAAGAAAAAATCTGAGCTGGGATATGAAAAAAAGGCATTGCAGCTTTTTGTTCCAATATAGATCTAGATCTAGATCAGCCTTACTCTCTAATGAACAGAGCACATTATCTCTACATTCCATTTCGATAGAATGAGCTCTGTTCTCGCGGGGTCATTTCACGTCTAATCTCGGGGCCTTGGCGGGATTTCAGTATCCAATCGTTTGCGATACACAACAAAACAATTCAAAAAGCTGATACAAACTTTCATTGGCTGACGCTTCAAATTGCCGGCTTCTGCCAAAAATAGAAGCGACGTAATGTATACGTAATCAAACCAGATCAAACTGAATGATTTTGATTCGATAATTCAAATGTTACCGGCTTCAGCCAAAAATAGAAGCGACGTAATGTATACGTAATGATCATGCAAGATAAAACTGAATGATTTTGATTCGATAATTCAAATGGTGTGATATAATTAGATTATGACGACCTAATAGGCTGTTGGCGTACCGAAAACTGCAGAGGTCATATTTGATGGTTTAATCAATAGAGCTCGGCAATGGAGAGTAGATCAGCCTGTGTATTATCTTCTTCAAATAGGCCTTAAACCCATTACCACACATTGATCAATGCGTTTTGATACCTGCTGATATATTTAGGCTTTAGAAAACGCTGTGAAAAATTAGGAAATTTTCCACAATGTTTTCTACCAAGACAGACCATCATAATATTATGTAAATTTTCATTCCCTTGAATATGGCATCTGCAATATCTTTGAATTTGAACATGTCAAAAATTTGCTTTGGAAAGGGTAAACCCATTCTCACACAGAAACATTTTTTGATGCCCTGAAGGTAAATGCTTATGAAAACATTGTGGAAAATGAAGAAATTACTTTTACAAGCAATTTCTTCATTTTCCACAATGTTTTCTAACCCAATATGAAAAGATTTTTAAAATCAAATAATAATAATAATAATAATAATAACGACTTTATTTATAGAGGCTACACATTTGGTTGCCCAATCTTCCATGTGGGCCTTTTCAAACAGTATTTACAACAACATCAATTTACATACAATTTATACACACAAACAATTAAAATTTTATTATTTAAGACATATTTTAGACTTGTCAAATTTTCTAATTGTTTACCCATGTCTGTTACTGATCCTTTTTCAAAACTCAAGGAATGACACTATGTACAAACAAGCAGGTTGTGTACACGAGGATAAGACTGCATATACAATTCAAATTCAAATCAACTTGAAATTGTGGTCTGCAACAGCTTTCAACATGGAACAGTCCAAAAATGTGTTGTTTGGGAAGGGGTTAAAGTGACATTTCACAAATGATTTTTCATAAATTTTACTTTATTTTTATCTGAAATAGCATATTGTTAATGAAAATTCAGAAAATTTCAAGCTGAAATATTGCACTGTTTACCAGAAATACATATTTTTGTGTTAAGATTAAACAAATTGATGTGGACAGCAGATGAGATTTATATGTAATTTGTTATTTCTATCTCTTCTTTAAGGGCGACGGTAACAGATGGTCTAATTGCAAAAAATGAAATTTTTTGAAAAAATATGCAAAACTTTTGTGTTGACCACCTCGGGATGGTTAATAATATGCGATTCAGACAGAGAATGAGCCGAAATTACAAGACAGATAGTTGAATTTAGGGAGAATCCAAGCCTAAATTCAACCCCATCACTGATGGGGTTAGAATTATTTTTAAATTGTTGCGCATGTGCATACAGCGCGGACCATGATTCAAACGAGATTCATACTTAAATTTCAATATGACGTCATCATGTATGTTGTGATGTCATTTAAGAAAGTCGCATGTCCTACTGTTTTGACCTTCTTTCGACATCGCTTCATGAATTTGGTATCAAATTGCGAAAAAATGAGTCGTTGCTTCAATAGTTTCTCGTAATCATTTAATCAGGTCATATAAAGCTTAAAAAGTGTACATTTCGTTTGTATTTGACAATTTTTGGGTCCAAATCTGGGAAATAGTAGCTTTAAAGGTGTATTTTTTGCTTACAAGCAACAACTTAAAAAAAACTATGGCATTTATATGCATTAGAATAACCAATCTTGGCATCAAGACATACTTTAAAAAATGAAATTAGAATGTTATCTAATATGTCCCTTTAAGCATTTTGTTTGGTATATTTCAGACAATGGTAGATGTGATACCAGCAGATGCTGACGACATTCCATCCAAGATTCTTGATGAAACTTGGAACCTTCCATTCCAAGATGACTGTCCGGGGTTAGAGCTGGTATGTACCATTATAACACATACATGTATAAGTATAGTCACATGATTCCATCCAAGATTCTTGATGAAACTTGGAACCTTCCATTCCAAGATGACTGCCCGGGATTAGAGCTGGTATGTAGACTGTTATAACATATATAATTAATGTAACATGATTCCATCCAAGATTCTTGATGAAACTTGGAACCTTCCATTCCAAGATGACTGCCCGGGATTAGAGCTGGTATGTAGACTGTTATAACATATATAATTAAGGGGGAATGCTCCAGTTTTTCGGAACACTCGGTCATTACTGTAGTAAATTAAACGTTTCGTACCAATATGTTTCGCTACCATATTTTCAATAATATAACACATTATTACAATTTACCATTTACGACGGTAAAGGTGTATTTATTATGCAATACTGATTTCCTCAAGTTGGAAATCGATTATTTAGAGCAAGACAGTCGTAAGTGTGTATGCAGTTACCACTGTTTTGCGTCATTTCATTCATGTGTAGCTGATAAAAATTGCTGTAATTCATTAATAAGTGCGCTGACCTATACATTTTCTTTTTGAATTATTACCAGGACATGTTGCTTAATACAATGAGGGAGTTTTATCAAATTCAATTATGTAGAACTTGAAATATTTCCAAAAATATGCAAATTTTGACTTAAAATACTCCAGCTTCGTTGATCTAACCGAACACGTGAGCATGCTGTTTTATTCATCTACGTGTTTATAATGGAACGTATTTTGGGTTTTCTGTTCTTATTAAATGTAAGACGTTACTTTAAATTCGTTTTCGGGACTAAACGATGAACATACAACATTTTATTAGCATTTTAGTGACCTTGGACAGGTGCAAGAAATTGTGCATTTTTAGCTCACCTGAGCACGAAGTGCTAAGGTGAGGTATTGTGATCTATCAATGTCCGGCGTCCGTCTGTCCGTCTGTCCGTCTGTCCGTCACGGCGTCAACAATTTCTTTAAACGACATCTCCTCCTAAACTACTTGGTCAAAATCAACCAAACTTGGCAGAAATGTTCCTTGGGTGGTCCTTTATGAAAATTGCTAAAATAATTGAAATCCATGAAAAACTCTGGTTGCCGTGGCATCTGAAAATGGGAAATTTCACAAAAGCTCAAAAATTTCTTTAAACGACATCTCCTCCTAAACTACTGGGTCAAATTCAACCAAACTTGGCAGAAATGTTCCTTGGGTGGTCTTTTATAAAAATTGCTAAAAGAATTGAAATCCATGAAAAACTCTGGTTGCCGTGGCATCTGAAAATGGGAAATTTCACAAAAGCTCAAAAATTTCTTTAAACGACATCTCCTCCTAAACTACTGGGTCAAAATCAACCAAACTTGGCAGAAATGTTCCTTGGGTGGTCCTTTATAAAAATTGCTAAAATAATTGAAATCCATTAAAAACTCTGGTTGCCGTGGCATCTGAAAATGGGAAATTTCACAAAAGCTCAACAATTTCTTTAAACGACATCTCCTCCTAAACTACTGGGTCAAAATCAACCAAACTTGGCAGAAATGTTCCTTGGGTGGTCCTTTATAAAAATTGCTAAAAGAATTGAAATCCATGAAAAACTCTGGTTGCCGTGGCATCGGAAAATGGGAAATTTCACAAAAGCTCAAAAATTTCTTTAAATGACATCTCCTCCTGAACTTCTGGGTCAAAATCAACCAAACTTGGCAGAAATGTTCCTTTGGTGGTCCCTTATAAAAATTGCTAAAAGAATTGAAATACATGAAAAACTCTGGTTGTCATGGCATCGGAAAATGGGAAATTTCACAAAAGCTCAACAATTTCTTTAAACAACATCTCTTCCTTAACTTTTGGATCAAAATCAACCAAACTTGGCAGAAATGTACCTTGGGTAGTCCCTTATTAAAATTGCTAAAAGAATTGAAATCCATGAAAAACTCTGGTTGCCGTGGCACCGGAAAATGGGGAATTTCACAAAAATTTAACTATTTCTTTAAACGACATCTCCTCCTTAACTTCTGGGTTAAAATGAACCAAACTTGGCAGAAATGTTCCTTGGTTGGTCCCTTATAAATATTGCTAAAAGAATTGAAATCCATGAAAAACTCTGGTTGCTGTGGCATCGGAAAATGGTAAATTTCACAAAAACTTAACTTCTTTAAACAACATCTCCTCCTTAACCTCTGGGTTAAAATCAACCAAACTTGGCAGAAATGTTCCTTGGGTAGTCCCTTATAAGAATTGCTAAAAGAATTGAAATCAATGAAAAACTCTGGTTGCCGTGGCATCGGAAAATGGAAAATTTCACAAAAACTTAACAACTTCTTTAAACGACATCTCCTCCTTAACTTCTGGGTTGAAATGAACCAAATTTGGCAGAAATGTTCCTTGGGTGGCCCCTTTTGAAAATTTCTAAAAGAATTGAAATCCATGAAAAACTCTGGTTGCTGTGGCATCAGAAAATGGGAAATGTCATAAAACTCATCAATTTTTGTAAACGACATCTCCTCCTAAATTACATGGCCAAATTCTTCTCTGGGACCACAATGCGTAACATATGCAAAGTTATTTGGCATTATTAAAACATTACTCAGGTGAGCGATTTAGGGCCCTCAGGGTCCTCTTGTTTCGATGTAGGGGTATGTGATACGAATGCCTATAAAATTCAAACAAGATCGCTGACCATCCATTTTTATTTCATTTTTCAATTGGTAATAACATGTAATTTCAACATACAAAATATAAATAAATTCTATTATTGGGAAAAAAATAAGGAAACTGGAGCATTCCCCCTTAATGTAACATGATTCCATCCAAGATTCTTGATGAAACTTGGAACCTTCCATTCCAAGATGACTGTCCAGGGTTAGAGCTGGTATGTAGACTTTTATAACATATATAATTAATGTAGCATGATTCCATCCAAGATTCTTGATGAAACTTGGAACCTTCCATTCCAAGATGACTGCCCCGGATTAGAGCTGGTATGTAGACTTTTGACTGACTGTAGTAATAAAACCATACCCCCAACTATGAAGAAGAGGGGATATATAGGTTCTACCATGTCTGTCTGTCTGTCCATCGGTCCATGAACATATTGCTTTCCACATTTTAACTTAAGAACCATTTGACCTAGGACCATGAAACTTTACACAATTGCTGCCCTTGATCCAATGAGGTGCCCTATTCTTCAACTAGGTCAAAGGTCAAGGTTATGATTTGACTTTGTTTAAAATTAGTTTCTATGTTGTAACTCAAGAACCTCTTGACCTTGGAACAAGAGACTTTAGACAGTTGTTGCACTTCACCTTAGGGTGTGCCATTAATTTTGTTTTGGGTCACACATTCCTAAGGTCAAGGTCACAATTTGTCTTTGTTTAAAGTCAATTTCCATGCTCTTACTCAAGAACCATTTGACACAGAACCATTCATTTTTACAGTTGTTGCCCTTGACCCGAGGAGGCATCCTAATATTTTTCAGTTAAATAGGCCAAAGGTCATGGTTACAATTGGACTTTAAAAAAAAAATTCATGCTCTAACTCTAATTGTTTGAACTAGGACCATGAATTTTTACACATTGTTGCACCTGACCCCAATATGCACTGTATTGCTTTTTAGTCACAATAATTATTGGACTTGGCTTAAAATCTGTTTCGTTGCGAGTTTTGGTCTTGTCAGTTCTAATTCAAGGTGTCTAGTAACAACATTTTCTAATGTAGCCAACTATACTAGTCAAAACTTCTAACCGGCCACTTAGTTTCTGCCATTTACGACATTTTTATTGACAGGATAACCACAATCATTGTTAGTCATTGTATAGAATACAATAGAATCATTTTCGAACTAAAAAAGATGAAAATGTTACCAATATTCCGTCTTGTATGTTTTCAAAATGACACTAGTTTCACTATACCCCTAATTTTGTTTTTCATCGAATTTAACATTGGTGGGTCAGGGTATTTTGTAGAAAATCGATTCATATCTGGGCAATATTGAATAGAATTAAATTCTTTCTTCGAAAATTATGTTTCTTTGTCAATTCACTAGCTATGTTGACAGAGAAAAAATGATAATATCAATATTTTATTTCAACCTAATTGTAAATTCTGAATATCTGTCGAATTTATCAGTTTTTGTGATTTTCAAAAATGGGGGTCCTCGTCTTTCATGTAATGTCAAAGAGTCACATTAACATTTTAACATGCGACGTTTGTGCGAAATGATCTTCAAATGACCGCCTTTTCCATAAGAGAAAACTTCTTTCCGATCACATTTTTGTAAACATTTCAAAAATTCGAAAAACAAAGTGGCCAGTTAGGAGTTTTGACTGGTATATATTAATTTTCTTACAGCTATTTGTAAAATTCACTGGCTAATCATTATTTTCCGTATTTGCAGGACTCTGATCCCTCAGTCATCGTTCTGAACGAACCAGAAAGTTTGGCCAACTTATTCAGTGAAAAACTTCACGGGTTTGAGAAAGAGGACACTTGGAAAACGGACCAGCAGCAATATCAGTGTAGAAAATTCTTCAAAAAACTGTGCATGGAAGCAAACGAAAGACTTTTGACAGATTCATCAAGTTCATCGTCAACAGAAATGGACACCGACAGTGAGGAGGAATGTTATCATGTGCTGCGACAAGCGCGTAAACTACGCAGACGAATCATGCGCAGTAGGCGGAAATGTAAGTAGTTCTTTATAATGACTCCTTTTGACACCTCATGAGATAAACATCATAAAGGTTTGAGACATCATTGTGGGAAATGAAGAAATTGCTTGTCACAAGCAATTTCTTCATTTTCCACAATGTTTTCCACTCAGATAGAAAAAAAGGTAAAATTTAATTCACTTGAAATTTTTGTAACTCTGCAGCATATTTGAATAGAATCTATGTACCAGTAAAAGTGTGCTGTCTGGTAATTGGTTACATGTAGCAAAGAACTGACAGCAACATGTATCTGTTGAACCAATTCCAACACATTGATGCTTTTTGATGCCCCTCAAGAGAAGTAAGAAAACATTGTGGAAAATGAAGAAATTGGTTGTTTCTACTCAGGAGGTTGTGTAGATCTAGATCTAATTCAAAATTTCGTCAATTTGAAAATAATGTCTACATCTTCATTTGATTCAGACCAGTCTAAAGTTCTGTTATCTAGAAATAGTTGAACCCTTTTCCAAATGGCAAATTTCTATGGTGCTCCAATTTGAAAGCTGCAGCAGACAATAAATTGGATGCTGCAGGCCCGTAGGAAGCAATTTCATATTTTGGGGCTAAAGCCCTCGTCCTGGATATTGGGGGGGGGGGGGGGGGGGCTAATTTGGATTTCCCAAAATTTTCAGTGTAAAATTAAGAAAATTAGGCATTTTTGGTCAACATTGGGGGGGGGGGGCTTAGCCCCCCTAGCGGCCTAGCCCCCCCCCCCCTGTTTCTATGGGCCCATGCGCAGATCCAGAGGGGGGTCAGGGGGTTATGACCCCCCTGGAAATTGGCGAAAAAGGGGGGTTATCAAAAAGATTACTGGTTATGTCCCAAAATTGCGGCGTCATTTGTCCCTGTGTGCCACGAAAAACTGTTATTATATATTAAGTCCTTCATGGTATGACATGTATCTGCATGCGCGGATCTAGAGGGACCCCAGGACCCCCGAACCCCCCCCCCCCTGGAATTTGGCAAAAAATGGGTTGAAGATTGGATGACCCCCCCCTGGGAAAAATACCTGGATCCGCGCTTGGGGCCTGTGTTGATCAATGAACACCCCACCCCCTCTGAAGCCTGATTAGATTCTATTTCATTTTCAAGCAGGAATTCAATCAAAATTGTGTAATAGGAAAATGTTGTGTATGTTAGAACCCTCGTCACAGAAATCCTGGATCGGCCATTGCATAGGGGGGTTTGTTTGTTTGAACCCTCAAACACCCTCTTGATCCACTACTGATCTAGATCTAGGAATCCAGATCAAGATCAATAGATGTCGCCATAAAAATGGAATCTAGATCTAGTCTTACATAGACTTTCTAGATTTTCTTTTCCTTTTTCCATCAATTTATTGATTCAGTTAGAATAACAAGTTGAGAAATGTAGATCTACGTAGATCTAAAGTTTTTATAGATCTAGATATTTAGTCTTAATTTATGAAATTAATGAGCAAATGTTTCATCTACAAATATCGGATCAATTGGTGATTCGGAATAACCTGATTTGAAAATATTGTGAGAAAAGGAGATGCAGACGACAAAGATTTGACTGTGGTCAAAGGGAAACAACTCGTATTAGAATTACAACCAAAAGGGAGAGAAGTGTGTCAGATAATCCAATCTATTTTTAACCTTCAAACCAGGAAATGGACAGTTTAACCCGATTTCAAAAGCATGTCAATGTTGTGACATGCATGTTTATTGTTACTTGGAAGCTTGTCAGAAATATGACATTCAACTAGAATTGAATCAAACATGAATGACAGTTTTCTGTGAAGGACCCGTGAGAAAATTATCAGGCCATGACATGTGTTTACATACAACACCTCGTGGAATCAAAACATCAATTATCCTTCCGCACAAAACAAAATATTTTTACTGTCATCCTAAACATTCCTCTTTGAAGTTAAGAATTAGTTAGTTTTAGAATATATCGTGTGATCTAATGAAAATTTAAGCTTGACATTAGTTTTAAAAGAGAATTTCGTGTGTGAAAAATATGGACTACTTTAATTCCATGATCACTTCCGTTTACCTCAACGTGTATGGCGGAAGAATTGAAATTCAGGTATGAAATATGGCTTCCAAGGAAAAACAAACGCTAGTGAACAATTTCGACTTGTTACTTCAAGCAGGTAAGAGTTTTATCGAAGTGAGACATTCATTGATTGTCATTTTTAACTCTGATGCGTGTACGAGCGAGTTTAAGAGCGCAGGGACAAAAGGTCACATTGGTGATAAAAAATGAAAGAACCAGGAAGTGAACGTAACA
Organism: Fragum sueziense; assembly: GCA_963680895.1. Lineage (NCBI taxonomy): Eukaryota > Metazoa > Mollusca > Bivalvia > Cardiida > Cardiidae > Fragum > Fragum sueziense. The sequence goes on from OY804596.1 coordinate 7,970,186, forward strand.
AAACAATTCTTCACTTCCTGTTGTTGCTACCGTTTGGTTTTTCGTTCTAAACAACAGAAACTCGGTAGCAACACTTTTAATTGATTATGTTAGAGTCATGTGCTATTCCCAGTCCACGATCTATAGACTTTTTGCTATTTGTTCACGGTTTCTACAAGAAAGTCTTGGTCTTCTATTCCAAATTTGGAAACGTGCTTCCACGTGTTTTGTCCTGTTTTGTAAGACAAGGTGCAAAAAAATTTAAAGGTTATCTGACTAAAACAGATGATGTCTTTAAAGATTTATCTATCTATCTTGTATTAAGTTGATCCCTGGTTGGTGACTTAGACAAGATGCCTTTTCTCGACATCTAGCCCATAGTCTGCTCTGTATCACCATTGCCTGTTTGGAAATGGTTCAAAAGAAGAAAAGAAAAAAAACCAGGACAGATTCAGATTTTCCTGGGACAGTCTTCCCTGTACATATGAATCCCAACAAGTGAAGCCCAGATAACCCAGTATTAATGTCAGAGTCTTATCAATCAAGGGCTCGGCGAATATCCTTTGTGACACTTGACATGGTAATTTGTCTACTGAACAGGCTCGTAGGTACAGGGTAATTTGTCTCCTCAACCAATGAATTGTTCATGAATCTGTGCGGTAGTCCACTCCTAATAAGAGATGCGGCCATAGCACAGTTGGTAGCGAATCTGACTTTCACTCGAAAGATCCCAGGTTTGATCCCTGGCCGCAGCAATTATCCTTTCTGACAAAAATGTCACCCATCAATGGTTTGATAATCGTCAACCCATGTGGGTAAGATAAGATAAGATTTATTTAAAGTCGGCAAGACAATATAACATACAACATAAGCTTATGAAGCTTTTGAACCGTGGGTGAGCAGCTGGAGGCTTGGTTAGGATGTTGTGGTATGAGAAAAGACAGGAATCCGCCGCAATATGGCCATAGCATTGGAAAACAGTGTAAAACCCCCAATAAATCAAACCTAATAATATTGATGTGATGTGGGATTTTTTATGCAACATTAGTAACTATTCAAGCAATGTTGTGAATATCGCCTTAAGAATGTCCCGCCCCTGAATGTTTACATTGTCGCCCTAATAATTTCAATCATGTCGCATGAATCTCATTAGGGGTAGACTACTTTAACAGTAAAAAAAAGCAGTTGAAGGCATAGACTGCAGTATATAGCTTGCGCTTTTTTTGCCTAAAACACCCATCCACCGTGGACAGAAAAAATTAGGGTGGAAAATCACAATTATTTCCCATTGCGACTACCATGTTTGTCCACTGGAAATTTCCTTGAATCGCAGCATAGGGTGGAAAATTGCAGCGAATCGCCATTTAGGAATTTTAATTTTGAAAATTGGGAAATTCTTACTTTGAAATTGGGAAAAAAAGGAGCTCTTTTCCAATTGGGAAGCCACCGAATTTCGGCCTCTGTCATAGAAGGAAGAAAAGCCCTGTGCCGAGTCAGTGATTGGTAAAGAATTTTTTTCAATGAGACTATTTCCGTTCCTCTTCAATGTGACATTTTGAAAACTGGTGTGACAATTAAAGGGTTATAATCAGGGCTCACCAAAGCGGGCGACTTGAGCGACTTCTTCGCTCAAAGTTGTGAAACTTCGCCTGAACCGCCGATAAAAGCGAAATCGGAGTCGCCCGAAAATATCGGGATGTCGCCTGGTCAAGGGTTAGTAAAATGATAGTGAATGCTATCTTACTGTATACAATTAACCGCTAATTGGCAGTTGCAATTGTCTCGAGTCATCTATCGAAACTCCGGTAAACAATCACATGTTATAAATACTGTTTAATATTCCTTTGTTATCTCGCTGGCCATTGCACAAAGTCGGTGGTAAAACCCTCTATCATAAGTGTATAAACAAGACAGATAATACACATTCAGTTTTTCCAATGCACATGCGCAACCTGTCTATTACATGTACAACATCGAAGTCGGGTAGACAAAGGCGGCAGGTGTGGCATTAAAGAACGCTTACAGCCAATCGGAAGCAGTTATTATTACGTAGGCGGAGTCCAAAAGAAAGACGAAACATAACTGACAGTGACAAGGCGAGAGAAAACTCTTGGTGCCGTGCGCATTAAGCATAACCGGGTTAATAGGTCGGTTGTCTTAATATTGCTGCTTTTCAACAAATACTTTTCATGAGAAATTCAATTTTCATTTTTTATCGTGAGAAAAATATTCCGATCTAAAATTCAATTTCTGAAAGTAATTCTCGCATAAATCAGCGATTCATGGTGAGTCTGTCGGCCTTTCGGTCTGGGACAGATGAAATTTAGAGATTACCGAAAGAAAAGGTTTCTGTCCGTCCATCGGGCCGATATAACTATCAAGATCTAATGAGGAAAACGATAAGTAGGCTACAAATAATCAGCACTTCAAGAATCGATGGATCGCGATCTTTGACAAAGAAAACAACACAAAACGAAAATAAAACCAAGTAGTTTTCTGCTTAATAACACAGGAAATGATCAACAAAGTAAAGTAAAATTATAGTTTTGATTTCTACAAACCTTTCATCGGCAAAACTTTCCATTCATGTAAGTGTATATCCATAATTCAGTCTCAGAAATAGAAATTCACATACTCGAATACTGAGTAAAGGATACTTTCACAAACTGATTTTAATGAAAGGAAATCCCACTAGATGGATTCTTTGTCTAGAATGTGATCCAAGTAAGCATAAAAAAGGAAATTCCTTTGTCCTTACACAAATTATTGTAAGCCTCTGAAAAGTGCGTGTTTACAACACAAATTGGTTTTCCATAAATAGACTTTTCTTTGATCTCATGGGTGGTTGAGTTTTACATGATGTCATGACTCGTGACCCTTACCTATAATCAGCACTAAATCTGTTGTGTTTTTACTACCTTATGAGTGGCAACTCTGGTGTATTTAAGATCAATTCTTTGACATTTTACTGCTTTTTGAACTGTAATTGAATTTAAACTGATCCACTCCACAAAATAGATTATGATGCAACTCTTTTTTTTTTAAATGAGGAAGGGTGAGAATTCGGTTCTTTTTTTAAAATTGGATAATTTGTCTTTATGACATTTTCTTCTGCTACACTTGTGCAACCCTTTTCCAGATGGCAAAACCTAGAACAAATTGGTGGGGTTTAGGGGATTAGGGGAAGGGTGTGTGTGGGGGGGGCAGAGCATTTTTTCCTTTATTTTCTTTTATGGTTGAAAACTTTCTGGGAAATGAAGAAATTGGTTGTCACTGATTGGTAAGCAATTTATTCATTTTCCTCACTGATATCTAAACATCAAGCATGTCATAACATAAATTTTGGCATATTTAACAAATTCCATCTTTGCTTTCCAAAATTAAAGAAATATAGTTTACAGATCTAGTTTTGCAAGGCAATACATTACAAAAAGACATGTTTTAACCTAAATAAATCAACCATAATAAAAATAGACCCCTGTAATAACATAGAAACCCCCCCCCCCCCCCAATGCCCGATCACTTCTCTCCACTTCTCCCCATCTTGGAAAACTTCTCCCTATTTTCAGTCAGAGGAGAAGTCACTTCTCCCCATTTTCAGAGAGTGTGGAGAGCCCTGATAATTGTCCATTCTTGATAAAAGCAAAATTTATTGGGGCAAGGGCCCAAGCATTGCCATTGGCTGAAACAATGTTTCACAGACTTTCCAGATGGTTCTTTTTCGTGTGACCTGATAAGTGTACTTACAGAGCTACAGATAAGTGGGGGTAAAGACATTCTAACTTTGTTATTTCAACCCTAAACCCTATGTTGTGTGTGCTCACTTGAATCATCTCAATGAGACGATTCAAATGACTACCCAAAAACATAGGGTTTGATGAATATTTAGTGAAATATTTTATTTTGAAAAGCCACTGATCCCTCTAATCTAGCTCTGTACTTAGTGTAGTAAAATTGCAGTTGGCAAGTTTTCTTTTGATGCTGAGTACCTTTGATAAATCAAACATAGCAACCTAACCATGTCATCCTTGTGATGGACTTTAACCCTTTTCTAAATGGCAACAAGTAACACTTCTCAAATGTGATGATGATGCAAAAGACAATATCAGACAATATTGATATATCTTGAATTATTTTACAATGCATCATGCAAATGTTGAGGCAAAAGGAGAACATGCTGGATGAAAAACAGTGCTTTTAACCCATTTCAATATAATGATTCCCAATTTTTATAAAGTCTTGAATCTTGATAAATTATTGTGAAAAATGAACAAATTGCTAGTGACATCACTGTTCCTTAGGACCTACCCATAAAACCCTAAAAATGTAAATTTTTCGTTCATTTGAAATAGTTTCCCACTTTCCTGCAACATCTTACAATTTTGACAAATCTAAAATGTGCTCTTAAAATCAATTATAATATAAAGCTGTATGATAAACCTGTCCTAGTCATGAAATGGAACTTGCCTAAAACCAAACAGAATTGCTCCATTATAGATACCAATATGGTTCTTTAGGTATTGAAAAAGACCTGTTCTATTTTAAGAACAATTCCAAGAAAATCCTGTTATCCGTTCAATGGAGCTACGGGAATTTTACTTCCCTGTAGGTTCTGGCATCTGATTGGTCGAGCTGGCTGACAGGGTTTCACGAAACATAATTGTTATGGGATGCTGAAAAATCAATATCAGCGATTTTAGCAGTAATCAGTTACTCTGACACTTTTTAAACTCGTTAAGTTACGCCAAACTTATTGGAAATTATATAGTAGTTGGATTTCTAAAATGTTGCTTATTTGATTTCTTTGATTTTGGCTTATCAGTTCATAGGTAAGTTTTCTTAAATTTTAAGCATGTGACAAAAGTTTGTTTTAAAGTAATTTTCTTTGGAACTGTATACAATACAATAAAATGATGCTTGAAGCATGGAACTTTTCTGTCATGTTAGGATATATTAGATATTGAGAAAAAAGAAAAATAATTACTCGTTGATTGTTTTTCACTTCTTTTCCAAAAATGTTGACAGATTGTATCTGAAGCATTGATAAAAATTAATTTGACAATGGTAATGGCTATTTGTACAGTTGTTTCACATAACCGAGAATGCACTGGCCAGATAACAATTTTCAAACCTTGAAATTTCTAGTACAGGTCTTTAAAATTTTCACTGGATAATGCAGCCTTTAGGACAAGTGTTAATTTCAAAGATTTATAAAAGTATGTCTTTGTAAGGCAAAGTTGTCCTTTCTAAAAAGTTTTCTTATATCGTTGTTGTAAATGCAAAACCTCGTATCTCGGTTTTGGAAAATTTTAAAGGGGAGGGAAAAAAGTGTAGTAACTTTTCCAAAACTGAAATGTCTTACTTGAAATTTGGACATATTGTTCACAAATAATGTGTCAATAATACTGATCAGTCAAGATATCTCAAAACCTGCGAGAATCGTCTACACAGGGCACACAAGTTTGTACTTTGAAAATCGCACCAATCGACATACGAGGTTTTGCATTTACAACGACGATATACAAGTTATAGCTAGGGCAAAATTGTTAACATTTCAACAATTTACTCCTTTGACTTACAAGAAAGATATTGTAAAATAGTATTATAGAGATTATCATCAGACATCTTTACTTTCTATTTTCTTGACATCTTTCAAAGCATATTCAGTACAGACTGTTAACATAATGCTTTTTGGGAAAAGAATCAAATTGGATAAGAAGAAATTACATGTAATGAAAAGAACGGCGTTTTCTACCTTTTCCATGATGTTTTCTTTTGAAGAAGAAGGCATTATTAAGTTTGAGTGTCAAGGCAGTTAGGAAAAAGAGAAAATCATTGCATGCTCAGAGCAAATGTAAGCTTAACATATTCTCAAATTAAAATAGAACAAAAATTCAGCCTGTTCCAAGTAAAGACGACAAAATGAACACAGGACTTTTGACACAACATAGCATAGAAGATACTATGGAAAGGGAAGAAAATAATTTCCAAAGCATTTGAGTTCTTCTTTTGGAACCCGGCCGCGGCCAATACCCTTTCTGACAAAATTGTCACCCACCAACAGGTTTAAAATCATTAACCTAAGTGGGCGAGCAGCTGGAGGCTCGGTAAGGGTGTTGTGGTAGTACTGGTTTGGGAAACAACAGGAATCCATGGGTAGGTTCTCCAGCCGCCGCAATATGACCCTGGTAGTTGAAAACGGCGTAAAACCCCAACAAACTCAAACTTCTTCTGGAAAGGAGGGCTTTAGTGCTGATAAGTAAGTACAATAAATTATATTTGTTGCTCACTAAAACTTGGCTATCTTGGCTCTGAACTTTAGTTAACCCTTTCCCAAACGACAAAATTTTAGGGTGATCCACTTCAAAAAGTGCCACAAATGACAAACTGGAGGGAATTAAAGATAGAATTTGTGTAATATTTGGCATAGAAAATATTGAGACAAAAGGAGAAACTGCTGGTTATCAGCAGTTTCTTCTTTTGTTTCAATGTTTTCCCAATCCTTTTCTATTAGGGACATCAAAACCAGGGGCCCGTTTTATCAACGGTCGTACGTCGGTCGCAGCTAAGATTGTCGTAACTTTCGGTCTTACGTCCGACTTAGGACCCGAGAGCGTTTTATCAAAAAGTCGTAGCTACGATTGACGTAAGTTTTTCCCAAATTTCTACGACCGGTCCGACCCAGTCTTAGCAGGGTCGCAAAAATGGCGGCCACATTAGAAATGTCTGAAGCGAGGAAAAATGAAATTTTAAAAGGCCAAAACTGCTAAAATAAGTTGTCTAGAGAAATGTCAACATTGAAACCGTGTGTCCCTGACCGGAATGAACGATCTTACACGTAGAATGGGGGCTATTTTCGGGAGCAGAGCGAACAGAACGGACGCAAAGTTTCGTTGAAACACGGGTAAATAATCGTTTGTGGTTGGACCAAATTAGTAAGTTTTTACTGTAAAATTTACTGTCAACAATGACAAGTAGAATTATTATGGTACGAAAAATTTGTAGTGCGAAATTTGTTATGAATTACGTCATTAATTCAAGGGAAACGACTCTCGGTAGGGGATGTTGACAATGTCAAGGACGCAAGGTTGAGTTTCATTGTATTTCCTGGTTTGAAGATATTTTGCATGCAAACATTTTGCATTATAAACTCATTGATTGTATAGTAGATCACGACATTGTTATATGATTTGCCCATCTGACTGACTTTAATTCTACGGCGCTTTTTGTCTTGAAACCAAAAGAAACATTCATTTGCCTAGCTTAAGCTAGTGGGTGGGGTAAGCAAGGAGTTTGGAATGGTAAAATTATTCCAGAAAAGGTATTTTCATTGCGTGTTTTCAAATGACCGTGTTACTATTAATTATCAATTATTGTCTGCATGTATGACGAAACATTTTTCAGTGGATGATAGGAATAAACCTCGCTTCATGTTAATATTTTCTTAGCTCATCCTTTACTAGATAAAACTAGGATAAAAACTGTTCATTTGGTTAATTTATATATTTTCAGATCAAAGTAAAAGTCATCGAATGTGAATAGCCTGGTAGATAAACAGATGCTAGACCATGAGATTACAAGTATTTGAAATAAAAGGTTTGACCTATTTTTAGCTCACCTGAGCACGAAGTGCTCAAGGTGAGCTATTGTGGTCGCTTTTTGTCCGTCGGCGTCCGTCTGTCCGTCCGTCTGTCTGTCCGTCCGTCCGTCCGTCCGTCTGTTCACATTTTGTTGTTACCACTCTAGCACCCACAAATATTGACCAATCTTAAGCAAACTTGGTCAAAACATGTATGACCATAAGTTCTCGGATGAGTTCGATTTTGAGTCAGATCGGACCAGGAAGTCTGGAGTTATGTGCCCTTGAACGTCCAAAATGGCTAGTTTTGATTTTGTTACCACTCTAGCATCTACAAATATTAACCAATCGTAATCAAACTTGGTCAAAATATGTATGACCATAAGTTCTTGGACGAGTTTGATTTTGAGTCAGATCAGACCAGGAAGTCTGGAGTTATGTGCCCTTGAACATAAAAAATGGCTAGTTTTGACTTCGTTACCGCTCTAGCATCTACAAATATTGACCGATCAAAACAAAACTTTGCAACAATGTTGGTAACTATAAGTTCTCAGACGAGTTCGATTTTGAGTCAGATCGGACCAGGAAGTCTGGAGTTATATGCCCTTGAACGTCCAAAATGGCTAGTTTTGACTTTGTTACCACTCTAGCATCTACAAATATTGACCGATCAAAACAAAACTTTGCCACAATGTTGGTAACTATAAGTTCTCAGATGAGTTTAATTTTTTGTCAGATCGGACATGGAAATCTGGAGTTATGTGCCCTTGAACGTCAAAAATGGCTAGTTTTGACTTTGTTACCACTCTAGCATCTACAAATATTGACCGATCAAGACAAAACTTTGCCACAATGTTGGTAACCATAAGATCTTGGATGACTTCGATTTTCATTGTGATTAAAGTAGGAAGTCTGGAGTTATGTGCCCTTGAATTTGACAAAATTGCTGTTTTCGACTTTGTTTACACTGTAGCATCTACATTTATTGACTAATCAAGACAAAACTTGGCCACAATGTTGGTGGCTATAAGATCCTGGATGAGTGAAACTTTCAGCTTGATTTGACTAGAAGTATTGGGCCTTGAATTTCACAAAATTACAGTTTTCGACTTTTTTTTCACTCTAACAATATATTGACCAATCAAAAAAAAAAAAAAAAAAAAAAATTGGACATAATGTTGATGAGAATACTTTTATTAGAACAGAGTTATGTGCCCTTGACTGTGTTGTTTTCTTCCACTTTGTTTTCACTGTAACAGCCACAAATATTGATCATTCAAGATTATGAAAGCAGTTTTCAGCTGGATCATAATCTCACATCTTAAATTATGTGCTCTTGAACTTAATACAACATTGTGACTTTCTTTCTATATAGGTTCAGGTGAGCGATTAAGGACCATCATGGTCCTCTTGTTAATTATTTAGAACTAAAAAATGGCTTGCAAAGATAAGGTCTGATTTCTCAGATGTTCTAGAACCCAAAACAGCCATGATGTCTCTGACTGTGTTATCACAGGTGGTTACAGATTTTTTTTTATCCATCACCATCAATGGCATCAGACAGGTTTGTCACGGATCATCATACTATCTTGATTCAGATTCCTGAAAAGTACACTTAATAATCACTTCAAATATACATGTAATAATATAATTTTGCTTGATGAAATAACACAGGAACTACTGGTACCACTGTTGCCGGAAATCAAACTGGGAACCTCTTGGTTCCATGGCCTGTAGGCTGACGCTCTACCTCTCAACCACAGATACCATTGTTGGTTATATTTTAATCCTTATCCAAACATACCTTTATTCTAGATAGTAGTTACACTTACATGCTCATTTGAAAATTATCCAGTAAAAAGGATGGCTCAGCTTGAAACAGTTGTAACTGCCTATATAAATAATGTTTATAAGCAGTTACAACCATTTCGCGCTGAGCCTTCGAGATGCTGGTTTAAAGAATTTTTGCTATACAAATTTTGCTTCACATTTTATCATGATTTGTGGTGTAAAGTTTGTTTTGTTTTGTTGTTTGTTTGTTTTTTTTTTTATGGTGGGGATTAGTCAACTAAATGCAGTATAGTATGCAGCATCATTGTGATACCATAGTATGTATTTTTGACTCATTACAGGTATACATATACTTGTACAAGCTGATGTTATGAATAGCCTACAAGAACTTTTGGTGCAGCTCACACTAAGAATGAAGAAGACCTCTTGGAAACACTCTTTCTACAGTACTTGGACTCATCTTCATGAAGTTTCTACCAATCTTAATTGTGATGGGCTTAAATCTTTCCCAAACAAGACCGGGTTTTAAAGTACCTAATAGAAAAGTCCCGTGAAAACATTGAGGCAAAAGAAGAAAATGCTGATAACCAGCATTTTCTCTTTTTGCCTCAATATTTTCTGTAATAATATTCTACTTCATGTGACATTTATTGTGTTGTCTGTAACTGGTTTCAAATTGGACTACCCTAAAAATTTTGCATTTAGGAAATTGTTAATCTAATATAATCAATTTACATCAATACTTGTACAAAAAATAGTGATGTGTTCAAGATATGCTTTTATCATTGAAAGCAATAAGAGAAAAGAAAACAATTCTGAATTATCAGTGCTTTCCTCTTTTCTGTCAATATTTTCTATTGGTAATATGCCATAGATAATGTCAAGTTTCCTATTTTGTGTACTGAAAATGAACAAAACTATTATGGTTTGCAATTAATGATTACAACCCATCATTAACAGTAGATGCCCAAACGGATCACGGATGATGCCCAAAGATGCACAAAGTGTTTTATAGTTAATGATGGGTTGTAATATTCAAGCAATGTCAAAAATTAATTGTTTAGACTAGGAAAGTGCTGAAGACTACTTAGATTTGATTTTCTTCATGGCATGACATAGAAAACATTTTGAGAAAAGGTAAAATAGAAGGAAGTAAATTATTTTCTACAATATTTACTCTTCCTCCCCAAAATTGATATGCTTTTTCCCTTTCTAAAACACTACCTGTTTTTGACATGCCTAATATGAGACAGCTTGAACATCTCTAGAAGAAAATGCTGATATAAAAAACTTTATCAAGGATGTGAGTCTAACTAAAATATGTAACTTGTATCTATCTGATACTGGTCCGTTGAATATGTAATTTTCAACTGCAGAAATATAGTAGTATATCTATGCATAGTTATTTTATAGTTTATGTCTATACACATCATATGTATTTAATTAAAACTAAGGGTATGCATGTAAAATTCAAAGTTTCTTTGTAGCTTTATGGAATTGTGGTATTCAATGTGAAATAAATTTATGAATTATATAGCCTTATTCTTTGTAACTTGTTTATGATGAATGTAAGTCAGGATCTGGAAGAAGGGCCATTTTAACATTTTGCTGTAAGTACTACACCAATCTTTGCCTAAACGGATTCTGATCTGTTAGTGTGAATGCAGTATTATCAGGATCTGTGCTGAGCAAAAAGCTCATTAGGGCTCCTTTTTTGAGATCCCATTGCACTTTTACCAGATACAATGTTACCCTGCAGAGTCGAGTAAGAACAAAGGATCTTGTAAAATGCTACATCAATCAAATGCCTGATTTTGACACCCCTGTTAAAACTTTTGGAAAACATTGAGAGTAAAGACGAACAAGCGGGCGGTCTACATGTCCTCTTTTCAATACGCGTTTTTAACTGATTTTTTGGTCCCTGTAATCCATTTTCAATTTGCATAAGTTTAAGAAAAGTGTCTTTTGGAAAAGGGTTAGTATGTATTACTAAATGACTGTCTTGAATCAAAGAGATTTCTTGCAAATCGTCAGTACTTGTCGATGAACTCTTATGGTCACTGCTGCTGTCCATTTGTCCACAGTGTTGGAAATTCAAATGTCTATCAAATGTAAATAAAACCTTTCCAGAACTAGGCCTGGTTTTGATTGTCCACGATCAAGATTGGATTTGAAAGCATTGCCGAAAAAGAAGAAAATCCATTTTTTTCTGTCAATGCTTTCCATGCTATGAGACATATTTCCAAAATTTTAGTAACATTGATTGTGTCATCCACAGCAACTGTCAACATGGAACAGTCTACATTTTTGAAGTTTATTAACCCTTTCCCAAACAAGACCTGGTTTTGACGTCCCTTATAGAAAAGGCCTGGGAAAACACTGAAACAAAAGAAGAAACTGCTGATAACCAGCAGTTTCTCCTTTTGTCTCAATATTTTCTGTGCCATATTTTACACAAATCCTATCTTAAATAATATCCATTTTGTCATTTGTAGCAGTTTTTGAAGTAGATCACCCTAAAATTTTGTTGTTTGGGAAAGGGTTAAAGGGTTTAGAGGTCATTTTATCCTTTCTCTAGATTTATCAGAAATTAGAAAATCCTAAACAGAAAAGTCTCGGGAAACATTTATTTCAAAGAAGAAAACGTTGATACGGGACACTTTAAAGTTGTCTCATTTCGTTAACGTCAATAGATCTAATGAATAACTTTTTGGAAAGCATTGTGGGACATGGAGAAAATGTTTTCCTTGTCGTAGTATAGTAGTAAATACATTCATTAACCTGTTCCCAAACAATACCTGGTTTTGACGTTAATAGACGAGGCTTGTGAAAACATTGTGGCAACAGAAGTGCTGATGATCAGCACTTTCTCCGTTTGCCTCAATATTTTCCGAGCTTTATTATGCACAAATCCAACTTTGATTAACATCCATGTTGTCATCTGAAGCAGCTTTTGAATTGGACTACCCGAAAATTCTGTCTTTTGGGAAAGGGTTAAACAACACATATTTCGTCGTCTGCAATTCATTTTATTCGGAACAGTCTATGGGTCATGAATCGATTTTATCACTTACAGGGCTCTGTGCTACATGTATCAAACGTTTTATTGAAAATTATATCTATCAGCTGGGGCTACAGTTGATATTTTCTAGGAAATCATCAAGAAAAAATTCGAAATGAGCAATCAGATGTACACGATGGATCGATTTATCTTGTTTTCTTCATCTGAGGTGATGTTTAATGACCTTTTGAAAAAAAAATATGGTGCGAATGAAAGATGAAGCAGTTTGAAAAAAAATAAATAAATAAAATTGGTGACTGTAGGATTCGAACCCCCGCGAACTATAAAATTCACACGAATGACGCGCTATGGATAGACCATCTAGACCACTCGACCACCGCGCTGCATGATACAATTGTGGAAAAAATAAGTTTTATTCAATCAAATACGCTTGTGTTACTCAAACAAACTTGCAAATAAATAAGATTTGACAATACAACTTGTGCCTTTAGAACCAACTTTAGTTAGAAAAACAGATCTGACCAGTCCTTTGTTTCGTTTATTTCGAACAAACTCGTGAAACCTGTTTTTTCCGTACTTTCGCCCTTCGCTCGGAAAATTGAAAAAAGCCGCCGGCACAACAACACTGAAAGTAGCAAAATAAGACTCATAATAGCTAGAAAAAGGTCAAATGGACACCCTACAGCTTCAAATTGGTCTTTTATTGTATAAATTTCATGAAATAGAGCCGAATTAACCACCCGTACAAACAAAACTAAAGAATAATGTGCAAACTCAATATGTCGAGTTATTTTTAGACGTCGGGTTTTACCAGATTAGACTGGAAGACTTTGTGATTAAAGCGATAAACTCCGAGTTTTCGAATGAAAATGACATAGTTCGGGAAATTCGAAACCAACGCGTAAAGCTAGAAACGAGTTACGACACTTGAAAGTCGCAGCTAAGACGTTTGAGTTACGACCGCGTTGATAAAACGGGTTTTTCAAAAAGACGTAAGTCCGGGACGTAAGTTACGACTTACGTCAGGTCGTAGCTAAGATGCGACTTTTTTGATAAAACGGGCCCCTGGTCTTGTTTGGGAAAGGGTTAAAGTGATTTGCAGCTGATAAAAGAAGAAAGACAACTTGCAGCATACTATTATTGTAATAGAGCAAGTTATCTCCCTTTTACAAGTTTCAAGGGACAGAATTCTTGACTGGTAATTGACAGTTGATATTTATCTCCCTTGCTCCAACAATATCTCTCATTTTAAACTGTTGATTAGAATATTCAACTGCAAGATGAATTCCTCGTTGTAAGGAACTATTTTCCAAACAAGATCTAGTTTCAATATAAATAGAGATAGGCTGGGGATGAACTTTGAGATGAAAAGAGTGCTTGTGATCACCATTTTCTCCTGTTGCTTCAACATTTTCTGTGCGATCTTGTACACAGATCCTATCTACAATAAGGTCTATTTTTCCTTTGAAGCAAGTTTTGATATACCATTCCAATGTTTGGCCATTTTGAAAATGGTTAAAAGTTTATCAAACCATTTCATGTTGATATAATGTTGAAGCCATTTCTTCATTTCCCACAATGTTTTCTACCCAGAAAGTCTGAAAAATGTCATTCACTTTAAATTGTTGTCTGCAACATCTTTGAATTTGGACCCTTCAAAAATGTTGACCCAATTTTATGACACTTGAGACCAATAAATGGGATATGAAAATTACAAAAGCAATAATAAATTCACCCATTTTTCTGTATTTTGTGTATCAAAGAAAAGGGTATATTGTCTAGAAATGCCGAAGGCCTTGTGAAATATGAGACTCTTCATTAGACGTTGTGCCGTAATAACTTGTCTCACTCCCATCCTGCCTTTATGGATTTCTCAATATTATTTGAAAATATTCGCAAAACTATGGCAACCATTTTTTTTTGCGTTTTCTGTGAGGATTTTATCTTACTAGAGAGAGACTGTTAAAGGGACATTTCATTCCAATTTCAATTTTTTAAAGTATGTCTTGATGCCAAGATTGGTTATTCTAATGAGTATAAATACTATTAGTTTTTATAAGTTGTTGCCAATAAGCGAGAAACACGCATTTAAAAATGAGACATAATCAACAAAATTCATATAAATCCGAACTGTTGTCCACAACAATTTGTTCAATTTTAACACAAAAATATAAATTTCTCGTAAACGGCGCAATATTTTGGCTTGAAATTTTCAGAATTTTCATAAGGAAATGTGCTGTTTCAGATAAAAATAAAAGTAAAATTTATGACTAAAAATTCTGCAATGTCACTTTAACCCTTTCCCGAATGACAATTTTTTTTTAAAGACAATACGCTGCTTCCATTTGAAAGATGTGGAAGACTCCAAAATTGATGCTATTTATGATAGAATTTAGCGCAGAAATATTGAGGCAAAAGAAAATGCTGGTTCGCAGCATTTTGTTCTCTCGCTATCTTCCCAAAACTTTGTCAAAAGTAGGACTTGTTTGGGAAAGAGTTAATGAGATCTTTGATACCATTGCAGGGCTTCTAAAAACATTGAACCTTCTGTTTATTTGTGTTTTAACCCTTGTCAAACTGACTTTAAATTTTGTTTCAATCAAATTGCCAATTTATGTAAGATTTTCTCAAATGTTTTGCCATGATACTGGAATAGAAAGCAGACAGTGAAAGCTAAGATCAGACTGTATGTGTGTGCAGGCTGATCTTAGTCCGTACTGCCTGCCCAAGCCTAGGTCACATTGAGGAGAACAGCATGAGAAAGGTTATGCGTTTCACAGACAATCCCTGATTTTTACTTCAGCGTAGGGAATCAAAACATTCATGCAAAAGAATAGAAAGGCTAATAACTGTTGTTTTCTTATTACCTTTCATGTCATAAATGTCATATTAAACTCTATTTAATCAAGAATCTTAATTTTGGCCAAATTCATTTTGTCGGCTGTTCATTTGAATTTGGACTCATGTGATTTGAGTAAGGGTTGGTTAAAGTTTAAGTGCTAAATGTTAATTAGTTCATAACAATATTTGATAGTTTCACACTTACACATTGATGATAATAATCGATTTTGATTTTCGGAAACACTTCTAAACTCTGTATTAAGAGATCGGACAAAGGGTTTTAGTAGATAGCAGATTTTGAGGAAGTGTGATTAAAATTTTTCCTCTTTACCATATTTGGGGTTTTGTTTGCTTTCCGATAACCGGAGATTTTGTTTACATTTGTCACCTGCCCTCCCACATGTTTCGATAATCGCTTTACTTACTGCAATAGTGCTGTAACGAAATACAGAAAAATAATGTTATTTAGAAATTAAATATTTTTATCATGGTTGATCAAATTTTATGTTGTGGGTATTCATTTGAATTGTCTCTTCGAGACAATTCAAATGAATACCCACAACATAGGGTTTGGATTAGAAATAACAATTTTAGAATATATTTTTACCTCTTGATCTTCAGGTTGGGTAGGATAAGACGAGATGGGTGATTTTAGCTCTGGTTTGATTATACCTAATATCAAATTGACTATTATTAGGTTACATATTTTCAAGATTCAATCTTGATTTTGAAAAATTGCTTTTTGAGATGTTCACCCTTTACTGATTTAGTAAAAAAAAAAATATTGTGTAAAAAAGATACATATTTGTGTACTACAAAAATGATAAATAAGTGCTATAAGTAGACCTCAAAATCGTTGTAATTACTAACTTGTTGTTTACCTGCCTTTAAAAAAGCTTTCAAGTCATGGATCAGTAAAAATACAGTACTCTTAGGTAAAATATTCAGTGTAACAAATTACGCAACTAAATTTGGATCATGATTTATGACGAGTGTTTTTAATTGTGTAGTATATTCAAGCATCTGATACATGTTGATCAATTTTCACTGTCTGTCCGTTCTTACACATGTTTACATCACCACAACTCTGCCTAGAAGTATGTCGTTGGTGTTAATGCAAAACATCGTATCCTGAATTTTAGAAAATTTTAGGGGGGACGAAAAAGCTTCTTTAACTTTTCCGAAATTGACAGGTTTTACTTGAAATTCGGACATATTTTTCACATGTAATGTGTCATTAATACTGATGAATCAAAATATCCTAAAATCCGCATATATTGTCCTTATGGCACTCTTGTTGACATGATCATCCTGACAATCGTCATTTGTCTCTCTCATTTTGATATGATATGATTCATACAAGTAAGAGAGCAGCTGGATGCTCGGATTTGATATTGTGGTAGTACCAGTGAAAGAAATACCAAGAATCCACGGCTAGGTATACCAACCATCATCATATGACCATAGCAATTGAAAGGTGTTAACACATTACCAAAGGACAAAATTGAAGACCTGTCCAAATGCAAAGGTGTTGCAGACGACAATTTAAAGTGAATAAAATCCTACATATTTGGTTGTTTTGTAAAGAAAACATTGTGGGAAATGAAGAAATTGCTTGTCACAAGCAATTTCTTCATTTTCCACATGGTTTTCCACAACCATTATCTTGTGGGGAGGCAAAGATAGTCACTGTGTGGTAATGGGTTAAATTAAACCCCATTCTATCAATGCTCATTTGTCTCCCACAGATAGGTAGTTCTATATAAGCAACAGATCAAGTTCTTCTGTCACAATGTAAGTTTAACCCTTTCCCAAATGGACAAATTTTAGGGTGATCCAATTAGAAAGCTGTTGCAGATGACAAAATTAATGCTAAAGAGGAAGGATTTGTGAACAAGATTGCCCAGAAAATATTGAGGCAAAAGGAGAAACTGCTGGTTATCAGCAGTTTCTTCTTTTGTCTCAATGTTTTCCCAAGCCATTTCTGTTGGGGACGTCGAAACCAGGTCTTGTTTGGGAAAGGGTTAAAAAAATCTGAGGCATGGCTTCAAAGAAAGCAAACTGAATGTAAGATTGTTTATGAATATGACAGTCCATCATTTTGATTATAAATGATTGTGACATGAACAAAGGTGTGCCCATCACTAACTACGTCATTGTAAATAAAGGTTTTTGCTCGATGCTCGCTGGAATGCAGAGACCACAAAATTGGGAACGATTTTATCCAGTTTACTGTGACATAATTTCGGACAAACAATAGTATTTCGTAGGTGTTGTTATGAAATCTCGTATCTGCGGCTTGATTCAAGCTGTAGTTACAAGATTTTATTACAACACAGACAGTTTATCAATACATAATGGTAAATCCAGTTTATTTTTAGCACAAAATTCATTTTCATTGACATGTTAAAATTGTCCTATTGATATGGTAATTTGCTAATGGTTGAGGCAACTGACAACTTTAACGCTTAGATAATTTGTACCTTTATGTACTGTGCAGGATAGATTAGATTAAGCATTACATGATTAAAGATTTTCCTTACCAGCAAAATTGTTGACTGATCCAAATTGAATGGAGTTTCAGATTGAAAACAATGTCAACAAAAACTTAAGAAAATTGATTAGATTGAAAAGAAAATATAAAGAGAAAATGAGGATATTTTCTGTGCTATATTGATAAGGTTGAAATGTTGTACACTTGCTAAATTATATAATGCAGGGGAATCATAACCATGCATGTCTTTCTTCAAAGAAGAATGGATTATTTTTAGTCTTTTTCCATGAAATATATACCAAAACTGTACATAAAGTCATTATATAGGTTTAATGTGCATTTCTTTGTAATGAAATATAAACAATGTATCTAACAGGTAAATTAACTTTTAACCCATTGTCACATTTTAAATGAATTTTTTTGAGTCGCTCCAGTAAACAATGGCTTTTGAAAACACTGTAAAAAATGAAGAAATTGCTTGTGACAAGCAACCGCATGTGCATGTAAGCAAGTGCAATACCCAATCAAAAATTTATCCTGACTTCAAAGATATACAGCAAAAATGGTCTTCAAAATCTTGTTATCAGAATTAATTTCACAAATCTGATATTGCATAGATATAAAAAAGATTTGTACTGAATTCAACTGAAAATGAAATGAGGGGTGACAAGAGAGATTGCAAAAAAGGGCCTCCATTTACAAATCATGGCTTGTTGCTGCAGAACATTGAAATATCTTGGGACCAGTTACATATAATATTAGAATATCAGCAAGTGCATTGACTTTTCAAGTGCTTTTGTACTAGTTTTGCAGCTCTTCCAATGAAATGTTACAGCCAGCTTTCAGGAATAGTGGAGAGCATGGACAATTTTCTTGTCACAAATAAATCTTATCAGGTGCGGTATTCACCAACCAGTCTAATTCCAAGTTAACTTACAAAAATTACACAACAACCCATCCGATTGGCCGAGACATATGTCTCGTCCAATCAGATGGCTTGTAATGTTATTTGGATTTAGAAAATTTGTTTAGAAATGTTGGTGAATACAGCTCCTGATTACATCATTGTTTCACATAAGAAAGTCGGTGAACTGTTGTAGGTTGTATTGGTAGTGTGGGGTAGAATTTGACACGGAAGTCTCTCTGCAGATACGGCAGTTCCAGGTGGTCTTCATTATGTCTTGTATTATAATTTGTCATAATGTATCATCTACAGAATTACATGATAATAGCATTTATGAGGAGAAATTTGGAAAAAAACTGTTTTCTGTGTCTTTTGTGATCTTCTGTAATTGGGTTATTACGTCATAGGTCTTTGTTTGAGATAAAAGCCATTCCAATAGGGCACTTTATGACTTTGGAGAAGCCATATGGTTTATTCTGTGAGCAGTGTTCCAAGCCATACTTTGAAGTGAAAAGCAAGCAATCTGATTGGTTGAAACAGAGATGTCTCAACCTATTATGCTGTTTGTAACGTAATTCAATTTTAAATCAAAATTACAAAGTACACACCAAGCAATCAAGCAATATTACCATAATTATTGTATTTGATGATAAAAAAATGGAATGTACATTGTCTCATGTGATAAATTCATAGGACTTTTTTTGCCAAAAAGTACACTCTTATCCTCATTGATGGGACTGTTATTGTGTCTCAGACTGACGATGGTCTTTCAATATGCTACTAATTTATGCACTCGATGCTATGGCCATCTGCGGTGAATGAACAGAAACTTGAACTATATGGACATTTTTGTCAAAATTGCCAAGTTGTAACCCCAAGCAGAATTTATGTGAATGTTGCCCCTATGATATAATTACTTGTGAAGTTGAATGGCAAGGTAATGGCGTATATGTGAAAACAGTCATAACATTATGTTGGTTCCTGGAGGTTAAAGATCTATGTCATTCTAGTGAACTTTGTCATCCAGAAGTGAGCTAGAATATACAAAAAGGGCATTTATAGCATTCAAGACCAACCACACATAGCTCAATCAGCAGTTTGACCTTGTGTCCTATTGTTTTTGGTTCACATAAGTCAAAGGTCAAGGTCAAAATTGAACATTGTTTAAATGTGTCTCTGTGCTCCAACTCTAGAACTGATTGACCTACAGAAATGTTTATGCCACCGTATCAAAAGATCGGGACATAATGTTTCGATACAGGAGCATATTGTTTTACTTGTGTCTGTTTTTCTGTCAGTCTGTCCATCCGTCCCACTGTCTGTCCAAGAGCTTAACATTGGCCATTTTGGGTGGGCATTTTGTGTTTCACAAACACATCTTCTTGTGATAAGGCAATTGTGGTGGGGTTTTGGTCCTCTTTGCAACTGTTCTAGTTGACATTTGTACACTAAAAATTGCCTTAGAAAAATATTCTTTAATCCATTAAAACAAAGACGCAATAACAAATGTAAGTGGTTGTTTCCTGAGCTAACTTGTTGTAAAAGAATACCTTGGTGTCTTAGTTATAGACATTGAAACCACAAGGGGGTATCAAATTCTTTAATATTACGGATATCTGTATTTAGCTGTTGAAGATGTATTTCACAAAATCTTGTCTGTGATTAGCTGGTTGATGTAAATAATATCCTGCATCTGAGAACGCTCACATGAAATGACTTCTGGGTTTCATTTTAATTGCAAAACTTTTAGTAACCCTTTCCTTCATGTTAACCCTTTCGCTGCCAAATTTCCAATATAATTGGACTGTCCTATGGATGCAAAATTATTTCGAAGAAATTTCCAAGAATCATACCCTGTAGACATAAACAGTCATAACTTTTGACTCATTTGATACATTTCTTTCAAATTTTCAGCACATACAGAGAGGTTTAGGAATCTATTGTATTACAGAAATTCCAAAGTCATTTATGAAGTGACAATATTTATTCATTTTGATTTTAATCACAAATTGTTGGAAACTTAGGACTACGGAAAAAAGTGGATGAACAAACCTCATCTAGATGTTTCCGTTGAAAGTATAATGTTTTGATGGAACAAATTGTTGAAATTGTCAACTAAACATAATTTCAAACCATCCCAATGCCTTTTCCAGCATTTTCGGTGTCATTCATGGTGATATTTACAGCTTCTAGGCATAAATAGTAAGTCCATGTTCTAATAGCAGCCATATTGTTGTCTTTTGTTTGGAAAATTCCTTGTAAAAGCATTTAAAGTTTACCGATTTTAACACAAATTTCACTGTTTTATCTGTCAAATAGTAGTACTTTGATTACTAAACTGATGCTATAAGAAAAAGACTGTGAAAACCACTTAGCTGGAAAAAATATTCACATACTGAACCCCCTAAATTTGTTGAGAAAACTCGCCTGGCAGCAACCCCCAGAGTCGTGTTAACTCGCCTACGGCAGGGAAAGGGCTAAGGTAATTGTTGTCTTGTCTTTTAGAAGTTTCACTTGAAACAACTTTATGCCAATGAAAACAAGACTAGTATCATACTGTAATCAGTGTAAATGTTAGTCTGTAACTGATGATTTCAACATGTATGCATCTTTGGTCGAAACTGTTCATATAGGTTATAGTCTTGTTTACGAACATCACAAGATTAGGCTTGGGTTATACTGAATAGTATAGAAGTATCAACATTCTCGTTAGCCATTGAGGATAAACAGTTCCTGTATACTAGGAATTGCAAATGACAGCTATATTAATGAATAGAAATGACTATTGTCAAGCATTTTCTGAATGCAGATGTGCAATTAAGTTGTTGTCTTACTGCATCACGTAGCAAAATGTGGTATTGATTAAATGTGTATCCTAATTGTTATGTCTTGTAGATGTTGATATTAATGCATTGACATAATTTTGTCTTGTAATTCATATATTTGTACTTTACCTTTTTCTTGAAAAAGACCTGGCTTTAAAGGGGGAATAACACTTAACATCTTGCAAATTTTCCGAGAACTTCGTACAAAAAAATAAATATATATTATTAAAATATGGTCTTTAAATTGCATATATGCCAAATCTTAGCTTTCTACCTTGTGTATTGGCTTAGATGTCGACGGATTTAAAACCCCATGATTTTTTGTCGGGGGGGATAAAAATTATAATAATAAAACATATGGGGTTTTAAATCCGTCAACATCCTAGCCAATACACAAGATAGAAAGCTAAGATTTGGCATAGATGCAATTTAAAGGCCATATTTTCATAATATATATTTATTTTTTGCACGAAGTTCTCTGAAAATTTGTAAGATGTTAAGTGTTATTCCCCCTTTAATGTCTCTTATAGGCTTGAGGATACATTGAGACAAAAGAAGAAAATGCTGATGACCAGCATTTTATTCTTTTATCCCTATATTTACTGAGCTATAATATACACAAATAACATCAGCATGAATTTCCATTTTACCTTCTAAGAAATTCTTCAAATTGCAGTCGATCTAATCCAAAATTTTGTTTGAGTAAACGTTTTGAATTCTCTATTAGGCTTTCTGACAATCATGTTAACATGCAGGAAACAATTATATAGTTTTCAATTATATTATTTGTAAAAGGATTAACCCACTCCCAAACAAGACCTGGTTTTGACGTCCCTAATAGAAAAGGCTTGAGAAAACATTGAAACAAAAGAAGAAACTGCTGATGACCAGCAGTTTCTCCTTTTGTCTCAATATTTTCTTTGCCATATCTTACACATATAATATCTTTAATAACATCTAATTTGTCATTTGTGGCAGTTTTTGAAGTGGATCACCCTAAAATTTTGCAGTATGGGAAAGGATTAACCCTTTCCTAAACGGCAAGGTTTTAGGGATGTCCAACTTGAAGGCATCTGCTGCCGACAAAACAGATGTTGGTAAAGATAGGATTTGTGCAGATTATAGCATAGAAAATATTGAGACAAAAGGAGAAATTGCTCAGCAATCAGCAATTTCTTCTTTTGTCACAATGTTTTCTCAAGCATTTTCTCTTTACGACATCAAAACCAGGCATTGTTTTGGAAAGGATTAAGGTATTTCCTCAGTAGGGTACATATCATAGCCAGGATGGCACCAGCAGATCTGAGAGGAGAGGGATGCAAGAAGCATTGCAAATTGAAAACACTATAGAATGTTGCAAATTGATCTGTCTGTCAACGCAAAGGAGAATGGAAGTCATGCAAGTCATTGGGAGATATGCAGATTCACTGATAAAATGGTGAGCCATACAAAAAAGAGCCAATGTGAATTTATCTAACTTGTCTTCAAGCCAGACTGTCACTTGCTTCTATTCTGATTCAAAGTACTATCAGTACTTTCTGAAAGGGTTTTCTTAAAACAAGAAATATGTGCAAATATAATCTAAGAACAAGACCTTTTGTGCGAAGATTTTCTTAGAACAAGTTTTGTGTAAACAGATAATCTAAGAGCAAGATCTTTTTGCAAAGATATTCTTAGAACAAGACCTGTGTCCAAAGATGTACCTAGAACAAGACATATGTGCTAGGATAATCTTAGGACAAGATATGTGTGCAAAGATGTTCTTAGAACAAGACATTGTGTGCAAAGATGTTCTTAGAACAAGAAATGTGTGCAAAGATGATTTTAGAACAAGACATTATGTGCTAGGATAATCTTAGGACAAGATAATTATGTGTGTAATGATGTTCTTAGAACAAGATCTGTTTGCAAAGATGTCTTTAGAACAAGACATATGTGCTAGGATAATCTTAGGACAAGACATGTGTGCAAAGATGCTCTTAGAACAAGACATGTGTGCAAAGATGTTTTTAGAACAAGACATATGTGCTAGGATAATCTTAGAACAAGATCTGTGTGCAAAGATGTTCATAGAACAAGATCTATGTACAAAGATGCTCTTAGAACAAGAACAAGATCTGACTTTGCAAAGTTGTTCTCTAAGAACAAGTTCTGACTATGCAAAGATGTTTTGTATATTTTACAGCCTACTGTTGAACATGCTTTCCAAGAGAAATCCAGTGTAATTTCAGTTTTAATAGAAGCTAATTGTAATGATGATTTAATTTTTTATGAGGTACAACTTGAGTGAAAAAGTCATATTATGGCCCTTATATATGGAGCAGAGAAAGTACCAAAGACAATGAAATGTAGCAAGCACCATATATAGAATAACACAAATAATTGAGATGGAAATGTATTCAGGACAGCACTGTTGCAACTTAGACTATGTCTATATCATTCCTGGTACTGAATCCACTGGTTCTATTTTCCGATGCCTTCTGCTCAAATGAACAATTATTTCTTCCCTGTTGTAATTGTTTTGCAAAGATAGCTGTGATCGCTGGGGTAGGAAAGTGCCGGCTAATTGGGCCAGTGGCTAATTGACAGTAATTGGTAAAGGATGAGATACTTGTTGTTAGCTCGTGTCAAAAATGTCGTAACTACAGCTTGGACAAGCTGTAGTTACGACATTTTGGACACTAGCTGACATATGGCTATCATCATGGTGCGCATTGCTACAGATTATTATGCCCCCACACATAAATCTCCATGGAACTTGTTGACGACATGCTGTGCATTTGTCTCTAACAATTTAATCATGAAACTAGAATTTTTTTGAAAGCATAACCTTACAGTCTTTCTCGACTTTCGATGCTCTATTTGCCCAATGGTTTCTACCGGTATTAAAATCATATCAAAATTCAAACCAGAGTATTACCAGAGCAACAGATTGTTAAGAATGGTGACCTTGGACCGTAGACCCGTCTCTTAATTGGCAGGCGCTTGGTATCAAGCATGGGATAAGGGACATACTGTGCAATCAAGGCAAAAAGGTGTCACCTATGTCAAAATATACTGGCTATTACAATTGTATGTCTAAACACTCAGAGACTTGCAAACATGATTGGCTCTTTTAAGCAGGCATGATATGGCTGATACGGTTTTGCCATTGTGTAATTGACAATTGTAGAAAGTATCCTAAAAGCATCATTCCTTTTGTTTCAAAATATGCTATTGTGTCATATTTTACGGGTCTTCCATGTGTTATGCATCAGAGTACTGGCGATTAAAATCATTCCTGTACCGGAGGAGGGAGAGTAAAATTGATCGTAATATAATCATAATCCTACTGTGTGCTCTACCATGCATTTATCATTGTAATGAGTGGTATTTATGCATTCTCATAATTGTTTCCTTACTTTCATCTGTCTAGGTTTATACATGCAGGGATTCAGACGCTGGTACTTCAGACTAGATGGTGTGTTTGTAATAGTGGTAGAAATACTAGGAACACATGTTTAGATGCACCAGCTGCTGCAATATGAGTAGAAAATTGTTGAATGTGATGTTAAACCCTACTATGCAATCAATACCATTGATCGATTTGTTTGTGAATCTTTGTCTACTGTATTTCTCTAATTTCTATGAAACCCATAAACACATTTTTCCTTGTTCCTTATTTTTACCTTAACCCTTTCCCAAACGATTAAATTTTTCTGTTGTCCAATTAATTGAAAGCTGATTTACACTACAGAATGGATTTGATTAAGATCCGATTTTTGTAACATGCAGCACATAAATTATCAAGGCAAGAGGAGAAAATGCTGATTATCAGCATGTTCTCCTTTTGCCTCAAGGTTTTCCCAAATTTTCTCAACTTAGGACATGAAAACCACATCTTGTTTTGGGAAGGGTTGATGCAATAATTAATGTACATAAATAGATCTTGCATTAAATCCATCCTACTAACTTGCGTCTTAGCTATCTTTTAGGATAGGGTTTTGGTTAGCATGCTATTGTATAAAGAAAAGGATCAAACTTAAAATCTGATCTCCAGTTTCAAGATTCCCTTCATGATATCCAAAACCCTTCATAGCAATTCAATACCCCAGGTTTTATACTGGAGAAAATACCCAAGTTGTAAAATAATGAGAGATGTCTGATGTACAACCCTTTCTCAAACAATGAAATAGGGTTTAACGCCATTTTCAACAATATTTCAATAGTATCTTGGCTGCTGGAGCACCTTACCATGAATTTCTTGTAATTCTGGTAGGGGATAAAAACTTTCCCCAAAATTAAATCGATAAACTAATCTATGTCTTGATGAGAAAGTTTATCATGGTCTATTTTGAGTCATCTTGAGTCCAATGTGTACTCACATCACTTGATTTGGATTAAGAGTAATGGATTAAGCTGTACAAAATGTTAGAGGGTAAAGAGTATAAAAAGACCAATATAGGAAGGAAGCTATGGGGCTCTGTCCTTTATTAATATAATATACATACAGACAGATCCAATATTGTTATCTTACAGTCAACAAGTGAGGAAAAACCTGTAAATATACATACGATACCCTCCGTCACTCTGTCACTTCAAGTAGATATTTACTGGTGGGAGGTCAAATCCTCGTAACTACAGCTTATTCAAGCTGTAGTTACGAGGTTTTGACCTCCCACCGATGATATTTACTTTATACGGTAGACAGAGATTTTAGATCTACAATTTTGCAACAGCTACGACGAGGACGAGTGATCAGTGACCTAGATTAAGGGAGGTTTTAAGTCATGTGACAAGCGGTAGTTGACAGTGGTATAGCTCAGTTCCTGTATTAAATCGACACTCTACTTCCTATACGTGAACACACCTATTGTTGCTCGTTGTTCAAACTTGTCGTTATTCAACAGCGTTTTTGTACAGATTTAGTTTTTTACTGTGCCTGTGTAACAGTGTAATAGTGTTATAGAATTGCTTTTCTGTAAGATGTACTTGATGCTGATTTGTTGAATTGATGGTTCATTTTATGGGAGTAGTTTTAATAAGAGATTCTATTTAAGGATTTTGGATTTAATTTCTTTACTCTTTTCTCACATTGAGATATCAGTGCATGTAGCTGAAATATCTGATTTAACTGTTGAAAATAAGGGACCAAGGAAAGATTAAATTAAATGGAATTATATCCGGTGTGTTAAAAATAACTGCTGCTGTTCTCTTTTGAGAGCTGTTAGAATATGACAAAGGTTTGCTGGGTGAGTAATAAACTGGTTATGACATGGATTGATAAAATGATCTATATATTATTGCTATTTCCCTGCAATATTGTGTGAAAGGATAATGTAAATTCTGTGACTGATTCACAATGGTAACATGAGGATGATTTTAAATGTGCTTTATAATTTGAAGGATATTTTTGAGGAATTATTTTACAGACATTTTGATATGATGTATCCTTAGATTGATCAGATTCTATTTTTGATATAAAAGAAGACAAATGTTGATGAATGTATATCGCGGAGAGAGCATGAAGCTTGAGCCATGCTTCTATCCGCCACCCATGCCAGTCTCGTACCCACTACCCATGGATCGGGGCTTCATTCCAGTATTTCCCCTGCCCACCTCGCACACATTCCCGCCGCGCCCACAACTTGTGCATCGACCACCGTTTATTCCCACACATCCACCACCACCGACAGACATTCCGTTTGGACCTTTCGAAAGGCCCCGGGTTCAGGAACCGCCCATTTTAGATCTCTCAATTCGAAAGGAGCGAAGACATTCGACAGTGTCGAACATTTCAGTGACTAATTCCGACCAAGAAGAAGAGGATAGTGAAAAAGGACTGGACTTAACTTGTCCCGATAAACAAAATACAGGGAAAACTTTTAAAAAGGCTCTTCTGAACAGATACAGTAAGTCTCAAACCTTTTTTTTATGCATTACCCAATTCCACAACAGCAAAAAAAAATTAAAACCTGCTGCAGAAGATAAATTAGATGTGAATGAATATGAGCCAGGATCTGGAAAAACGTCCATTCTAGTATTTTTAGAAATTGAGTTTGAAGATCAGCCTGTTGTCGAAAACAGTCAAATATGCATGCTTCTTACTCTCTTCAAGTTACTACAGGTCCCGAAGAAGCTATTAGAGAACAACGTGGACTCTGATCAGACTGCGTATGCACAGGCTGATCTGGATCAATGTTGGGCTCAAAAGCCTTAAGGGACGTTTTTCCAGATCCTGGCTCAATTATGTTTGTCCAAAATGTTTTCCGTTGTCATTATTCTTTTCGGGTGTCAAAAGTTGTCAATGTGTTTTATATGTTAATATACAAAATCTGCTTTTCAAACATTTTTTCAGACCACATTCATCAAAAAAAAAAAAATTGTAAACAAGATGATAGAACTATAATTACTTAAAGCTAAAGATGTGTGTGCTACAGCAAAGAAAACTTTCAGAGAAAAGCAGAAAATTGCTGGTTAGCACCATTTGCTGGTTTTCTTTCAATGTTTTTTCACATTTTCTCTGTCAAAGTCGTCAAAATCAAAAACTTTTTTGGAAAGGGTTGAATATTTTTCCCTGTCTTATTACTTCAAAATGAAGCGGTAAGACAATAAGTGTAGTACAAAAAATAAGGTTTTTCCAGGAAGAAAACTATGTTTTTCCTTGTATCATTTAGAAAATTAATGTCCTGTTTATTTGGTTTGTAAGTTTTTGCTTGCATTTTTGCCTGACTTACATAAATAAGAAAACTCTATTCAAAACAGTTTAGAGGATTAACTCATTTATCAAACAATTCATATGGTGACTATCCTTATGTGAAAAAAAAATAATGAAAATAGTGGGAGTAAATGAGAAAAAAATAAAAGGGATTTTTTTTTTAAAAAACTAACAATATTCAAACAGTTTTTTAATGAGCTTCAACATAATATTGAACCTTTAGTAAACTGTAGCTGGGGTTTGATATCCTATACAGTAAAAGCTTGGGAAAACATTGAGAAAAGAAGAAAATGCTAGCATTTTCTTCTTTTCGCTCAATATTTCAGAAGCATTTTCGGGCAAGGACAATTTGTGGGAAATGGTTTATTGCACAGGCTTTGGGACATGTGCATATTACTGTGTTCTAGTGTTTTTGAAAACACTCGAAACTAGTTTCATCAAAGAAGATTTATCTAGGTATGAATCAAACATCATTAAACCTTTACCCAAAATGTCTTAAATGTATAATGATCAACCTTAAAATGACCTGAATTCAAATTAGTTAGAGATGACAAAATAAACATAAAATCATCAAATTTCAAATCAGCACAGTATAAAAACATGGAGGAAAAAGATGAAGGTTAAGAATTTTGGTACTTAACGGCATTTCCTTCTTTTTCTTCGATGCTTTCTTAAATGGGTAAATCCAAATAAGTGTAATGTTGGGAAAGGATGCTGAACCCTTGGTTAGCAGTGTGAGACATGAGCAGAATAAATTTACACAGATTTTTCACAATAACACATCATCATCTGCTTAAAAATTATTCTCTTTGAGACTTTTCTTTTTATTTGATTGGACTTTTAAATCTTTCCGGTACAATTCTTTTAATATTTGCCTCCCTTGAAGAAAATATATACCCGTAGCTTTAGGAGAAGATACAACATTAACTTTCTCCTTTCAATCAATATTTTCTGTACTTGATGCCGAACATTTTCTATTTTTGAAAAAAAAAAATCTTCTCTTTTATTTAGGACTTTTAAAATTTTATTATATGGAAAAGGATTACATGATATATCGAGCATTGCCATATAATTTTATTCATTTGGTCCACATTACGGTGGTAAAGTATAATTAAGGCAAGTAAGGTAATTTTCAGATGGCCTTTTTGTCATCAGCTGCTCACATCTGCTAAGTTTTGCCGGAATAACATGACTTTTCTGTACCGATGTTATCTGGAAACCATTTTGATTGTTGGGGGAAAAAAATAATTATGATATAATGTCACTTGTGCAATGCTATGCATCATGCAAACAGATTGTGTTAATCATTGTGCATGATAGGATGAAAAAGATATATATTAAATCTAAATAAAATTATTACATTGGTCTTGTAAGAATTTACATTTGAGATCATAAATAAAGTCTTTCTACAGCTTTTTTTAGCTGCAAAGAAATTGGCCCTTTGTACTCATCCCACTGGCTAGCTTATTTTGTCCCCAGTGCTTTAGCCTTCAATTTTTTGAAGTCATAAGATTTTTCGTCTTAGAAAAATTACCACACAATCATTGATGAATTTGGATGCCACACCAATTAAAGGCTTTGGAAAACATTGTGGAAATAAAGAAATTGCTTGTGGCAAGCAATTTCTTCATTTGCCAAAATGTTTTTACCCAAAATGACCAAAAAATGTAGAATTTCATTCACTTTACTTTGTCGTCTGCAACATCTTTGAATTTGGACCAAAATTTTGCCGTCTGGTAATGGAAGTGGAAGATGCAGATATTTCTGAACAGCTGTCTGTCTCGGAACAAAGGGATCGAGTGATAAGTAAATGCTTCACACTGCATATGTTGCATTGTTCGTCTTATTATACGACAAAAACTCGGATGACGTCTCCACAGTTTTTATAGGACTAAGTTATTGATAGGTGTCAAAACATTGTGTGCATTAATAATAAACGCATCTGCACCGTTGGTAAAAATGTACTCAAGTAATTACTCTAGAGATGGACTGGCCCTAAAGAGTATTGCAGACTTAATTTCTGAAAAAAACGAATGTAACTTTTTATGGATTATTAAGTTAATAGAAAGAATCTCTTTATGTGTTATATGATAGACTAGTCCCAATATAGATTTGTTCAAATTCATAGGAATTGCAGAATGAAATGAATCTTGGAACCTAATCCATTAATAAAAGAACTTTTGCAAAGGAGGAAAAAAATAATAAATTTGAAATATAATAAATAATGAATACTAATATTCTACTTTGAGTAACAGTAATTTAGTTGCCAATGTTCGGACCAGCAATTTCTTTTTTTCCCACAATCTTTTCTTCATAGACAAAATATGTAAAATTCCATTCGCTTGTAATTGTCATCTGACCAGTATAAATTTTTTCAGTTTCATATTGAGTTGGGATAGACACGGTGTACAATCACGTGACTCAGAATTTCCGATAATCTTCAATATCTTTTTCAATACTTGACCGATTTGAATTCGGTTTGAAGCAGAGAATGTGGACAGACGTCACGCATTAGATGGACGTGGTTGATTTTTGAAAAATCAACTGATAAAAAGGTTATTGAAGATAAACCAAAATTTTGGTTTATCTTCAATACAGGGGTAAAAGTTTCCAGGCATATGCCTGAAGTTCAGGTTTTTGAGTATTCCAAAATGCCCCATTTTCTCGATTTTTACTATATAAATACAGACTTTTCCAGGTTTTCAGGTTTTTCAAAATTTTCAACTTTTACCCCTGTCAATAACTTTTTTATCAGTTGATTTTTAAAAATCCAACATGTCCAGCTTATTTCTGGCAGTTTCCCACATTCATTGCTTCAAATCGAATTCAAATTGGTCCAGTATTAAAAAAGATATTGAAGATTATCTGAATTTTTAAGTCACATGATTATACACTGTGATAGAGAAACTATGGGATCTGCGGTGTAAGAGTGGGAAACGGTGGTTTTTGTCTACCCTACTTCCTTGCTATCTTTTAATTTCCTGTTTTTGCCTCTTCTATTTGATATGCAATCTTTTATCCTTGACTCTGGCTGCACAGGCGAAAATTTCAGTTGCTTTACTTCAAAATGTTTTTGAATTTGTATTTAAAATTATCAGCCCAAACAATCTGTAAGAGTCGAAGCAAAACTTCTGTATTTGCATGTGGTTTAATGTACAGTTACATTAGTTTTGCAATAATTTCTCAATTTTAAATCTGATCCAATCTTTTCAATGCTTAGAAATAAAAGCGTGAAATGCCATAGATATTAACTTGAAAATGGTTTTCAGCTATTGATATTCATTACTCAAACATGAAGGATTTCTTTGATGACCTATTTGAAAAAGAAAAAAAAACATTGTGATGAGGGGAGAAAATGATGCATTTTCTTTTTCCTCTCTTGTTGGTTTCTCTAAGAGATGATCCTGCAGCTTGCCGCTTATGACATAGATTTAACCCATTACCAGATGACAAAATTGTGGACTTTTTCCAATTTGAAAGGTGTTGCAGACGACAATTTAAAGTTGAATAAACTTTAAAAATCTGTCTATTTTGGGTTAGAAAACATTGTGGAAAATGAAGAAATTGCTTGTCACAAGCAATTTCTTCATTTTCCACAAGGAGGTTGGTGGTGACTTTTGTAAGACAAAAATATTATAATGGATATCAAAGATATTAATTATAGATTTAAGATATCATTATCATTACCTTAAGATTTATCAATTCTGTACTTTATGAACTTCAGTACAAAAATAGGAATGGATTTGGTATTTATTCAATACTCCTAAAATATGTGATAATTTGATAAGAATTAGTACCTAAAAATAGTGAGAATTTCTTGACCAATGCAAAGAGGTTGACATTCTCTGATATAGTAGACTCTGAGTAGATCCAGGTGCTGATCATCATCAAACTGAAGAAAAGTATACTGAATATACCACTGGAAGCAAAATTGATGTTGTTTTGAATTTCTCTTGTCTTTGACTTGATGAAACTCTTGGAGATTGAGACAAAATGCTAATAATCAACATTTTTATGCCCGTATCAAAAGATCGGGGCATATTGTTTTACTGGTATCCATCTGCCTGTCCGTCAGTCTGTCTAAAAATTCATTCACCATTTTTGGGGCATTCTTGTTTCACAAACACATCTTGTTATCTTCTCTTTTTCTTAAAGATTTCTATGCAGCTTCACAGAGTTTCTATTGCAATTTGGAAAAAGTTTACCAATTCATCGTTTCTGAAAAAGTTTAATGAATTATATGAAAATATGTTATACAAGAGTTTAGTGGGTAGAGTGAATCACACCAAGGAGGATGATAATTATGGAGTGTTAGCGGAAATTGTCATCCTTTAACCATTCCCGCTCAAGGAGTCGCTTTTTGATGCCCCCACAATAGTTATTACTTTGGAAAACATTGTGGGAAATGAAGAAATTGCTTGTGACAAGCAATTTCTTCATTTTCCTCAATATTTTTCTACTCAGAAAGTCACAAAATTTAATAATTCATCAATATAGAAATGTGCTCTGCAACTTCTTTCAAATTTAAGCTGTAAACAATTTTGTGGTTTGAGAAAGGGTGACGGTCTTCCCTGTGTGACACAAACTCATCCTTATAGATATCATCATGGTATATGACACCAAAATATGGAAATAGATCTTGTACCATTTTTATTAAGTGCACATTACTTAAGCATTGTATCAGACTTTAGGTTAGATTTCTTCCAAGATTAGGACAATATTAGACCATTTGATGCTCTGTCACTGTGAATGATAGTCTTCACTATATAAATTCAGTAATCAGACTTTCCAGTAAGAATGTTCCATACCCTGTTCGGTTAGAGGGTATAGTATACATATCTTTCCGAATATCTTTCAGTACCATTGCAATGGTCATCCAGAGCAGTTGGCTCAAAGTCAAAACGTCAAGGACATTGCTTTCAAACAAAATATAGATCTAGTTGTTAATTTGCGTGGGCAGGTTTGTTGTTGTTTCACAAACATCTTGTTTGTTAAATAATGCGGTCATTTCATAAGGTCTGGAAGGATTGTTGGCAGTGGTCAAGGTGATTATATAGAAGGTGGGAAGAATTTGCTGACCTATTGTTTATACAAGATGTATCCTAAATACCCCTAGTAATTTGCTGAGTTAACCTTGGGTACACCATGCCAGTAAATGTGGGCGTCATTATGGCAATCAGTTCCTTCCTTATTCATCATTGGTACCAAGCTTCCAGGTATTGACCCATTACCACACAGTGACTTCTTTAGACTCTCCATAATAATAAAGGTTTGGAAAACATTGTGGAAAATGAAGAAATTGCTTGTGACAAGCAATTTCTTCATTTCCCACAATGTTTTATAAACAGAAAGTCCCAAAAATGTAAACTTTCATTCACTTGATTTTTAGCTCACCTGAGCACGAAGTGCTCAAGGTGAGCTATTGTGGTCACTTTTTGTCCGTCGTCCGTCTGTCTGTCTGTCCGTCCGTCTGTCTGTCCGTCCACAATTTCGTGTTTACACTCTAGCATCTACAAATATAAGCCAATCTTGACCAAACCTGGTAAAAACATGTATGACCATAAGATCTCGGATGAGTTTGATTATGGGTCAGATCGAACCAGAAAGTCCGGAGTTATCTGCCCTTGAATGCGAAAAATAGCTAGTTTTGACATTGTTTACACTCTAGTACCTACAATTATTGATCAATCAAGACAAAACTTTGACACAATGTTGTTGACTATAACATCTCGGATGAGTTCAATTTGCAGTCTGATCGTACGAGAAGGTCTTGAGTTATGTGCCCTTGAAATTGACAAAATTGCCATTTTCGACCATTTTCGACTTTGTTTACACTCTAGCATCTACAAATATTGACCAATCAAGACAAAACTTTGACACAATGTTGGTGACCATAAGATCTCGGATGAGTTCGATTTTCAGTCTGATCGGATCAGAAGGTCTTGAGTTATATACCCTTGAAATTAACAAAAATTGCCATTTTCGACTGTTTTCAACTTTGTTTACACTCTAGCATCTACAAATATTGACCAATCAAGACAAAACTTTGAGACAATATTAGGGACTATAAGATTTTGTATTAGTGTGATTTTCAGATTGATCGGATCATAAAGTCTCGAGTTATATGCCCTTGAATTTGACAAAATTGCCGTTTTTGACTGTTTTTGACTTTGTTTACACTCTAGCATCTACAATTATTGACCAATCTAGACAAAACTTTGAGGCAATGTTAGGGACCATAAGATCTTGTATAAGTTTGATTTTCAGATTGATCGGATCATAAAATTAAGAGTTATACGCCCTTGAATTTGACAAAATTGCCGTTTTCGACTGTTTTTGACTTTGTTTACACTATAGCGTCTACAATTATTGACCAATCAAGACAAAACTTGGTCACAATGTTATGGACTATATGATCATGTATGAGGTTGATTTTCAGATTGATCGGATCATAAAGTCATGAGTTATACACCCTTGAATTTGACAAAATTGATGTTTTCGATTGTTTCGGACCTTGTTTACACTTTAGCATCTACAATTGTTGTCCAATCAAGACGAAATTTGGACACAATGTTGCTGAACATAAGATCTTGCACCAGTTTGAATTTCAGCTTAATCATAGTAGAATTTGCTGAGTTTGCTGAGCCCTTCAAATTGACAAATTTGCTGTTTTCGACTGTTTTTACTCTAACAACGACAAATAGCGACAAAACGAGACAAAATGTTGTTGACCATAAGTTTGTTTTCAGTGTTAAAGTCACAAAACTGAACAAAACTGGCTCATATCATCTTGGTTCAGGTGAGCGATATAGGACCATCATGGTCCTCTTGTTTTTTTTTTGTCGTCTGCAACTCCTTTGGATTAAGGTCAATCTAAAATTTTGCCATCTGGTAATGGGTTAAAGCTGGGTGCATCTATACATATTTTGTTTTCAGCAGCATTCTTCAAATGGGAAAGAGCCTTAAAATTTATTTAAGCATTTCAGTGTAATTTAATATTTGTTTGGTGTCTTTGAGCTGTGTCAGTAAGGATACTGCGTTCATCATATTGATGGAAGTACCTTATATCTCTAATTAACAAATTATGATGGTTAGTTGTTATTATTATGTGTAGAAATTAGTACCCTAGTACCTAATAGCCAGACCTCACTCAAACTTACCAAACCTTATGATTTGGTAATATTGGGGGCACCTCTTTTCCAGACATGAACCGTTTTCCTTGTCTATAGAAGAAATGGTTTGGAAAAAATTTACACAAATTGTAAAAATGCTGATGTCTTGGAAGTTACTTTATACAAAGTTAATTGTTTATTTTTGGTCCATTGTGTCATTTGTAACTCCTTTTAAATATTAACAAAAAATAAGAAAAAATAAGAAGATGAAATTAAAAAAAATGGAGGAAAAAATTCAAAGTTTCTTTGTAAAATTTCATAAAAAAAATGTAATGTCTTTGTCTAATTTTGCCGCACAATTAACAAGATGATTATGCCGTTTATGCATTAATAATCGTAAGGGCAAGTAAAGTAGACAGATCCAGAGGAGCAATTTGAATAGATTCATTAGTTATGCCGGCATGAAGCTAACAAATTAACAATTCATACTTCCACAGCCTTGGGCCACTCATACATTATAAACCTTTAGCAGACAACTATTTTCTAGACTCGTCCAAATTCAATGCGGCTGCAGACGATAAATAGGGTATTATTTTGAAATCAAAATTTCTGATTTTTTAGGCAGAAAACAAGGAGGAAAATGAAGAAAATGCTTATTACATCAGCATTTTCTTCATTTCCCTCTTTGTTTTCAATTAAATCTTCATCTCTCAAGGTTGTCAATCTTTTAGCCCATCATTATTTGGGAAAGGGATAATTATATTGTAATTTTTCTTCGGCTAACTGTTTTTACCCATTCTTCATATTTTGATGAATTGGCCTGTTTTGAATACAAAAGTATATAATGCATGCGTGAATTTGAAATGGATTTGTGATGTTTTCAAAAGCAATTGTTTTTAACCCCTTTCTATTCAACACAATTTAGACCAAAGTGGAAAAACATGCAGACTAAAATGTCTGCGCAAGTCAGGCACTTTGTAGCTTAGACATTATATACTTTGACGCACCATATTACATCCACATTAGGATAAAACTACTATGCATTTCATAGTTGCTGCCATATTGAAAGTAGTTTTGAAAAAGCAAAAAGGATAATTAATGGAACAGTCTAAACTGCAGCTTGTAAAATTCTCTCTTGAAATTCTTTTAATCAGTTTATTAACAAAATTTGTGTATTGTCGCTTTTGTTCAATAACTCAAGTTACAAAGTAACTTAAATTGTAGTTACAAGGTTTTGGATCAAAAGCAGCAACATAACGCTACATGTTTCTGGATCCAGTTTAGAGGAATGCAGAAATCTGTGGGTTTGAAATGATGATTAAAAACAAGACTTTGAGGCCATATTTCAAGCTTAACCATGTTTGAAGCAGGCATGACACAGTTTTACTGTCATCAAATGTGCGACTGCACGTCTTTATCCCTTAACCAGACGACAAGATTTTAAACTTGTCCAAATTGAATGATGTTGCAATTCAAGTGCTTGAAATATTATTATAGTTTTTGATTGATTTGGGTTGAAATTGTTACGGCAATTGAAGATAGTGCTTGTCATAAGCATTTTCCTCGTTTTTATACGCCGCCGGAGGCGGACGTATATTGGCGTCATCTTCTCCGTCTGTCCGTCCGTCCATCCGTCCATCCGTCCGTCCGTACGTCCGTCCACTTTTCTTGTCAACGCAACTCCTCTAAGTTGCTGGCTGGATCTTCTTGAAACTTGGTCAATGTTATCACCTCAATTGGTAGATGTGCATGAAGGAAGGATTTTATGGTTCATTGATTTTTGCCTGAGTTATGCCCCCTTAAAACTTAGTCTCTGGGGCGGCGTATATTGTGACCATGGCACTCTTGTTCACAATGTGTCTCAACAAAGCTGATTTTAGCCGGACTAATGACAAAAATGAATGTGGGTTTTTGGCCAGATACTTTTGGGTAAAAAATAAGGCAATGGAGACATTAGCTGCTTTTCCAAACCTTTCTCCTCACTAAAGATTGCTCAGCATGTTCTCTTTTTCCAACAATAAAAGGTTGAAAATTTTCATCAAATCCACAAAATCACACCCTCTACTATTAAATAGGAAGGCGCATGAAGGTGATATGTGAAGGTCACAAATAAAACGACAATTCTAGATAGGAAATTGATCTTTTAGACTTTTATAAAAAAGGATGATTTATTTTACTGCTTTCGGAAATGCAGATTGTTTTCGAAAGGATGTAAAAGTTGGCCTTGTCGCGGTATCCTTTTCCCAAGACAAAAGTCATCATATTTTAAAGATGTTGAAGATGAAAATAAAGTTGATGTTTTATGCGAAAAAGTTTTATGTCATTGTTTAGAAACATAGAGTTAAAAGATGAAAATCCTGGTGAGCCAGCATTTTCATCTTTTCCCTTCATGTTTTCAAAGCTGTTCACATTAATTGGCATTTTAACATGCATTGTTCGTTAGGTAAAGAGTTAAGTGGATGCAAAAGGCCCCGCGGCTGTGGAAGGGCAAAGCAAAGCTTTGTCACGTTTGTGTCATCGCCGTTCAAGTTTAAATCATTTTTATTCCCCGAGGAGAGACAGCTTTTATATTTAACGTCAGAATTATTAATGTTGAAATTTGATTTCTTAATTATAAATGCACCTTTGCTTATTTTAAACATTTTTAACATTAACCTTTTGCCTGTCGCTAGAATATGGAATGAAAATAAAAATGCTTCAAAAATTAAAATGATGTTAGGCATTGTCCAATAACAGAATACAAAATTTTAGAATTTTTGCCAAAGACGCAAATGATAATTCATGAAAAGTGAATCAACAACAATTTATGAATAGAATTATAGAAAGAAGGCATGATAGAAAACATTGAAATGAATGCAGATAAATCTGGTTACCAGTATGTCATTTAAATGCAATGTTTTCTTGTATTTCTTCTAAAG
Source organism: Fragum sueziense (assembly GCA_963680895.1). Classification (NCBI taxonomy): domain Eukaryota; kingdom Metazoa; phylum Mollusca; class Bivalvia; order Cardiida; family Cardiidae; genus Fragum; species Fragum sueziense. The sequence goes on from OY804596.1 coordinate 8,008,348, forward strand.
TTTTAAAGTTGTTGAAATTGTTGTAGTTGAATTTTTAGTAATGGTCTCTTCACAAGAATCACAAATGACTTTAAAAAGTAAAGTTAATTGAGCCATAATTACTGGTATTGTTTCAAGGTTAAGGTTACAGAAAGTCCTAATTTCAGCATGTATCCACAAATTGCAAAAAAGATTGGCCCAAATTTAAAGCTACAATTATCACCATTTTGTTTCTTTTGTCTCATTGTCTTTCCAAGCCTTTTCTATTATGAATGTAAAAAAACAAGATGGGCATGAATTATCAACAATAGTGTAACCCTTTCCCAGACAAGACCTGGTTTTGACGTCCCTAATAGAAATGGCTTCAGAAAATATTGAGGCAAAAGAAGAAACTGCTGATAACCAGCAGTTTCTCCTTTTGCCTCAATATTTTCTGAGCTATATTATGCACAAATGTTATCTTTAACAACATCTATTTTGTCGTTTCCAACAGCTTTCAAATAGGAAAAGTCGAACTTTTGGCCGTTTGGGAAAGGGATAACCAAGTTGGACATATTGGGGAATTTGCTGTCTGATTATTGATAATACATGCCCCAAATCTTGTTTGGGAAAGGGTTAATCTTTGAACTGAATGACTGAAAATGTGATGCTGGTACAAAATCAGGAAGTGATTCCTGCCACTTGATGCATAATCAATAGATAGCAACATGTTCAGTAACTGTTGATCCTTAACCCTTTCCCAAACAAGACCTGGTTTTGACGTCCCTAATAGAAAAGCTTTGGGAAAACATTGAGGCAAAAGAAGAAACTGCTGATAACCAGCAGTTTCTCCTTTTGTCTCAATATTTTCTGTGCCATATTTTACACAAATCCTATCTTTAATAACATCAATTTTGTCATTTGTAGCAGTGTTTGGAGTGGATCACCCTAAATTTTAGCCGTTTGGGAAAGGGTTAATCAAATACTGGGAAATTTCAGACTTGTCTAAATCAAAAAATGTTGCACTGATGATAATTTCAAGTATATAAAATTCAACATTTTTGGTCTTAAATGTAGAAGGCATTGTGGGAAATGAAGAAATTGCTTGTGACGAGCAATTTCTTCATTTCCGAAGCCTTTATCTTCCAAGAAGTCACTTGGGTTGAGTGGGTTTATTAAAGTAGTGCATTTTTGTGCCACCATATTGGCATACAATGTCATATATTTTAGCACCAACCCTGTAACCTTATAATCCATAATGTGGATCAAACTTATGGATAATTAGACAGTGGGAGACCTTGACATCATTAAAGTAATACATGGACGGAGATTAGTCTGAGATTTCTGTCTGAGATTCTGAAAATGATGTGATAATGTGACCCTTTCTCGGGCAACGGGGACATCCCAGTTGGTCTAATCCCATTTGGTCTAAAATTCAAATTTCCTGTTTCGTCTAATATTGAGACAAGTCGAATAAAACCAACATTTTCTCCTTCTCTCACAATGTTGTAATATTTAATTTTCATTCTTTTAGTTGTTCAATATTTTTTTGTCTTAAGCCCTTTCTGATGTGTTTCAGTGGAAATCTGCTGTTGACGATAAAGTTGGTGTGCATGAATACAGGATTTGTGTACTTCCACAGAAAATATTTAAAGAAAAGACAAAAACGTTGGTGATTGGCATGTTCTTTAATATTTTTTTATCATCAGTTTCTTGTCCTCAGGGATATCAAATCCTCTGTTCTGGAATGATTTTAATTCCTGAACAGGAGCGGTCTGAAATTTAAGGAGAGAGTAAAAATTTCAAGCATTCAAGACTTACATATAAATTTGCATTTTACAAATTTAAAAATATGCTTGTGGGAATGAGATGAAATGTTCTTGTATTTAGTTTTGGCGTACAAGTTTATCAGTTACTGCACTGCCACACTTGGGAACGGCAGGTTCAAGAACTTTAGTGCATGAACTTTAAATTATTTCTCTCTAAAAATGTCTCTGAACACTTTCCCTATTAACAAAATTTTACATATTACTAAATTGAAAACTTTTGCAGCTGACAAAATCAATGGTACAAAGAGCAGGTAATTGATAGCATCCAAAATATGGAGAGAAAAGGATAATAAGTAATTTCTCCTTTCAGCGTTTTCCAAAGCTTTATCCTAAAGAGATATCTATACCAAAGCTTGTTTGGGAAAGGGTTTAAATATCTTTGAATCAATATTTCTCTCTCAAATGTGAGAATTATTAGCAATATTATGTTCGTTTTTTTAGATTTTCTAAGTGCAATAAGCTTCATGTTAATCCTGATGACAAAACAGAACATTAAAATCTGGAGTATATAAGTACCGTATTTCACGTAATAGATGCGCCCCGGCGCGATGCAAAACGCCGTGGGGGGCGCGCTTATTTTGTACCACTTTTCCTGAATTTTAAAGTGCTTCGCTGAATGTGGAAAATCAACCTACCGTAAATTATCGATCAAGATATGTCACTTTATCAGTAGATGACGTATCTTATAAATACACACCGGGTACATGTATAAATTGGCGGAGACGAAGCGACGTAACTGTCATCCAGTCTACAGTTATCTGCCAGTCTAGTCCTTTGTCTCGAAAAGGTGGGTGTGTTCTACTTTCGTTTTCGGAATGTTTTGATTTCTTCTTCTTCTTCACTTTACAAAATAATAAAACATACTTCCCGTGGTGTCTTTTCAGGTCTTGGATAATGTGGAGCATGGCATGACGATTGTTATGTATCGATATGTATTTTAAGACACTCAAAGCACTTTCAGATCAACACTTATCTTCTCTACCCTGCATTGCATTATGGGATTGTATTGTTGTTGTTGAATAAATCCATCTCGAAACTCTGACATTTGAGTTTGGAATTTGTCATTACCGTCTACTCTACAGTCAAGGTAAGGTCGGGTGAAGGTGGGAGGGGTGTCCCATGGCTGCCGAGATTGTTAATATAGTGGGGGGCGCGTCTATAAGGTGAAATACGGTATACTATATGCCTAGTGCTGACTGATCTGGTCTAGGCTGTTTGAAGTGTCTTAGAAGCCATTAAATGGTAGAGTCTAATGTATATCATTATTAGTGATCATGGATTAGAATTCCTGCTTGGCCATTTAACAAAGGGAACTATGCTTAAATCATTATTACTGGTACCTATAAATTCAATCAAATCATTAGCATGGTATGAAATTTTGTCATACAGTAAAAAGTCGATATAACTTTGTTGAACTAGGAAGTAAGGAAATTAAGTCAAAAATAAATTGCCCATACAATAGTGAGGAAGTTGTGTTTCCGTAGTTCTCATAGTCAACTAAAACACTTATCTCCATCAGTTGTGTTTTTGTCAACCCATCTTAACCCATTACTGCACAGTGACGCCTTTGGACTCCTTCAAAAGGAAAATGTTTGGGAAAACATCGTGAAAAATGTAGAAATTGCTTGTAACAAGCAATTTCTTCATATTCCACAATGTTTTCTAGCCTTAAATGGAAATATTTTTAAAATTTCATGAACATGAAATTGTCGTCTGCAGGATATTTCAATTTGGGCAACCCCAAAACCTTGTCCTTTGGTAATGGGTTTAACTTTTCCCAAATGACAACTATATTATACAACGCCCTCACCCCCAGGATTCAGCACTGAGACTGTCTGTCCATCCATCTATCCACATTTTTCGTGAGAGCGCCTCCTGCTAATAGGACAGACAAATTTTGATGAAAATTCACATGAACCATCAACATGACATGGCAAGGCGGACGTAGGATTTTTTTTCCAGAGGGGGTGGGGGGGGGGTCCAAGCCCAAATGATGGCTTAAAGTTTGATAAAAAATAGTTGCTTTTCAAAGAAAACCTCGTAACTGCAGCTTGTGTTAAGCTGCAGTTACGAGGTTTTCGTTGAAAAACATCGATATGTAACATTTTACTAAAGTTATATGGTCAAATTTAATTTTTTGCCTGTCCGTCTGTCTGTCCGTCCGTTAGCAATTTCTCGTGTGCTCTTTTCGTTCTTTAATTATCTGCCCTTGAATTAAAAAAAAAATGGCCAATTTTACTGACAAGCCACTCTCGGGCGTATATGCGCCGCTCTGCGAAGCTCTTGTTTCCGTTTAGCAAAGGGTGGAAGGACTTTAAACAATGTGACTAACTTGTTTTCATCAGGAAATTTTGCCAGGTTGTTAAAAGTAGATCTTTTGGTTACTTTCGAAAATGCCATAACTACAGATTATTCAAGCTGTAGTTACTACATTTTTAACCGCAATCATGACATAATAATTGAGACAATTGAACTTTAATCTTCCCCTTTTAAATGACTTGAGACTAATGAGGCCTGAAGTTTTTTCCTCATTACCATAACACTCTTCGACTTTAGAAAAATACTTGAACTTTTCTCTATTTGTGTCCTGGTTCCGATGTCCTCAATGGAAAGAAAAGCTTGACAAAAATATCGAGACAAAAGAAGAAAATGCTGATTATCTGCATTTTCTTCTTTTGTTTCAATGTTTTTGTGCTATTTCATACCCATATCTATCGTTATTAACAACAGTTACTGTTCTGTCATATGCATTTATTTTCAAATTAAAATCATCTTAATATATGGTAAGAGATTCCAGATGATGCATAATTCCATGCAGTGTTCTCCCCAACCTAATAAGCTGTATCGGCCCCACTACAGCTTCATGTAAATTACTATGATGACCCTACAGCTTCAAAATTACCCCTACAGCTTAATTTCTCAAAATGGTCACCAAATAGAGACATTATTTTAGAGGTATTTCGTGTCAAAAACTGATAAACAATGCATTCTTATACATTATTATGTCACAATTCTTTGTAAAAATCATAATGGGAAAAGAAGAAATTGCTCAAAATTGAGCAATTCCTTCTTTTCCCATTATTTTTTTATTCACAATCATTTGCATGGACACCATTTTAATTTGCCCCTACGGCTTCAAATTATTCTGCAGAGAACCCTGCCATGGAAAAGAGCATGACAATAATGTGATAAACTGAAATACAGTCATTTGCATAATGATGTCTCATAATCATTGATTAAAATCTTTCAATTCCAATCCTTTTCCACGCATTTTAATCATTATTTTGGTTGAAAGATGTTAAAGATGACAAAGCATGTAGCATTGGAGTAAACAAATTGAATTCAGATAAAAACTGAGTTTCACTGTTTGGGAAAGTATTAAACAATCTACAAAACCCCCTAAAACAATTAGAGTTGCACTTGAAGGGAAATAGACATATCTTGAAATGATGTTGTAAACAAAGCAATAAGCATAAAGCTTCAGTTTTATTGTCACAGAAAGATTCTGGTTTTCATTTTTGTAATTTCCTCATCTTTATTTTATTGCTGCCATATTATTATGAAAACCCTTGTCCTAGGTGTGATGAAACTTAAATGTTTTCGTCTTTTCATGTAATGCTTTGACAAATGGGTTTAACCCATTCCCAAACGACAAAATTTCAAAATTTTCATTTCAAAAGCTGATGCAGAAGAAAAATGGACCTTGTTTAAGATAGAAATTGTGTACAATATAGCACAGAAAATATTGAGACAAAAGGAGAAACTGCTGGTTATCAGCAGTTTCTTCTTTTGTTTCAATGTTTTCCCAAGCCTTTTCTATTAGGGACGTCAAAACCAGGTTTTGTTTGGGAAAGGTTTAAGTTAAAATGTGACTTGATTGCATTTACCCTAATTAGTCCAATAAACACTCTGGTAAAGCAACAGACATTGATCATATGGGTGTATTCCTTGTCAATTTCTGAGCATCTCTTGTCAATTTCCATTGCCACGAATGACGCTCCGACAATGTCAATGTCAGTTGCAACTGGTGATGCCCAAAGATGCATGAAGCATTTTGTATGTCATGATGAATGGAATACCTTACGGTAGTCTACCCTAATGAGCTCGACTTTGGAATTATTCGAGGGACGTTGAAAACACTTGGCGGTGGAGCTTTCCACCGCTGAATGTTTACAACCGCGCCTGAATAACTTGGATATGTAACGATGATGCTCGAAAAAATCCTATGTTTTATGAATCTCAAAATGGTCACATTACGGGTATTCTACCTTAAGCTTAAGGTAGAATGAGATCATTTTCTACATTCTACTAGATTCTACTGTACAAATGCTAGAAGAATATCTAATAAATTAAAGAATGTTTGCTACATTATTCATAATGTATAAAGAAGTTCATGGATGACTTACATAATCAAATGACCACAAAGAAAAAGAGTTCCTCAAACGCAGAGTAACATTAAAAGCTAAGGAGAGGAAAAATAACTCCTAACAACCCATAATGATGTAAGAATAATGGTTTTTGATGTAAAATGACATAAATCTGTGAGAGGAACATGGAACATTTATGATAGGTATTTGGTTAGTTATTTCTGCTTTCATATAGAGTAGGAGTCATTGACCCACTCTGGCTATAAAAGTTGACAGGGTCAACGGTACTTTGATTTACCTTTTTGCCATGGAGAATCAATAAGGGTGAACCAAATTGGAAGCTGTTGTAGATGATAGATAAAGATAAATGATATTGAAAACAAAATATATGTATATATAATAAATAGAATGCGAAACCATTGAGGGAAAGAAGAAAATGCTGATAATCATCATTTTCTTCTTTTCCCTCAATGGTTTTCAAAATGGCTGTCTACATGGTTGGTCAGAATAGTGTTTTGTTCAGGAAAGGGTCAACTTTGTTATGTCTACTTTGTAATGATTCAGATTGTTACTCAATGGAGTGATCCTTCAGGTTATGATGACCTCTCTTATACCTTTCTCTAACAAAAGTGGACTGGAGTTTTGACGTCCCTGATAGAAAAGGCTTGAAGCTGGATTCCCACTGACTTTTAGTTTTGGGGGGTAAAAACATTTTTACAGCGTACTTGTACCCCCTCTTTATGAAACAAAGAAGGCTGTTTGCAAAAATTGGGGTACAAGATTCAATTTGCGAGTGAAAAACGGGGGGCCTTGGCTTGGGAAAACATGGAGACAAAAGAAGAAAATGCAAAACTAATCCCATCTGTTATCAATATACATTTCTTCGCCAGAAGCAGCCTACAAATGGGAACAGGGTATATTTATGCTGTTTGGGAAAGTAATTAAAAAGTGCTGTTAACTTAACTATAAACTTTCTGTCTTTTCAGTGGAAACATGCGAACAACAACAGAAAAATGGCCGACAGTTAGCCGCGGAAGCGTTACTTTGCATGGAATCTCCAAGTACGAGTTCAGAAAGTAAAACCTTTTTACAGGGAATTCTACAGCAGCAATCAAACGGTAATTATTTATACTCTCTTATATTCATGTCAAAGACATGCTATTACACTGAAAGCTTGGAAAAACTTTGAGGAAAATGAAGAAATTGCTGACTACCAGTTTCTACCTTCAATATCAGTTAGTTTGGCGTCTGCAATATTTTTCAAACTGGACAGGTCTTAAACATTTTGTTGTTTGGGAAGGGTTACACCTTCAAAAGCTTGCTTCTTCTGTCCTAACTTTGGAACAGTCAATCTCCAAGAACAAGTTCAGAAAGTAATCAAAGTACTGAAAGTACTGTTGGAAAGCAAATTTGCTGATTATGTCTAAAGGCCTTTCTAGTTGTTAGCAATATGAATTACACAGAGTTGAGTAAAAGTAATTAATTGAATTTGATTCTTTAGAAAGTTACAAAATACAAATTATGAAAGGATAATGTCTGTTCCATATCAGCAAAATATACTGAACAAAAGAGAAAACTTTACGCTGCAAGATTTCTTGTTTCTGAAAAAGTATCGAACTAAAAGCCTGATTTTATTTTTACCTTATTTCCATGGCATTTGGCAATCGTTTTGTCGAAGTTTCATTGCCTTGTCTCCTTTAATGTCAGAGTTACGGCCCTTAATGCATTTACAGCTAATTTCATCTAATGCCACATACGCGCGATAAACGATTCATTATTTTTACGGAATTGGTCATATCCGGGTTGCCAAAAAACCACAAAACATCTCTCTTATCACTTGTAGCAAGCTCTAAAATAAATGTCTAATCTGTCAATTTTGTAAATTACCCCCCTTTGACATAAACAAATAGGGAATTTAAAATGTCGAATTCTCCCAGCCGAAAACGACTATAAGGCATTCTAGCACTCTATATGTTCTCCTATACCCAATGTCATGTTCTGAAGTAGGTTTTCTTGTATAATAGACTAGTGCGACAGGTCACGGTTCATAAATCTATTTGATGTACAGGCCCGTAGGAACAGGGGGGGGGGGGGGGGGGGGGGGGGTTGCTAAGCCCCTCAATGTTGGCCAAAAATGCCGAATTTTCTTGACTGTAAATCAAATAAAATAACCATCTTACCGGCTATCAACGAATTCATTCAATTTCGTAGTTTTTGTTCCACTTAAAACTTCTCTTTATCACTGTATATTGAATGCACGTGTGCTTAATCGCTGTATATTGAATGCACGTGCGTCGTCATCGATTTCTCCGCATTTTGTGGGAGCCTCGTTTTGAAAATGTCGATTTGTTACTATTTTTAGTAACAATTCACATGTATACAATGTTAATTTCCCATAAACCCATTGTTTGCCTCCGGAAGTTAATCAGAGTCTTCTCTGATGAAAATTCGCTCTTCGATATTTGGATGTCGCTATTTACATCGGAGCGCTGTCCAATTAAAAAACAAAAGAAAATTCCGACACAAGTTATGTCGCTGTGTCGGAATTTTCTTTTGTGTTTGACTGGGACAGCGTTCCGTTGTAAATAGCGACATCCAAGTATCATCGAGCGAATTTTCATCAGAGAAGTCTCGGATTACCGGAAGTGTTCTGCGGGTACGGACTAAAACATAAATGAAAGGAGTCTATACCCTAATTAGAAAGCATTTGATCTCTGAAAATTACATGTCTTACTAGTACTTGCTAAAACATGTGTTCCGTCACTACTTTATCCCTTTCCCAAATAAGACCGGGTTTGACAGCCCGAAAAGAAAATGTTCGGGGGAATATTGGGATGAAAGAAGAAACTGCTGACAATCAGAATTTTCTACTTTAACCTCGATATTGTCTTTGGTATTATCTACAAATAGTTCTAATTTTATCTAGGTATGTACCAATTTTGTCGTCTGCCACGGCTTTTTTTTATTTTGACCAATCTGAAATGTTTCTATTTGGGAAATGGTTAATATACCAACAATGTAAATTGATTTGATTCTATGTAGGCCTATTCATCTAGATCTAAATCCACGGTGGGTAACTCACATGACTTTAGGGAAGCGTTAACACCGAAAAAATCGTCCGCTTCAAGGTATGTTTTGTTCAATTTCTCAGCTTATACCCTATTGATTTTGATGAGATAAAGTGCGCGGAACGCGCCCTTGAGAGGGCTATTCCCGGCTCTAACTCACTCTGCTCCAAATCCAGTGGTTTCTTCAAACATTCGAGCCAAAGTGTTTGTAAGTGCAAAACGAAAGTGGGAAGCATTCACATGCACCGAAGAAAACTTTCGCTTGAATGTTTGAAGAAATCACGGGATCAGAGCAGAGTTACAAACGGGAATAGCCCTCTCAAATGCGCATTCCGTGCACATTATCTCGTCAAAATCAACAGAGTATAAGCTGAGAAATTTAACCAAACATACCTTGAAGCGGACGATTTTTTCGTTGTTAACGCTTCTCAAAAGTCACATGGGTTATCCACCGTGATATCTATAGATTAAAAAGTTAACACCGTTTTTTAAACCAAGTGGTGAAAGGATTGCTAGTCTGATTTCTATGCATTTTGAGCATACCATCACATATTCTGGTTTCCCAGATTTCTACTTTCGCTTTGAAATGCCTATAGCTACACGCGAATACTAGCAAGGCCTATTAGACAAGATGTCTATGTCATTAACCTCAAAATAACCACTTAGTTGATCAATCAATTATTGTGAACGCGATTAAATGCATGGCTTATCGAATATCATTGTTTAGTTTCGGACATTAAAACGTGTAAGAATTTGGGCATAGAAAGATTCTAAAAATAGACGTGTCCTAGTTCCTATTTTTAGCGCTTGAAGTGGGTCGCATATTTCATAGTTCAGTAAACTTGACTGACCCATTTTCAACGAAAGATATTGGACTGGCTATTGAACCGTAATGAAAGCAAATTACTACGTGATCGTTTCTCCTCTTTTAACACATGTTTAATTGGATGTTTTATCATCGGTCACACAATAGAATATCTTGTGTACAACTATAGAATTCAATATTGAATATTCGAAAGGTTGTTCTTGTCATTGATCTTTGCTTTTGATAGAACTATTTATAGTGAGGAGGACCGGTAGATGTTGTGTGGTATGCAGAGAATGTTACAGTGCAGAGAAGCACGACTGGAAAGAAAAGCAAATTTTGCAAATTTGCTTTCCAAAAACCTTTTTACTGGAAATTCTTGGGGCGCAATCAAACGGTAATATTCATTTTGCAGAAATGCCTGCCATGTTGTTTCATTAGACCTTCAATAGCTTGGTTTTTGTGTCCCTCCTTTCATGCAATCAGTCTTTTAATTGTGGGTGCCTATTATAGAATCTTAACCTTTACTCTTTAGATATGTTTATTAATATCAATGGTCTAAAACTTCGCCATTGATTCTCAAGTTTCAGTCGATTTAACTCAATTTCAATACTTTAACCCTTTCCCAAACATGACCTGATTTTGACGTCCCAAATATGATAGGCTTGGGAAAACATTGAAACAAAAGAAGAAACTGCTGATAACCAGCAGTTTCTCTTTTTGTCTCAATATTTTCTGTGCCATATTTTACACAAATCCTATCTTTAATAACATCCATTTTGTCATTTGTCGCAGTTTTTGAAGTGAATCGCCCTAAAATTTTGTCGTTTGGGAAAGGGTTAACCCTATCGCACTCAGACCGGCCAAAACCGTACCTATTGGAATTTCCTCAGACCGGCCAAAACCGTACCTATTATAATTACCTCAGACCGGCCGAAACCGGCCGTTTTATAGGTGCTCCATTTACGCTGTTTTACAAGTTAATTTTCCATCAAATCACAAATTATCCAACATCGGTAGAACAAATATAAATCAAAGTATCTTCTAGCGAAAAAAAATCAAGAAAATATTCAAAATTAGCGGAGATATTACAGTTTAAAAAGCGACTGCGATATTTTCCCCGAGCATAAAGCCGGCCGTTTTATAGGTGCTCCATTTACGCTGTTTTACAAGTTAATTTTCAATCAAATCACAAATTATCCAACATCGGTAGAATAAATACAAATCAAAGTATCTTATAGCGAAAACAAATCAAGAAAATATTCAAAATTAACGGAGATATTACAGTTTGAAAAACGATGGCGATATTTTCCCCGAGCATTTATTTTGCTTCGAACAGTCGATATAAATCCCCGAAATTCCAGTATACTAAGTGATATTTCAACACAAATTGATTGGTCAAAGTAATTTATTTAGTTTCATCTAGATCTAGATCAATTTGGATTAAACAATTTCCATATACATGTAGGGTTTCCCGGGCGATTCATATTACACGCGTGATTGAGTCTGCTGACATATCTTTCATGAGTCATGACTACACAAAAATATATGTGCAGACAGGCAAATCATAAGTGCATTGTGGGTAAAAGAAATTTTAGCTAGGAAAAAAATATGCACGCATCGCAAATCTGCAGGTCTAGAAATCACAGATCTAGATCTATTTGAAAAATAGAATCTAGACCTGCAATGGTAAAAACATAACATCAGCTGTGTAATTTCCAAGCCTGAAGACTAAAAAATCTTATAGATCTACGTAGATCTAACCCACCACGGGAATTATCCCATCTACAAACAAATTCTCCTTCATTATGTTAATTTATTCACAAGTCTTTGTTTGTCAGTAGAATCTAAGTCCATGGTAAAAATCGTACATCAAATAATTACTTACCCTCAAAGAGTTTTACATCCACTGACAAAGGAAGTCACATATTGCTTTTTATCCTTTTTCATCAACAGGGTAAGAAATAAATTCGAATTCTAAAACAAAACTGGATGTTCATTTCTAATCATTGAATATCCACGGGATTTAAAAACTGTCTAGATATGATGAATCAATCAGCTGTTGATCTATTTTTAGCACATAAATTTAGGTTGGGACTTTGTTCTACATTCCAGACAGGCAGTGTGACGTCACACTACGTCATTCACTTTTTGTATGTCAGATTTTCTCCAGTTGATAACAAGAAACCCTTTCCTGAATAAACTATTCAGTGAATATTGACCAATCTTCGTATATTATCATTGGAATTAATAAAAGGAAAATAGATCTATACTCTCAAGGTAAATACATCAGATTTTACATTTGCATTATGTAATTTATGTTGACAACTTTTTAGTTTCTTTGTTCCTTTATCAAACTGCTAAATATTGGACTGGTCCAATTAGTATGAGCAATTTTCTTTCTCTTTTGTAGTCGCCATCGTTTGATTTTCATTCATTTCCTAAAGACAAAATTTTAAGATCCGAACACAGGCAGTAAAGAATACAAAAGGTACTGGGAGCGCAGAATATTTTGATAATTGGCATTTTCTTTGTCTGATTGGCGAAGCGCTCAAGTGCTATTTTCTACAACAATTACTGATAGATTAATCATATCATTTATGATAATGGCTGTCAATTATGAGATTGACATATTTGCATTCACGTGTCAAGCAATATCGTCTGTTATTTATGGTAGCAGTCTGTTTTTCTTCTTATCAAAAGGTTACGTAAGGGGATTTAAATTGACATTACTTTGCAATATAACACCAGTTTACCGATATGCTTTCAAAAGGAAGTATTTACCAATATTGAACCACTTAAGTTAGGGTGTTTTGATCGCCATTTTTTGAAAAGTGAGATCGCATTTCTTTTGAAAATCAGGGATTAACAATAGGATCCCTTAGCCATTATTCTAAGGTCACAACTCTTCTTCTGTTTTTCAAAACTGAATGTATCACATGATAGGAATCCCTTTTTCCAGCAAGGAGAATTACATTATCAGATCTAGATTGAATTTAAAAACGTAAAAAATCAAGAGAGTGTCTATGAAAAGATGAGATTATGATAAGATCTACTAAAATCCTTTACCAAACAACATTAATTTTGTAGACTAGTCAAAATGAAAGACTTGCACTTATCAAAATTTTCTCAATGTTATAACAGATAAATTACCTGACTGAAAGGTTTTCCTTTTTAACTTTATGATAATAAATGTATCAATATTTAACTTTTCCTAAACAAGACCTAGTTTTGTGGTCCCATCAGTATAAAAAGTTTGCAAAACCATTGAGAGAAAAGAAGAAATTATTGATTCAATGCAGTGCAAGATGAATATCGTCGTTGTAAATGCAAAACCTCGTATCTCGTTTTTGGAAAATTTTAAAGGGGGGTAGAAAATGTGTAACAACTTTTCCCAAACTGAAATGTTTTACTTGAAAACTGGACATATTGTTCACAAATAATGTGTCATCAATTAAAATCTGTAAAAAATATTTCAAAACCTACGTGAATTGTCTAAACTGGGCGCACAAGTTTGCACTTTGAAAATCGCGACAATCGACATACGAGGTTTTGCATTTACAACGACGATATATTATACGAAATTAGTTGATGGGCTACAACAGGCATTAGAATATCCTTTTCCAAACAAGACCTGATAGAGAAAGGCTTGGGAAAATATCGAGGCAAAAGAAGAAAGTGCTAATAATTAGTAAGCAAGTAATTTAAATCATCCTTTTATCTCAAAATTTTACAAAGAATGATCATCTCCATCTTCTTCATCTTTACTACATCAGAAAGGGAATTCATTTACCTACAAAATATAAAAACAAATTTAAAATTCATTCATCAATAATGAAAATATTTACATTTATATCCACATACCCGGAAAGAAAAAGGTATAATATAATATGAGATTTTCAACAAATAATCCCTTTATTTCCATATTTAACATAGTAAGATCAAAATATTATTTCATTTTTTTACACCATCAGAAAGGCAATTTATTTACCTGCAAAATAAAAAAAGAGTTCTTAAAATCAATTCATAAATAATGGAGATATTCATATTTATATCTACACACCCTTCAAAAAACAGGTTTAAATCTAATATTGGGTAAAATTGCATGAGGACAGGTAGATAAAAAAACCAATATCTGATAAGGAAATAATGGCTTATAAGTAACAGTTGCATGAGTGCAATAGGGTTAAATGGTAAAAATCATACTGACAGGATATGTTTTGTACACAAATGATTTCACTTTTTGGTATCTTATTAGCTCACCTGATTAAAAAATGCTCAAAGTGAGCTTTAGTGGTCATCTTCATTCTGCTGTATACCTGTCTGTCTCTCAGTCTGTTCAATATTTGGTGTTTGCATTCTAGTGTAATATAAAGTATAATTTAGTGAAGAGTTGTAGTCTCACTGAGCTTGTATTTGAACTGTTTCATCGCATTGAAGAATGTCAAGGACATAATAATACTGGTTCTCATCTTATAAAGGGTTTTCATTAACCTTGTGTCGTAAATTCCTGGTTCTTAACACCTCTAAAAACTTTGTAAGCTGGCAAGACAATCATTATGTCATATAATTATGGACTTATCCCAATCATATCCAGATTTTACTTTCAGTACATTCAAGTGCAACTAGAAGTTGTTAGGTAGCTTCTTGGAAATGACAAGACATCAAAAAGAGATGCAAAGAGGAAATAAAAGATGCAAAGCAACATGTTTAGTGCTTGGAATAAAACTATTGTGATACATAATGTATTTATAATAGTTTCGTGCCTACTTCGTCATAGAGTCAAGAGTCTTGTTGTTTGTTGTCATTAACGTTTCTTAATGTCTGTTAAAGTATAGCCACAAGTACATTTAAGTCAAGCTTGTTTGTTGAGAATGCAGCATTGTTCCGTGGTCCATTCTAAACAATTTGTAGGGATGTCAATCTCAACTTTGTCATGAACATTACTTGTACATCTTCATAGTGAATTCTGTGCGTAATCAACCTATTTTGTAAATAGTAGCTCCTCGGAATTGTGCATTTAGGTAATAAGGTGAAGGTCAAGTGAAAAAATAAGTATTTTAATATAAAATAAATAAAACAAAATGTGCAATAAAGTGAAACATTTTAAAAAATGATATATGGATGCATTATAAAGTCTCCCAAGATAAAGAATTGGAACAAGCGATTTCTTCATTTCCCACGTTTTCTGCCCAGTCAGACTAAAATATGTAAAATTTCAGTCACATGAAATTGCAGGGGTTTTCCTAGGCATTTTGGGAAACGGAGTCTGGCCAAATTGGGAAATTTTTTAAGTGCAAAATGGCTCATTTTGGACCAAAAAGTAAGGAAAAAAATCATTTTTCAATGGTGAAATTAACCATTTTACATAGATTGGGAAAAATTGAAGAAAATTTGCTTTGGGAACACAGCCTTTTGCTTTGGGAATGCCTCCGTTTTCAGGAGGCACAGAAAGCATAGGAAAACCCCTGAATTGTCACCTACTACACCTTTGAATTTAGACCAATCTAAAATATTGCCGTAAATGACAGGGATAATGCATTAATTCTTGTTTATCTGACAACACATGGTGCATGAGGTTAGTTTGGGACCGATTTACAAACTAATGAGCGCTCATCAATGGGGGCAATTATCGTCGAAGACATGCACCCAGTTAATTACCTCCGACGACTCCTAATGACGCGGATATACCATGCTGAAGAATGCACACGAATGCATGCAATATTAGGCTTTTCACAACACGACATTCCGTAGTACACATCTGGTAGCCATTCATGCAGTTATTGTTTCTAGGGGACTTTTTCATTTTCATTGCTTACTTGGCAGATCTTGCAGTACTTGCTACTAGCTATATGCTTCCTCTTCCTTGTATTGCAATGATGTCTGTACAAAAAGTGTCTGGCTCTATAATTGCTTGTATTCCAAATCTATGTCGCAAAAACTTTTTTAGGTTTAGATGGCAAAGAGAGAAATGGATAGAAAAATGTATGTAATGAAACATTGATCATAATAAGTTATTGGTCTTCAATCCTGTGGACAGATCATGCAGAGTGTTGGATTAACCCTTTCCCAAACAAGACCTGGTTTTGACGTCCCTAATAGAAAAGGCTTGGGAAAATATTGAAACAAAAGAAGAAACTGCTGATAACCAGCAGTTTCTCCTTTTGTCTCAATATTTTCTATGCCATATTTTACACAAATCCTATCTTTCGTAACATCTATTTTGTCATTTGTGGCAGTTCTTGAAGTGGATCACTCTAAAATTCTGAGGTTTGGGAAAGGGTTAATGTTCACTCTGCTAAATCATAGTCTACTATCTTGGTGTTGCCTTTGCTTCAACTTTTGTTCGTGCATAATATAATCCTGTATGCACTTGCAATAACAGTTTTGAAAAAGACCCATTATAATGTAAGCGCTGGGGTAAATTTGTACTTTCTTTAACCCTTTCCCAAACAAGACCTGGTTTTGACGTCCCTAGTAGAAAAGGCTTGGGAAAACATTGAGACAAAAGAAGAAACTGCTGATAACCAGCAGTTTCTCCTTTTGTCTCAATATTTTCTGTGCCATATTTTACACAAATCCTATCTTTAATAACACCCATTTTGTCATTTGTGGCAGTTTTTGAAGTGGATCACTCTAAAATTTTGTCGTTTGGGAAAGGGTTAACTTGTAGCCATCTTAAATTAGATCTTCTTCTGTCTGGCAAATTATATGGTTTTAATTGGGAAGTCATTTTCGATATGTTTTCTTCTAAAAATAAGTAATGCTGCCTGTTTTGCATACATCTGCAGATTTGAATTTTAACCTAGCCTGTATTAATGTTATATTACTTAAATAATTTATTGATATAAACGGTTTGCCTGTTTGGTTTTCCTTAATGTTTTACTTTCGCAATTAATGTTATGAAATTAGATGTTGCATGAAAACCAGCATTGGGCTCTGCGACATACAACTATGGATAAGCTAGAATGGATTCATGATTTAATATGAAAAATCAACATGACATTTTTAAACTAGAATGGTAAGGAAGGAATATCTCAAAAAGTAAATACAAGACTATTGTAAGTTAATTCAAATTCATATGCAGTTACAGTGGCTTGGCATTTACCCATTACATTAAAAAACTTGAAGCCTTTTGTTGTTCAAAAGCAGGCTATCAAGTTCCATGGTGGGGATATATTTGGCAAAAAAATTGTCACGATTTGAATACCCAAGTGTAGCCTGTGCAATTATATAAAGTTATTGGTGCGAAACAATTCTGAAATATCTGAAATGATTGGCCTTGAGTTCGGTTCCTCAAGCCCTTAACTTCCGTTTTGTGACCTTTTCTTTGTGAATAATTATTTTAACCCTTTCCCTAACAATAAATAGTGGTGCTGTATGGTTAGTTTAGGGGTTCAATTGATAGTCATGTATAATAATGTACTTGCTTCTAGGTTCAGAAATTGTTCAAATTCTTCTATGCTAATGGTCCAACGCAGTTTATGCTTTGGATGTGCATTTCAAATGCCAAAGCTTAAAGCGCTATCATAATTATATACCTTGATTGAACTTTGTTTTGAATTTGTTTCCATGCTCAAACTTCAGAATGTTTTCACCTAGGACTAAGAAGCTTTTCAGCATTTTTGTCTATGAACCAAGGAGGAAGTTACCCCATCGTTTTTGTGTCACACAGGTTAAAGGTCAAGGTCATAATTGAATTTTGTTCAATATCTGTTTCAAGGCTCTAACTCAAGAAGAAACATTTTATTTATTTGTCTTCTTGTCTTTCCTTACACTCACTGGGAACAATATCCTGTAGTAAATGGCAATTAATCTTGTGCTAAAAATAGAATGGGTTTACCGTTATGTTTTGATGAACCGTCTGTGTTGTTATAAAATCTCATAACTACAAGATTTTATAACAACATCAACGAAATTCTATTTGTTTATCCAAAATTACGTCACAGTTAACTGTATAAAGTCGTTCCCTATTGATTATATCATTTATGATATATGGAACTGGTTTCAAGTGAGAGGGGTAAACAATTTGTATTCACTGAAAGGGTTAAGAATTTTAACTTCTGTTTAAGCGTCCTGCTACGACCAAACATGTCGCCTAGTTAAGAATTCAGAACAGGATGATTATTATCAAACTTGGCACATATCCTGAACTTGTTATTGTGAAATGTTACCCGGTGGAACAGGAAATTTAAATAGTCCTTTTGTTGTCATGTTGAATAAGATTACCGTGGGCTCTGATCATACGACACTCAATATGGCCGCAACCCTTACACAAACGTCAGAATTTTGGATTGTTCTTATTTGAAAGCTGCTGCCTACGTCAAAATGGTTGTTGATAAAGATAAGATTTGTATGTAGTATAGTACAGAAAATATTGAGGCAAAATGTGAAAATGCTGATTATCAGCATTTTCACCTTTTGTCTCAATGTTTCCTCCAAACCATTAATTGTTTGGCAAAGGATCAAATGCTTGTCTTGCTTTAATGAAATTTAATTTGACAGAAAATATTGTGACATAAAGAAATGTATATTGGAAATTGGAATTATGAAAAAAAGTTGTTAGTACAGTGAATACTGACTAAGATCAGACTGTACATATGTTCAGTCTGATCTGGTCTTAGTGGTAATTGTGAAAAAAGAGGAAAAAATAATGTAGATCAGCATGAGAAGGGTTGAGCAGATAGCTATTTCCTTATGTGTACTTGATATTCTATCTAGTTCATTTCCTATACCTGGCCTACCCTGAATAGATTGAATAAGAACACTTAAAGACCTTTTTATCGACTCAACATTTTTTGCATGCAAAGGGTCGTATTAACCCATTACTGCACAGTGACGCCTTCTGACTCGGACCCTTACAAGAAAATGTTTGGGAAAACATCGTGAAAATGAAGAAATTGCTTGTGACAAGCAATTTCTCCATTTTCCACAATGTTTTCTAACCCAAAATGTGCAGTTTTTTAAAATTTCATCAACTTGAAAATGTCGTCTGCAACAGTTTTCAAATTGGAACAGTCCAAAATTTTGTCGTCTGGGAAAGGGTTATATTATGGTGCAGATCCTCGTGTCTGTGTCGCACACCAGTCTCTACATAATTAACCAATTCCTTGTATTTGCTGTTTGTTAAATTTGTAACCATATTTCCTCCTTTTTTATCAATATTATCAAAGGTGTAACATTGAAATTTAGTTAACAATAACTTTTTTCCATTTGGACCACTGTTACAAATTTGATGTTTGGGAAAGGTTTGAGCATTTAAGGATGAGGACCATGTATATCAGGTAACATCCCAATTGGTCTACTCCCATTTCGTCTACTGTTTTTTAAGTGCATTGAGCCCCAATTCGTCTACTGTCCCAACTCGTCTACTTTCATGTCAAATCATCAATAAACAACATTATTTTTGTTTTAAGAAAAGAGATTAAGTCAATATATTCACAAATGAAATAAAAATGCATACATTTTGATAAAAATCATATAATATCATATTGATATACAAAATAGAGAAGAGTAGACGAAATGGGACTTTATCCAAAATAGTAGACGAATTGGGAGTATTGGGAGTAGACGAATTGGGAGTAGACGAAATGGGATTAAACCGTATATCACTTGAAGTTTTTTAAATACATGTGCTTATTCATCAAACCAATTTGACATTTTTCATTTTCATAATTCACACTTCACTGAATTAGAATAATGACTCTTGATATATGAAGATTTCTGCATTAACCCTTTTCTTAACAGTCTCTGGTTCATGGGTCAGGGCCATAACACAGATAATTCAGACTCTTTGATGATATTTGATCAACCATTGTCTGATTGCCTGTCCATGAACCTAATATCTTTATTCATAATGTCTAGTCATTGAAGAGTTCTAAAATCTTTACTTCAATGACTGTAATGCCATTAAAATCTTTTTGATTATTGAAAAATGCCTTTAATTGTGTCGAAAAGTACATGTATAAAGTTATTGGAAAATGCATTCGCTAAAATTTTCAAGGTTGTATGATTTGTCAATCTTTGCTTAAAAACAATGACAGATCTAAACAATTTTTTGTGGGTAGACCTACAGCTTCTCAAAACTTCGTGAGCAAATGGTTGAAATGATGTTATTCCTGCTCTCTAAGTTTTCAATATGATCATATTTGAACAAATTTGAAGTCAATCAAGAACGATATTGTCTGGCAAAGTTTTGGAAAACAATTATAGTAGAAAAAAAGTTTGTAACTGTTGTCCTCGGAATGTTTACATTCAATGACATACAGTCGACACTCGTTATGTCGACATCGGATCAGTCGAATTTCGCTTAAGTCGAAGTTCTCATCTGGTCCCGTCCTCATCAATTGACATAACTTTTTTTTCAAACAAAATAATATCGAACTGAATATAGCCATTGAAATATAGTAGGAAAAGGATAGAAATTGCTCGAAACAAGCAATTTCTTTCCTTTTCCTACTATATTTCAAAAATAATCGTAAATGAATAGTTTCACAAACGGTCAAATATCAACTTTATTGGAGCCGAACAAAGTCGGATGAGTCGAACTCCGGATATGTTGAGGTATTTTGACGGCCCCTCCGACTTCGACTTAGTGTCGACTGTAGTTATTCTCTACATCTTTCAATACTGTTAGACCAGTTTATAATTTCATCATTTGGAAAAGGGTTAACGAGGGTTTCTAGGGAAAAAAACATTTGGATTTGAACCCTATCTAGCAGCTGAATTATGTTTATCTTGAAAAAACTACTCTCTTACGAACAGAGCGTATTCTCCCTACATTCCATTTCGATAGAATACTCTCTGTTCTCGCGGGGTCGTTTCACGTCTAATCTCGGGGCCTTGGTGGGATTTCGGTATCCAATCGTCGCCAATATACTCAAACAATCGAAATTTCTGATACAAGAAATGATTGGCTAACGCTTCAAATTACCAGCTTCCGCCAAAAATAGAAACGACGTAATGTATACGTAATCAAACCAGATCAAACTGAAAGATTTTGATTCGATAATTCAAATGTTACCGGCTTCAGCCAAAAATAGAAGCGACGTAATGTATACGTAATGATCATGCAAGATAAAACTGAATGATTTTGATTCGATAATTCAAACGGTGTGCTATAATTAGATTATGACGACCAAATAGGCTGTTGGCGTACCGAAAACTGCAGAGGTCATATTTGATGGTTTAATCAATAGAGCTCGGCATGGAGAGTAGAAAAAACATGCTTCTCTTTTGACATGCATTTGGTACATGTTTAAATGTAGGTCATGATTTATTTACGGAAATACCGAAAATTTGTTTGAGAAAATCAGAAAATACAGGAAGTTTAGCGGATGCCAGTTGATAACAAGAGTTTCCTTGAACTGTGTCTGAAATTACCCTTCTATCTTACTGAGTGAATTAAAATTGACTGATCTACATTAGTACGGTTTTTTTCAGAAAATTTGAAAAAATAACCATTTTCTTTACAAAATACAGCAACAACAAGACATGATTAGATAAACAAATTAATGTGCATTAAAAATTGCATATTATAGCATTCATTCAAACTTGTAACAGAAAAAGATAAAGATATAAAGACTAAGAGATAAGAGACATTATCAAATATTATAAGTAAAGTGAGCTTTTAACAGAAAATTCTACTTCTGTGGAAAATTATGTGGTCTCTTTTCTATAATTATTTGAGAAAAAGTAAGCAGGCTTATCAGACAGCCAGCTGTTTTAAACTCTTTCCCAAACAGCAAAAATGTACAAATTCCAATTTATAATAGCTGTTGCAGATTACAAAATGAATTGTGATAAAGATCAGATTTGTGTATAAAATTGTCAAGAAAATATTAAGTTAAATGGAGAAAATGCTGATTATCAGCATTTTCTTCTTTTGCCTCAATGTTTTCCCAAACATTTTGTTTTTTGGGATGTAAAAACCAGGTATTGTTTGGAAAAGGGTTGAAACATGCTGAATTAGACTCATGTTTCCATTTATAAATCTCCTAGCTTGATTGGGCTGATAAGTTGATTTTTTCAAGGGTGCATTTCGTGAATTCTTCTGCTATATAGGCCACACTGAACCAGGATATGTTTCCATCAAAATATAAAATGAGACGAGCCGTGAGAAATGGGGGGGGGGGCTTAATTAAGACAAAAATAATATTGTATGACCTTAAATTATTAGTCAGGAAGAACTTAAGTTGTTATATTACTGTCTTGTATTCTAAATAAAATTGTAATGAATGTATGACACTCTGAGGGAAATTACAAAACAACAATATGATACCTAATGATCAAGAGATGAAATTTAAACTCAAGAAAATCGATATCTGAGAGTAGGTAAATTCCGCATTGTCATAGTATAAATTTATATGGTTGCAAAGTATTTGGTTTCAATAACTTCAAACATTAGCCTGTCTTTAGAAGCTATTTGAATAAAATGTCTGCAGACATATTTGAACGATTTTCAAACAACATCAAGATTTTATCTTTCCAATATGGAGGTTTTGAAAATAATAAAGGAAATGAAAAATTTTGCTTTTTCTCTCAACATTTTTCAATAACTTATAAATGTTTCACAATAATTTCACTCAGAATGGTCTGGTATCACTTTTCCAAACAAGACCTGGTTTTGACGTCCTTACGAGAATAGGCTTGGGAAAACATTGAAACAAAAGAAGAAACTGCTGATAACCAGCAGTACCAGCAGTTTCTCCTTTTGTCTCAATATTTTCTATGCCATATTTTACACAAATCCTATCGTAAATACAATCCAATTTGTCATTTGTGTCAGTTTTTGAAGTGGGTCACCCAAAAATTCTGCCGTTTGGGAAAGGGGTATAGAATAACTTTTTCAGAATTGATCCCCTAGTCAGCTTCATCCATTGTATGAAATTTAAGATTGTTCTCATTTAAGTTTTTAGAACAGAGAATTATGTTAGTTTTTCCCCAAATTTTGTGGTAATTTTCTGAGAATAATGTGTTGCTTGTTAAACTGTCAGAACATTGCATGACAACCAGGAGTCTGTCTGTATAAATGGGTGATTAGTTACTGAACACTTTCCATAACCACAAAAATATAGACTGTTTGAATTTGAAAGCTGGTGAAGACGACAAAATGAATGTTGATAAAGATGGGATTCGTGTATAATATAGCACAGAAAATACTGAGACAAAGGTAGAGAAGGCTGATTATCGTCATTGTCTTCATTGCCTCTGTATTCCTAACTTAACCCTTTCCCAAATGACAAAATTTTATGGTGATCCACTTCAAAAACTGCCACAAATGACAAAATGGATATTATTAAAGATAGGATTGGTGTAAAATATGGCACAGAAAATATTGAGACAAAAGGAGAAACTGCTGGTCTTCAGCAGTTTCTTCTTTTGTCTCAATCTTTTCCCAAGAAATTTCTATTAGGGACGTCAAAACCAGGTCTTGTTTGGGAAAGGGTTAACACATAAGTGATGTCAAAACCAGGTCTTGTTAGGGAAAGTATTAAGTGTGATGTTAGAATAACAAATACAAGACTGATATTAACTTGTAATTCTTGGTGATGTGTTTTTGTGCATGTCTCAACTGCAGGAGGCGATTGGAACAGATGTCTTTGTGTTGCTGGAGCAATGTTTTTCTTACCCTAGTCTGCTAAAACGTGGGGTACAATTACTAATGACAATATGATGAGCCCATAGCTGTCATTGGGAAACAGTCTGATTATGAAGAGGAGAGGTTTTGTCATTGTAAATCTGTTATTTCATTTCCTAGTCCTATATTGTTAGTGATAAAAAAAGTGGCTGAAACATGGGCATTGTCATTTATTCCTTTACCTCAAAGTTTCCTTTATGGCATTTTCTATTTTCAGTACATTCTATGTCTTCTACAATGACCGTAATTTTGGATCTGTCGTAAAGTTTGCCATGTTGGAAATAGTTATAAAGTTAACATGGTCTTTAAATGTTTGTAGGTCTAAGCCTCCATTTGATGAAAATTATTTTGAGTTGAGTATGTTTAGTGGAGTAACTGTTATTTCCTGATCTTGCATAAGTAATACATAGACTAAGACAATTTTCAGACAGAAACATGGTGTACTATTGCTAATGGCATAATGATTAGTCTGCAGCTTGCATTATGTTCTAGGGTTCATGTAGATAGTTATGTCACAAAAAATGATTTGAGATTTAATTGGACTCTAAAGACTGACTTTTCCGAAAGTACATCACTGTAAAATAAAACATTTCGACCTAATATAATTTACAATGATAGAAAATTTGAGAGCATCAACTCCATGCAGTCTGGCCCGCATTAACATTTTCAATGCCTAGCATGATATAAATATAACACTGCTTTTCGACAAATAACTGCGCCTTAAAGCAAGCTGCAGTTACGAGGCTTTTGTTGAAGTGTGACGACATATAGGAAGTGATTATCATTTTAGGACGTTTTCTATGATATCTGGGAATATACTGACCTACTCCTTGTCTGACATTTTGTGTGGCATTTAAACCATTTAGGATTACCAACTTTTACCTTAGTGTGGTCTTTTTCTGTATAATATAATGATAGAGAACATTATGTTAAGCTGGCAACATAGGCAAAGATCAGCTATCTAGACTGCACATTTGTCCAGGCCGATCGTTGTTTTTGCTGCCTGCCATTAAGATTTTCATTATAGCAACTAAATGATTACCTTGTCTCAAATTATGTTGCTTGTTATTCAGATAAATCACCCAAAATTGATTTCCCCATGATAAATCTGATCTTTTCCTCTTTCCACAGTATTACCACCGAGTCCAGCCGACAGTGACAGTGGTGTGTCCAGTGATCTTGAATCAAACATAGATGATAAAGTGCGATTACAAGGTAAGGATAATGAATAAACGATTCGGGATCTGATAACAAAAAAAAGTCCCTGGTGGCAATTGAGACCATATGGATTCAGATCAGCCTCTGCATATCGATGCTTTTCTACGAAAACCTTCTTAACTGCAACTTAACCCTTTCCCAAACGACAAAATTTTAGGGTGATACACTTCCAAAACTGCCACAGATGACAAAATTGAAGTTATTAAAGACATAATTTGTGTAAAATATGGCATAGAAAATATTGAGACAAAAGGAGAAACTGCTGGTTATCAGCAGTTTCTTCTTTTGTTTCAATGTTTTCCCAAACATTTTCTATAAGGGGCGTCAAAAGCAGATCTTGTTTGGGAAAGGGTTAAAACAAGCTGCAGTTACAAGGTTTTTGTAGAAAAGTGACGATATGCATTGTTAGATCAAGATCCATGTTTTTTCCCTAACAGTGTAGCTTCTTCATGACTTGTAGTGACTGTAGAAAGATAGGAAGTTAGTTACTTGGATCCTGATTAAAGAGTTCCAACATGCTATAATGGCCTGTTTTACAGTTCCTGGCTCAAGTATGTTACTAAACGACAAAATTTTGGACTTGTCCAAATTCAAAGATGCTGCAGACGACAATATGAATTGAATGAAATTTCACATTCTTTGATCTTTCTGGGTAGAAAAAATTGTGGGAAATGAAGAAATTGCTTGTAACAAGCAATTTCTTCATTTTCCACAATGTTTTTCATAGCTATTATCTTGTAGGGAGTCAAAAAGAGTCAGTGTGTGGTAATGGGTTAAACCTTTTCATATTTGTCCCTTGTTTTTGCACATCTAAAAGAAAAAGTTGTGGAAAGTATGTAGGAAATATGCTTTCAATATAAAAAGGCTTAAATACAAGGAAAAACAAAAAAACTTGTAGACTTGTCACAAAACAGATATTTGTGTCAATATGCCTATCATGTAATTAGATGTTTTGTTTGTTGTTATGGCATACTTGTTGTCACTATCAACAGTTATATTCAATCATCTTCACTTTTTTTATCCAATGTGCATCTTGTAAGTGATTTCAACATAGCAAAAGATTGACAGACTCAAAAGTACGGGCAACATAATACAAACTTGTCTGTCTATTTGAGTAACAATTTGATTTTGTTAACCCTTTCCCAAACGGCCAAATTTTAGGGTGATTGACTTCAAAAACTGCCACAAATGACAAAATGGAAGTTATTAAATATAGAATTTGTGTAAAATATGGCAAAGAAAATATTGAGACAAAAGGAGAAACTGCTGGTTATCAGCAGTTTCTTCTTTTGTCTCAATGTTTTCCCAAGCGATTTCTACTATGGACGTCAAAACCTGGTCTTGTTTGGGAAGGGTTAATTTACATACAAATTCTATTATGTGTTCCAATACCAAGGTCAACTGGCAAGGTCAAGATGCGATATCAATGTTTCAGAAAAATTGTTATCATTACTTCACATCCATTCTGCTATTTGCTTTTGTACTTTCATCTTTATTGTGTATGATTTCAGCATATTTGTCGTCACAACTTCCCTCCATGAAAGCTCCGTCACCCCACAACAATAGTAGTTATGTTGGGTCATATTGTCAGCCCCCACCCGCTCATCAACCACTTCCAGCTCACTTTAACACAGCCACACATGTTGCCATGAGACCAGGTAGGTACAGTTGACACTCGTTGTGTCGAAGTCAGAGGGGCCGTCAAAATATCTCGACATATCCGGAGTTCGACTAATCCAATTTTGATTATTTTCAATAAAAACGATATTTAACCATTTTTTATGGGCATCATATGTGTCCATGATTGAAATATAGTAGGAAAAGGAAAGAAATTGCTCGATACGAGCAATTTCTATCCTTTTCCTACTAAATTTCAATGGCTATATTTATTTCGGAATTCATTTTGATATCCTTAAGTTAAGGATGGGACATGACTTTCACTTCGACTTAAGCGGAATTTTGACTTATCCGATGTCGAGATAACGAGTGTCCACTGTCTATTGACTCCAGAAAGACTTTAACCCTTTCCCAAATGGCAAAATATTAGTTGGTCCAATTTGGAAAAAGATGCAGACAACCAAATATATATTGGTTAAGATAGGATTTGAGCATCATTTACCACAGAAAACATTGGGGCAAAAGGAGAAATTGCTAAACAGTTTTGACTCTTCTTGGTTGCATTATCAAATCAACGCTTTTTGCATTCAATTACAATGATTCTCATTTTGAAATGACACATACTGCTTTTAATAATTCCTCAAAAATATTGTTTCATTGCTTTGAAAGCTTTGATATTCATGTTTGCAATACTTTGTCTAATAATGCTGTTTAGAATATTACAGCAAACCTGTTCCATATGGCATTTCATGACAGAGGAATTAAGTTGGGCTGAAACAAGAATTATACAGTTTTATACTTCGAGATGAAAACATTCCATTCCTGTTTTCTGAGTTCCGTAACTCAATACTGATAAGCCTCTATCAAGTGCATTGCTTTAGGATAACATTAAACAATCATGGAACGTTTGTCTCTTACAATGAATGATTAGGCTCACATGAAAACTAAGTGCTGAAACTGCAATATTGTGGTTGCATGGTTGTTTTGTGTCCGGTTGTCTGTGTGTCAGTCTACAATTTCTTAAACCCTTTCCCAAGCAAGATCTAGTTTTGGCATCCCTAATCAAGAATGCATGGAAACACATTGACAGAGGTGAAAGAAGAAAATGCTATGACCAGCATTTTCTCCTTTCACCTCAAAGTTTTCTTTGTTGTATAACAAGCAAATCCTTTCTATATTAACATCCATGTTGTTTGCTGCTTGATCATATTGCAAATAGAAAAATATGGAAAAAATTGATTTTCTAGTGAAGACTACTTTAAGAGTTATTCAAAATATCGTGAAAATAGGAAGCTTGATATGAAGTAATAAGAAAGGATAATACGGAAATAATATCCCTGTTTGACATTCCATCGTTTTTCCTGTTCTCCGACTTCAAACATCATTAATCTCTGTAATATCCCACTTTCAGATTTCATGTCAAATTATTTATTTTGTCGAGATTAACACATTTCTCCGCACTTCAAGAGAAAAACGTGAGATAATACTCAAGTGGAGGGTTTATGATAGACTATTGTAAATGCATAGCAATGGGTTAGTGCAAAACTGTTAGAAATATATCTAGAATAGAGAATCATTATGCCCCCTTTCGAAGAAAATGGGGGTATATTGTTTTGCAAGTGTCGGTCGGTCGGAAGGTCGGTCGGTCCGTCGGTCTGTATGTCGGTCGGTCCGTATGTCGGTCGGTCCGTCCGTAGACCAAACCTTGTCCGGAGCATAACTCGAAAAGTATTAA
This sequence comes from Fragum sueziense, assembly GCA_963680895.1. Lineage (NCBI taxonomy): Eukaryota > Metazoa > Mollusca > Bivalvia > Cardiida > Cardiidae > Fragum > Fragum sueziense. The sequence goes on from OY804596.1 coordinate 8,036,584, forward strand.
AGGTAGAATTATGAAACTTCATAGGTGGATAGATCTCATTATGGAGAGGTGCAGTGCACAAGAACCGTAACTCTGCCGATCAAATTTTTGGAGTTATTGCCCTTTGTTGATTTTATAACTTGATTCTTGTCCGGAGCATAACTCAAAAAGTATGTAAGGTACAATCATGAAACTTTACAGGTGGATAGATCTCATTATGGAGAGGTGCAGTGCACAAGAACCGTAACTCTGCCGATCAAATTTTGGAGTTATTGCCCTTTGTTGATTTTCAAATTTGATTATTAGCTCACCTGAGCACAAAGTGCTCAAGGTGAGCTATTGTGATCACTTTTTGTTCGTCGTCCGTCTGTCTGTCTGTCTGTCCGTCTGTCTGTCCGTCCGTCTGTCCGTCCACAATTTCGTGTTTACACTCTAGCATCTACAAATATAAGCCCATCTTGACCAAACTTGGTCAAAACATGTATGGCCATAAGATCTCGGATGAGTTCGATTATGGGTCAGATCGAACCAGAAAGTCAGGAGTTATCTGCCCTTGAATGCGAAAAATACCTAGTTTTGACATTGTTTACACTCTAGCATCTACAATTATTGATCAATCAAGACAAATCTTGGACATAATGTTGCAGACCATAAGATCTCACATGAGTTCGATTTTCAGTCTGATCTGACCAGAAAGACGAGAGTTATGCGCCCTTGAATTTGACAAAATTGCCATTTTCGGCTGTTTTTGACCTTGTGTACTCTCTAGAATCTACAATTATTCATCAATCAAGACAAAACTTGGACACAATGTTGGGGACCATGAGATCTCGGATGAGTTTAGATTTCAGCCTGATCTTACCAGTAAGTCGAGAGTTATGTGCCCTTGAATTTGATAAAATTGCCGTTTTTGACCGTTTTCAACCTTATTTACACTCTAGAATCTACAATTTTTGACCAATCAAGACAAATTTTGGACACAATATTGGAGACCATAAGATCTCAAATGAATTTGATTTTCAGTCGGATCTGACCAGAAAAATGAGAGTTATGTGCCCTTGAATTTGATAAAATTGCCATTTTCGGCTGTTTTTGACATAGTTTACACTCTAGAATCTACAATTATTTATTAATTAAGACAAAACTTGGACACAATGTTTTAGACCATAAGATCTTGGATGACTTTGATTTTCAGTCCCATCTGATTAAAAAGTCAAGAGTTATGTGCCCTTGAATTAGACAAAATTGCTGTTTTCGGCTGTTTTCGAACTTGTTTACACTCTAGAATCTACAATTATTGACCAATCAAGACAAATCTTGGACACAATGTTGGGTATCATAAGATCTCGGGTGAGTTTGAATTTCAGCCTGATCTTACCACAAAGTCTAGAGTTATGTGCCCTTGAATTTGATAAAATTGCCGTTTTCGACTGTTTTCGACCTTGTTTATACTCTAGAATCTACAATTATTGATCAATTAAGACAAAACTTGGACACAATGTTGGGGATGATCAGAAGTTCTGGGATGAATTTGGTTTTCAGTCTGATCTGATAAAAAAAAATTGAGAGTTATGTGCCTTGAATTTGACGAAATTGCTGTTTTCGGCTGTTTTCGATCTTGTTTAAACTCCAGAATCTACAATTATTCATCAAACAACAAATCTTGGACACAATGTTGAGCACCATAAGATCTTGAATGAGCTCGATTTTCACAAAGTTATTGACCATAAGTTCGTTTTCAGTCTTAAAGTCATAAATATTTATTGAATTGAACAAAAGTGTTGCTCATATCATTTTGGTTCAGGTGAGCGATATAGGACCATCATGGTCCTCTTGTTATCCAGAGCATAACTCAAAAAGTATGTAAGGTAGAATCATGAAACTTTACAGGTGGATAGATCTCATTATGGAGAGGTGCAGTGCACAAGAACCGTAACTCTGCTGATCAAATATTTTGAGTTATTGCCCTTTGTTGATTTTCAAACTTGATTCTTGTCCGGAGCATAACTCACAAACTATGTTAGGTAGAATCATGAAACTTTACAAGTGAATAGATCTTATTATGGAGAGGTGCAGTGCACAAGAACCGTAACTCTGCCGATCATATTTTTGGAGTTATTGCCCTTTGTTGATTTTCAAATTTGATTATTGTCGGAGCATAACTCAAAAAGTATGTAAGGTAGAATCATGAAACTTTACAGGTGGATAGATCTCATTATGGAGAGGTGCAGTGCACAAGAACTGTAACTCTGCCGATCAAATTTTTTGAGTTATTGCCCTTTGTTGATTTTATAACTTGATTCTTGTCCGGAGCAGAACTAAAAAAATATGTAAGGTAGAATCATGAAACTTTACTGGTGAATAGATCTCATTATGGAGATCAAATCAAATCAAATCAAATTCTTGGAGTTATTGCCCTTTGTTGATTTTTACACTTTATTCTTAACCTTGCCTATATCTCATGTCCTTTTACACATACAGCCTTGATATCTCACACATAGATACCTCCTATCAACATGGTTCACATTTAACCATGACCTTGGACCTTGTGACCTTGACCTTGGAGTTTGACCTACTTTAAAAAAAATAAACCTGGCATATATCTCATGACCCTTTACAAATACAGCCTTGATATTTCACACATGGACACATCTTACCAAGACCTTTCATAATTGACCATGACCTTGGACTTTGTGGCCTTGACCTTGGAGTTTGACATACTTTAAAAAAACTTTAACCTGGCCAATATATCATGTCCTTTTACACATACAGCCTTGATATTTGACTCATGGAAACCTCTGACCAAGACCTATCACATACAACTATGACCTTGGACCATGTGGCCTTGACCTTGAAGTTTGACCTACTTTTAAAAAAATCAAACTGGGCCTATATCTTATGTGCTATTACACATACAGCCTTGGTATTTCACACATGGACACATCTTACCAAGACCTTTCACATTTGACCATGACCTTGGACCTTGTGACCTTGGACTTTGACCTACTTTTAAAAAAACTTTAACCTAGCCGATATATCATGTCCTTTTACACATATAATCTTGATATTTTACAAATGGACACCTACGACCAAGACCTTTCACATTTGACCATGACCTTGGACCTTTTGATCTTGACCTTGGTGTTTGACCTACTTTAATAATACATTAACCTGGCCTATATTTCATGTCATTTTACATATACAGCCTTGATATTTCACACATGGTCACTTCCAACCAAGATATTTCACTTTTGACCATGACCTTGGACCTTGACCTTGGAGTTTGACCTACTTTTAGAAAACTTAAACTATGCCTATATCTCATGTCCTGTTGCCTATACAGTCTCAATATTTTACACATTTACACCTCCTACCAAGACATTGCACATTTGACCATGACCTTGGCCTGTGTGACCTTGACCTTTGATTTTTACATACTTTTAGAAATCTCTAACCTAGCCTTTATCTTATGTCCTATTACACCTACAGCCTTGATATTTCACACATAGACACCTCCTACCAAGACCTTTCACATTTGACCATGACCTTGAATATTGCAACCTTGACCTTGGAGTTTGACCTACTTTTAAAAAGACTGAAACCAGGCATATATATCATGTCCTTTTACACCTACAGCCTTGATATTTCACACATGGACACCTCCAACCAAGACCTTTCACATTTGACCATGACCTTGACCTTGGCATTTGGCCTACTTTTGAAAACTTTAACCTGGTCTATGTTTCATTTTACTTTTACATATACAGCTTTGATATTTCACACATAGACACCTCCTACCAAGACCTTTCATATTTGACTATGACCTTGGACCTTGTTAACTTGACCTTGGACTTTGACCTACATCAAATGTAGGCCCTTGAGGGGGCATATATGTTTTACAAACATCTCTTGTTTATATCTAGTTTTCCATGCCTTGATTTTGAATAAACAATAATATTTTGCATGTATTGTTATAAAATCTCTTAACCAAGCTGTAGTTATGAGATTTAATAACACCAATGCTTGTCAAACAAAATGTTAAACCCAGTCTAATTTTAGCACAAATTTGTTGCCTATTCTTTTGGACTTAACATTTTTGCACTTATCCATAGGTAGGAATTATAGCCACATACAAGATGGGTTATGGCACATTAAAAACTTCAGTATAAATTTTCCACCAATGATAATCAGCATTTTCTTCTATTTCCTCAATGTTTCCTAAATTTTTATCCTGTAAAGTCATCAAAACACAAATCAGTTGATGGTTGGAAAAGGATTAGGTATTGTGTCCATCCATTAATTTATGGCATTATGAGAATTTTTTTATGATGAAATTCATGATAAAACACAGTAAAAGCCACATGGATATTTCATGTTGTATTTTAGTTGTCATTAGAATTGGTTCTTTCCAACCCTTTCTCAAAAGATAATTCTGTCACTGGTCCAAATATAAATCAGTAAAGGAAGACGTATTGTGCACCAGCCGCTGCGATATGACTGCAATGCAGTTATTAGAGGCATTAAACCCATTTCAATCAATCAATCAACCATTCAATGAATCAAAATAAGACTTAGTGTCATTTAACCCATTCCCAAACAAGACCTGGTTTTGACGACCCTAATTGAAAAGGCTTGGACAGTGTTGCATCTAGGGCGCGTGATCGCACGATTCCCGCTGATTTTTATTTCACTCCCCGATTTCAAAATTTCGTGGGTGGCAACTCCTGCAGAATAGGGAAAAATTGCCTGCTCTTCAAAAGTCAAAAGTCAGTGCGCAGCAAAATTGCATTTCACAAGAAAATTAAAAAATGTTTTTAAAAGATCGGTGAAATTCGCTAAAAAATTCTGATCCGAAAAAGGGTTTTCTTTCTACCTGGGAAATTCCCTAATGACGCAGTTGAATTAGGGGAAGTAACCCTGTTGGTAATAAGACACTCGGTTATTTCCGTAAACTGCAACCTAATTGTAGATTGGCCGAGAGAAGTTCCGATTGAAAACGACCACCCCTCGGCGATCTACGGAGAACGGAAATAGCCGAGAACTGCTGTGACTGTCAAATGACGTCTTTCATTGGATTTCAAGCGTGTAAACACAGTGTGTTGAAAATTACGAATGCGGAGTTCGTTTGAAATAGTAGAATAGATTGAAACCATATTTCTTAGGTTAGATAGATGCCACCGAAACGGATTACGAACTTTTCCAAGTCGGGTACTGACCTGCAACTGACGATTTGTTAGGCAGGGATGAACCGGTACAGGCCGGAATATGCGCCCGGTCACGGAAAGAAATAAAACATCACAGATTAAGGAATCGTTGAAAAAGACAATAATGTGCTGAAAGGGTATGTTATGTAAGCTTAGTTAAAAATCGAGTAAGAGAACCTCATGTACGACCCCCCTCATCAGCGTGTAGCTCTACCATACGATGTTTACACATGAGTTGAACAGAAGTCTATTTGCTGCGCGCTCAAAATTTTTACTCCCCCCTTTTGAAAATTTGATGGGGGATCTCCCCCTCTCTGAGCTAATCCTGGATGCAACACTGCTTGGAAAAACATTGAAACAATATTTTCTGTGCCATATTTTACACAAATCCTATCCTTAATAACATCCATTTGTCATTTGTGGCAGTTTTTGAAGTGGATCACCCTAAAATTTTGTCGTTTTGGAAATGGTGGGAAAGGTTTAATGAATATAGACTGCACATTATAGCATGGATGATAATGAGAAAATGCTGAAATTCAAAATTTGTTTTGATGTGCTATATCGACGTCAAAACTATGTTTTGTGCAGTAAATGGTCAATCATAAATCTTGCACTGACTTTTTGCATATAACTTCAGCAGAAGACAAACAAAAGAATATGTTTAAACAATTTTACCTCAAAAGATTGTTAGGAAAAAGTAACTATGAAACAAGAGCACATGCGAGACAAAAATGTTTAGGAATTGATTGAAGCTGTAGTTACAATGTTTTAGAATAACGCCAGCAACATGCGAGAGCAAAATGTTCAGCAATAATAATGTTCCATATGTAAATACTTGAAGCGACCGTATGATTGTCAAAGTTACATTTAGTACAAAGTTTATTGCGCAATAGATAGGTTCTAATGGCTTTTTACCACTTCCCTGTTGTATAAGATGGTCGTTTGGAAATTGTTCATTCCTCCTCCATGGAAGGAATTAACCCTTTCCCAAACAGCAAAATTTTAGACTTGTCCAAATTCAAAGAATGATGTTGCAGACAACAATAATTATTTTAAGTTGATGAAATTTTGAAAATCTTTCTTTTTGGGGTTAGAAAACATTGTGGAAAATGAAGAAATTGCTGGTTACAAAGACGCTGTTTTCCCAAAACTTTTCTTGTGAGGGCGTCAAAAAGCGTCTATGTGTGGTAATGGGTTAAATGAAGTTAATCCTTTCCCAAACAAGACCCGGTGTTTGTGGTATCCCTAGGGAATAAATTTGTTGCTGAATTCTAGAAAGACCTTTGCTTTGATTCCAATGTCAATATTCTGAAAAAGAAATGGAGTTTTTGAAGAGTTTTATGTAACACATTTTTATGCCCCCGATAGGGAGGCATCATAAATTTGACTTGTCCGTCTGTCCGTCCGTCCGTCTGTCCGTCATTCTGTCCAAAAACTTTAACATTGGCCATAACTTCCTTATTACTTAACATATTCGCTTCATACTTTACCACAACATTCCTTGGTACATTACCTTTCTGTAGGCACATACTTTGGTGACCTTGACCCCTGGATGACCTTGACCTTGAACATAGATTGGCCATAATTTAAAATCAAAGCGGTGTCGGGGGCATTGTCATCTTACAGTGACAGCTCTTGTTTCTATCAAATCTTCCACTGATGTAGCGAGTAATCTGCTGCCTCATTAAACAATCTATGTCTTTAAATAATCTTTGTCGTTAAACATGTATACACGGGTGGTAAACTTTGGAACGACCTCCAAAAAGAGGTAGTGAATTTCTGTTCCCATAGCACATCCGGGAACTCGCGAGGTCGGTCCAATGGCTAAAAACGTGTAAACAAAGGTAGGTGTCGGTGGTTCTTTTGATTGTTTTCTATGTTTCTAGCGAAAAATGGATAATTATGGCAATGCTATGTCGTGTAAAAATGACTTCTCGACGCATACGGTCCAAAACAGCGGTCGAAACCGAAGTAATTTCCGCTGGATCGTCTTTAAAAGTTCGAACACGATATTGCTTTTTCACAACAGTTTGTCAACAACTGTCACCTTTTGCATAATTTGCGGTTTTCCACAAAGAATACAGCCGTGGTACGCTCGCCCTGGGGAAACGAGCACTCTGTATTACATATCCTGTTAAAAATGGCAACGGAGCGCATTATTTAAGAAAATTATTGAGCAAATTCCAGAAGAGGTCGTTCCAATAAGGTGGAGCTTGTTCCAATTTGAATGAGATTGTTCCCAGTGCTCTCCTGTATTATTCAATGAAATTAATATCTGTGATATCAGACCAGCCAAACTCAGACAAAATGATGGCGTTTGAAATATCAGAATTATCGTCATATCAGAGTCGTCGTTTTGTCTTGTGTGGTGACTTTGTTTTACATGAAAGTCTGTATCTGATGTTTCTTAAACTCTACGCATGGATCTCTTGAAATACATTTTAGCTCACCTGAGCACGAAGTGCTCGAGATGAACTATTCTGCTCACTTTTTGTTCGTCGTCCGTTCGTCTGTCTGTCCGTATACACTCTAGCATCCACAAGCTTTATAAGCCAATCTTTAACAAACTTGGTCAAAATAATGATGGTCGTAAGTTCTTGGATGAGTTCGATTTTGGGTCTGATCGAACAAGAATGTACTGACTTATCTGCCTTTGAATGTCAAAAAGGCTGTTTTTGACTTTGTTTACACTCTAGCATCTACAAATATTGATCAATCAAGACAAGTCTTGGACAGAAAAGTTGATGATGATAATATCTTGGGCAGGTTTGATTTTCAGCCTGATTGAACGTCTGGAGTTATCTGTCCTTAATTTTGATAAAATTGCCATTTTCGACCTTGTTTTCGCTCTAGCATCCACAAATATTTATCAATCAACACAAACCTTGGAAAGAATATTGTTGAACAGTTATCTGCCTTTGATTTTGACAAAATTGCCATTTTCGATTTTGTTTTCACTAGTCTAGCAACCATAAATATTTTTCAATAAAAAAAAACTTAGACTGAATATTGTTGAACATAAGATCTTGCAAAGGTAAAACTTTCATCCTGATCAGAAGGATGATGCTTCTTGAGTTATCTGCCCTCGAATTTGACAAAACTGCACTTTTCGGCTTTACTTTCACTCTTCAGCATTCACTATTTCTTCGAACTAATCCAAGAACGTACGATCATCATTATTTTGACAAAGTTTTTTAAAATTAGCTTATGTTTGTGGATGCTAGAGTGTAGAAGGACAGACAGATAGACAGATGGACGGACGGACGACGGACAAAAAGTGACCACAATAGCTCACCTCGAGCACTTCGTGCTCAGGTGAGCTAAAATGCATTTCAAGAGATCCATGCATAGAGTTTAAGAAACATCAGAAACAGACTTTCATGTAAAACAAAGTCACCACACAAGACAAAACGACGACTCTGATATGACGATAATTCTGATATTTCAAACGCCATCATTTTGTCTGAGTTTGGCTGGTCTGATATCACAGACATTAATTTCATTGTATAAAATAGGAGAGCACTGAGAACGATCTCATTCAAATTGGAACAAGCTCCACCTTATTGGAACGACCTCTACTGGAATTTTCTCAATAATTTTCTTAAATAATGCGCCCCATTGCCATTTTTAATAGGATATGTAATACAGAGTGCTCGTTTCCACAGGGCGAGCGTACCAGGGCTGTATTCTTTGCGGAAAACCACAAATTATGCAAAAAGGTGACAGTTGTTGACAAACTGTTGTGAAAAAGCAACATCGTGTTCGAACTTTTAAAGACGATCCAGCGGAAATTACTTCGGTTTCGACCGTTGTTTTGGGCCGTATGCGTCGAGAAGTCATTTTTACACGACATAGCATTGCCATAATTATCCATTTTTCGCTAGAAACATAGAAAACAATCAAAAGAACCACGGACACCTACCTTTGTTTACACGTTTTTAGTCATTGGACCGACCTCGCGAGTTCCCGGATGTGCTATGGGAACAGAAATTCACTACCTCTTTTTGGAGGTCGTTCCAAAGTTTACCACCCGTGGTATAGGGGACTGATGTTAATGCGAGTCAAGAGGAGTAATTAGCTTTAACAACTTAAAAAGAATGTGAAGTCATTTGGCACGCTCGAGCTCTTATAGAAGATATTTAATGTGTCCTAGAGAAGAAAGTGGCTCTAAAAAATCACTCAAATTGCTGCCTTTACTGTCAAATCTGGTCTACATAGATATATTTGACATGTCTTGATAAAAGGGACCTTCTCGGAAATTTGAAACGCGTTAATTATGATCACACATGTGTTCCATACTGTGTGATCCAGATTCAAAATGTTTTGTCATTTTAATACTTTTATATGTCACACTGGTCTGATTAACCCATTACTGCACAGTGACTCCCTCACAAGAAAAGGCTTGAGAAACATTGTGGTAAAAGAAGAAATTGCTTGTGACAAGCAATTTCTTCATTTCCCACAGTTTTCCCACGCCAAAATGAAAAGATTTTTAATATTTCATCAACTTCTTTGAATTTGGAAAAGTCAAAAATTTTGTCATCTGGTTATGGGTTAAATTTTTTTGTTTCTGAAAGGGTTGAACTACTTTCACTAATGCTTTCAAATTCTTTCCAAATTCTAAGTTCTTAGTTTCAAGAAGGAACATTTTTGCATGGCGGGTGTCATATGGTAAAAAGATGATACAATAATTGATGTTGCGCTGCGTGTTTTACTACCTTTAGTTACACAATGGCAGTGTGGGGTAATCAAGTTTATTATTTGATTATTATTATGTTATTACCCCACCCACTCAACCTTAATGGTAAAAAGGAGGGTTGAATGTAAGGCAACGATGTTGTCAAATAATAAATCAAGCATCTTTTCTTGTGTTATAAAAACGAATGATTCTAGGAAACAATTGTGTTATAACCATGGTGTGCTTTTAACCCTTTCCCACACATTGACGCTTTTGGACACCCCACAAAATAGAGGCTTTGGAAAACATTGTGGAAAATGAAGAAATTGCTTGTGACAAGCAATTTCTTCATTTCCCACAATATTTGCTTTTAAGAAAGACCATTGGAGACTTCAAAACCTGGCATAGTTTGAAAAGGGTTAAAGTAAAATGTTAAGTTTTCAGACAGACAGAAGGACAGCCATAAACAATAATAATGCCCCTTGATCTTTTGATATATGCAAGTGCATAAAAACCACCTAATGAGTTTCATATCACATTTTTTCAATATCGTCAGCTTGCAAACAAATATTGTCTTTGTTTTACATTGTTGATTAAGACAAATCCGAAATAAACTGTCACTTGACGTCATATGCCACCATAAAAACAATTTAAGGTGACACATAACCTTCCGCAATTTAATAACTTCCACAGGTCAAACGGGAGGCAAACGACAAAAATAGCCACGTTTGGCACATGGCAAAAATGTAACATGTGACACATACGCCTAGCAAAAACAATTTATGAAATTTGAATTGACACTGTCTGCGTACTTTTGTCCAAGGCTCAGACAAACCATAAACCATGACACCTTTTACCTTTCCCTAAACAAGGCCTACTTTTGATGTCCCGAATAGCAAAAGGTTAAGAAAACATTGAGGAAAGAAAAGAAATGCTGACATTTTCTCCTCGCTCTCAAAATTTCCTGTGCTCTATTGTATACTAAAAGGTCCTATCTTTACTAGCTTTTAAATTAGAGTACTTTGCTCTTTTGGAAAGTGTAAATAGAAATCAAATTATCAAAAACATATCAGATCAATCTGTATATTGTAAAATAAGAGAATCGCACGGTGACATGTTCATAAACAATTGTGAAAAAATTGGTTGAATTATAGTTGGAAAGGTTACAAAACATCCTTGATAAAAAAATATATTTTGTCCCAGTAACCGAAATAATACTTAAAATTAAGGCTGGTTAAAATAGAGGGTATTTTGTATAAAGACAAATGAAGTATCACTCAGCCCTTACCCAAACAATGATACTTTTTGACATGACTAAGTTTGTTAAGTTTTGTAAAATATTGAAGAAAAGGAAGAAAATGCTGATAAACAGCATTTTCTTCCTTTTCATCCATATTTTCCAACACTTGAAATAGACTTATCATCTTATCATTCTATTTGACAAATTAAATGACTATATTATTTTGCATCATCAAGAAATCTTATGTCTTGGGAAAGTGGTTAGACAACATAATTAAATGGTCATGCATTCTTTGTAAAAAAAAAAACAATGTCAGGTATGCATGCTTGCATTTTAATCCATCATTAGTAAAATTACGTAAAACTTGTAGCTTGGGTCGGGAAGAACAGGACAGAATAGGGAAAAAAGGGCTTAGATAGCAATATTGAGCATGATGGATCAAGATCAGCTTGTGCCTTGATGCAGTCTGATCTGAAAAATTAACTTTAAATTACATAATGACGCCCCACAAGATAAATACTTTGGAAAACATTATAAAAAATGAAGAAATTGCTTGTAGCAAGCAATTTCTTCATTTCCCACAATTTTTTGTACCGAAAAAGACCAAAATGTGTAAAATTTTATTCTTTTGCATTATAGACTTGAGGTAATCATAATATGTTTTAAATTTTGCCCAACAAGACATGTTTTTGACATACGTGATAGAATAGGCTTGGTAAAACATTGAGGCAAAAGAAAAAAATGCTGATAATCAGCATTTTCTCCCTTTTCTCAATATTTTCAGAACTATATTATTCACCGATTCTATCTAAAGCTAAATTCATTTTGTCGTTTGGAGTATCTTTCAAATTCAAATAGTCTGAATTTTTGTCATTTGGGAAAGGGCAAAATTGGCTATTTTTTTAAAAAGAAAAATAAAGTCGGCAGGACACAATTGTTATTTAATGAATTTTGGTACATTTTCAGATCATGCATACAAAAGTCATCACAGTCCAGTTCACACATCGTCGGCAGGTTTCCATTTTATGTCAGAATCAGATTCCGGTACCTCATCGACAACTCCGCCATCCTCGCCACTTAGATGTAAAAATAAAAAAGGTACATAACTCTTGACTATTGTTTTACTGAGGCTTAAATGAAGCCTTTGTCATGGAGCCTGCTTATAAAACCAGTGATTTTTTATACGCCGCCGGAGGCGGACGTATATTGGCGTCATCTTCTCCGTCTGTCCGTCCGTCCATCCGTCCGTCCGTCCATCCGTCCATCCGTCCATCCGTCCGTACGTACGTCCACTTTTCTTGTCAACGCAACTCCTCCTAAGTTTCTGGCTGGATCTTATTGAAACTTGGTCAATGTTATCACCTCAATTGGTAGATGTGCATGAAGGAAGGATTTTATGGTTCGTCGATTTTTGCCTGAGTTACGCCCCTTAAAAACTTAGTCTCTGGGGCTTATTGAAATTGCAGCCTTGTCAACGCAACTCCTCCTAAGTTTCTGGCTGGATCTTCTTGAAACTTGGTCAATGTTATCACCTCAATTGGTAGATGTGCATGAAGGAAGGATTTTATGGTTCGTTGATTTTTGCCTGAGTTATGCCCCTTAAAAACTTAGTCTCTGGGGCTTATTGAAATTGCAGCCTTGTCAACGCAACTCCTCCTAAGTTTCTGGCTGGATCTTCTTGAAACTTGGTCAATGTTATCACCTCAATTGGTAGATGTGCATGAAGGAAGGATTTTATGGTTCGTCGATTTTTGCCTGAGTTACGCCCCTTAAAAACTTAGTCTCTGGAGCTTATTGAAATTGCAGGCTTGTCAACGCAACTCCTCCTAAGTTTCTGGCTGGATCTTCTTGAAACTTGGTCAATGTTATCACCTCAATTGGTAGATGTGCATGAAGGAAGGATTTTATGGTTCGTCGATTTTTGCCTGAGTTACGCCCCTTAAAAACTTAGTCTCTGGGGCTTATTGAAATTGCAGGCTTGTCAACACAACTCCTCCTAAGTTTCTGACTGGATCTTAATGAAACTTGGTCAATGTTATCACCTCAATTGGTAGATGTGCATGAAGGAAGGATTTTATGGTTCGTGGATTTTTGCCTGAGTTATGCCCCTTAAAAACTTAGTCTCTGGGGCTTATTGAAATTGCAGGCTTGTCAACACAACTCCTCCTAAGTTTCTGGCTGGATCTTAATGAAACTTGGTGGATGTTATCACCTCAATTGGTAGATGTGCATGAAGGAAGGATTTCATGGTTCATTGATTTTTGCCAGAATTATGCCCCCTTCAATCTTAGTCTCTGGGGCTTAATGATATTTCAGCCTCGTGATAGAAATTCCTTCCAGGTTTTTCACTGGATATTTATAAAAACCTTTTTGTGAACACAATTTTTTAAAGGTTTTTCAGTGAATATTTATAAATCCTTGTCAATGTCATTTTTTTGTCTCAAGTTTTATAAGTGGCGGCGTATATTGTGACGATGGCACTCTTGTTTACAATTTTAAGACTGTGAGTCCTGAGGACTCGCTGGATTCTATATCAATGAGTCCAGCTACTAGCTTAGTGAATCCAATGCACTATTTTTAATAGGAAATCTGTAACTAGAAAGACCTGAAGGTCTTGAGTCGCTCCACAGGCCTGAATTTCTTATGGTTCAAGCTGAAAATTACACAAAGGCAATGTCTTATCGTCACCAACATTCTGTTCTAGTTTTGTCTTGATTAGTCCATATTTGTAGATGCTAGAGTGAAATCAAAGTCAAAATAGAGCCGAAAATGGCAATTTTGTCAATTTCAAGGGCACATGGCTCATGATATAAAATTCAGATCAAGCTGAAAATTATACCAAGGCAAGATCTTATGGTCACCAATATTCTGTACAAGTTTTGTCTTGATTAATCAGTATTTGTAGTTGCTAGAGTGAAAACAAAGTAAAAATAGAGCCGAAAATGGTAATTTTGTCAATTTCAAGGGCACATAACTCATGATGTAAAATTAAGATCAAGCTGAAAATTACACCAAGGAGAGATCTTATAGTCACCAACATTTTGTCAAAGTTTTGTCTAGATTTGTCAATATTTGTAGTTGCTGGAGTGAAAACATGTCAAAATAGAGCCGAAAATAGCAATTTTGTCAATTTCAAGGGCACATAACTCATGATGTAAAATTCAGATCAAGCTGAAAATTACACCCAGGCAGGATATTATGCTTATATATATTCTGTCCAAGTTTTGTCTTGATGGGTTGATATTTGTAGATTTTAGAGCAAAAACAAAGTCAAAACCAGCTATTTTTGACATTCAAGGGCAGATAACTCAGGTTATTCTGGTTCGATCAAAATTCTTTGAAGGAATCTGAGAAAGGGTCACCCAAGGATCATTCCTGAGAAGTTTGGTTGAAATCCATCCAGTAGTTTCTGAGGAGAAGATTTTTAAAGAAAAAGTTTACGGACGCACGCACGCACGCACGGACGCACGACGGACACACCGCCATGACAATAGCCCGCTGGCCTGAAAGGCCAGTGGAGCTAAAAATTGTTGCATCCTGGGACTCGCTAGAATTAAAACTTTGCATCCCAGAGACCAAATTGTGAGTAAATGTAGCAGGATGCGCAGGTAAAAAAATCACTGTAAAACGCTGCCATCCTGGCCACTTTGGTGAAAAGGGTAGATATTTCTTGACAATTATTTTACTGTTGCGTAAGCTATTCTCACGTGACGCTTTTTGAAGTCCCACAAGATAATGGCTTAGGAAATCATTGTGGAATTTGAAGATTTGCATTAGTCCATGGGCCCATAACCGAAACCCTCCCCCCCTAGTGGGATTTTTGAAGACTTATATTTTCTTGAAGCTTATGATGTATAGTAATGGATTCAGGTTGTTGTTCAATTTAAAACTGCTGGATAAGCAAATGGCGGGCTCGTTACCATGGCAACCGTCCATTTTTCTACATTCCAGCGCTTGGATCAATTAATTGCAATAAAAATACTTATTTTTGTCATAAATCTTTCAAAATAGTTTTAAATTATTACCAAGATATTTCTCTCACAATATAGATATTTTTTAGAAAATTTGCTAATTTGCATATTCATGAATATTAATGAGAAAGTAGAAAAATGTGTTTAATTTGCTAAAAACAAGACTTTACTAGTAAATTTAGACCTCCCTATCAGGTAGGATTTTTGAAGATCTATATTTTCTTGAAGCTTATGATGTATTTCAATACATTCACATTGTTATTTGATTTAAAAATGCTGGATAAGCAAGTAATTGGCTTGTTACCATGGTAACCACCCATTTTCATTTGTTCCAGCGCTTGGATCAATTAATTTCAATAAAATAACTTATTTTGGAAAGAAAAAAATGAGGCTAGTTTTAAAATGTTGTCATTACATTTCTCTCACAACCAAGATACTTTTCAGAAAATTTGCTAATTTGCATATTCGTGAATATTAATGAGATTGTGGAAAATATGTGTTTAATTTGCAAAAAGGCGGCTTTACTAGTTTACTAGTGAACAGAAACCCTCCCCACCATGTGGGAATTTTTAAGACCTGTATTTTCTTGAAGCGCAGGAAACATGTTAATGAATTCAGGTTTTTGTTTGAATTGAAAGTGCTGGATAAGTAAATGACAGGCATGTTACCATGGCAACTGCTCATTTTCCTACGTTTCAGTGAGTACTTGGATCAATTACTAGTAATTGCAATAAAATATTTTAAAATACTTATTTAAGATATACACTTATTTTGGTAATGAAACATAAGACTAGTTTTAAAATTTCAAATAGACATTTTTCTTGAAATCATTTTTATTTAGTTAATTTACATATTCATGAATATTAATGAGAAAGTAGAAATATGTGTTTAATTAGCTAAAACAAGGCTTTTCTAGGGAATAAATATGCTGAGGCATTTCGTTTTTATAATACTTTATGTTTCAAATGGATAAGAACGCTATTAGATCAATAATAAGTTCATAAACCACTCATCAGCTACACAGAACAAGCGAATATGGGCTTATTCGCATTCACAATTATTTGCATACTTTCTCTAAATGGCAAATAAATCTCAAATATTCTCTAATTATGTTAATGAATTTCATTTTTGCATCTTTTTCCCTAAATTCTGTACTTGTTGTGTTTGAAAATTAAAAGTTCATGATTTCATGATTTACCAATTAAAAGGAAGAATCTTAACAATAAATATATGCTCTAAAAAATTACCGTATAAATGACAATAAAATTCCATTTAGCGCAAGTGACATGCTGAAAACTTTAACCTACTTTCTTTGATATTTTTCTATGTGAAATACAGTTTTCTTTTATACAAGAAACTTTATTATTTTAAAGTTAAGTACTAAAAATATGTAAAGCGTTTTTAATAATGAATTCCCGTTGGAGTACATGTATTATACCATTTTTGCCTTGTAATGCATGCTTTTTTACATTAAAATTTTGCTCCAAGTTTAAACTTAACAATACTATTGGAGACATGCTGTGCAGAAGAGAAATCTTCCCAACCACTTCTATTGATTGGAATGCTATGTTACAAGAACACAATTTACCAAATATATTCTAATAAA
Source organism: Fragum sueziense (assembly GCA_963680895.1). NCBI lineage: Eukaryota > Metazoa > Mollusca > Bivalvia > Cardiida > Cardiidae > Fragum > Fragum sueziense. Next base: position 8,053,262 of record OY804596.1, read on the forward strand.
TGATAGTCGAAACTGGACAATTTCATATTTGCATTGTCATGTGCATTAATTGGTGATTTAAAATTGCCTATAATAGCAATTTAATTATTAATTTCTTTATCAAATTGCATTCGAGTGACATCGTTTTACACCTTTATAATTCAGGATACTAATATGTGATAATATAAACAGTTATAAATTGTACATATGTACCTTATTGGATACCAGTACTTCGAAAACACTTGATTTGTGAGGAATCCTCTTACTCGTGTAACAAAATGTTGTTTTGAAAGATTTCGTTTAAATAGCAAACACAATTTGCAATTTCTGTTGATTATGATGAGAGGGAAACACATCATATTCCAACTTGTCGTGTTTTAATATGTCGCTGGCCGAAAATTTGAAATCCTTTGTTTTGTTATCAGTTTTTATACGCCCGAAGGGTCGTATTATGTTATGGCCCCGCTCGTCCGTCCGTCTGTCTGTCCATCTGTCCGTCCGTTAGCAATTTCTTGTGTGCGCAACTCCTCCTACAGTTTTTATCGGAATTCAATCAAACTTGCCACAATGAATCTTCATGGTGTCTAGTTGTGCATACCGCTTAGGGAATTCAATTAACTCTTTTCGTTCTTGAATTATCTGCCCTTGACTTAAAAAAATGTCCATTTTCTTGTGTGCGCAACTCCTCCTACAGTTTTGATCAGAATTTGATCAAACTTGCCACAATGAATCTCCATGGTGTGTAGTTGTGCACACCGCTTATGGAATTAAGATAACTGTTTTCGTTCTTGAATTATCTGCCCTTGAATTTAAGAAAAAATGCCCATTTTCTCAAAAATGCCCATTTCCTCAAAAATGCCCATTTTCTCCTGTGCGCAACTCCTACAGTTTCTATCAGAATTTAATCAAACTAGCCACAATAAATCTATCTGGTGTCTTGTTGTGCAAACAAAATTTTGATAACTTTCCATGTTTGAATTATCTGCCCTTGAATTGAAAAAATGGCCAATTTTACTGACAAGCCCCTCTCGGGCGTATATGCGCCGCTCTGCGAAGCTCTTGTTAGATATGCTCGTGCATTTTCTTAATTCATTTCAAACATCTTCACAACAACAATCTAACCTCAGGATGAGGTCAAATCCATAAAATGCAAGGGCTAAATATTAATAATACATATAAGCAATTTCCAATCAACCAAGGAATCTGCGATTTATATATGTCATTATATGTGCACAAACTTGTCTAAATATACGGTTATCAGAAAGCCTTTTCACAAAAAAGGAGTAGCCTGCTATGGTTCGACACTTGTATGGAAACGGGAATGAAGGTTAAACATGCATAATGAGTTTACTGGTCTTCTGTACCATCTTATTCTCAAGTAAAATATCGTGGTGGGGGGGGGGGGGGGTTATAACGCGACAGAGAAACTTAAGAAGATGATGCTCGGTCTGAAGGCACTGTCGACGGTATGTGTCATAAATTCACAGACCTGGTATACTTGATGAGCGAATTAAAGTAAGAAATTGTCCATGCATTATCATTTTCAACATATTGCTTGATCGCTAAAGGATGCACAAACTTACAGACTGTTTAGTCTAAAATTCCTCAACGATAAGCAAATGACAAAGAGATTACCAGTACTTGTTGCATTCTTATGAACGAAAAAATGTCCAGAGTCCTAGGTACGTTGGTGTGGAATCCCAAAGGCCAAGAAAATTATTCAATATTTTACAGACAAGGTTCAGAATTCAATGTTTTTGGACAATTGGGGGTTGCAATAAAATATTTTGTTGGACATATTACTCAAGAAATGTACAATTAACGAAGCATGCTATGCCAAGTTACTAGACAATCTGAAGCAGACCATGCGTAAGCAACGTTGCGGCAAACGCTCAAAATGTGACCGCTGCTTGCAACAAGAAATTACATTAGTACACAATTGCCAAAGTACAATGGATGCTGTCGAGAAAAATGGGTATCAATCAATCACACTCTTCCTATCCACATGACCTTGCTGCTATCGACTTCTTTCCTAAAAGGGATATGAATGGTTGCAATTTTTAGTCTCCTGAAAAAAGTTATTGAGGCAGTTTAGGTGTGGTTCTTTGGAAAGTTCTCGGACTTCTTTACTTCTGGACTGATGTCACTTGACCACCTTTAAAGTTGATTAATTTGAGTTTAACTCCTTGTACAACTGCTATGGTCATATTGTTTGGTCAAAGCTCATAGGTTTGGATGGAAAGTATTTGAAGAGAAAATATGTCGATCTAAACATAAAGGTTAGGTCAGTTATTCATTGACCCATGCTCGAATTTGAGCATTTAGGCAGATTACATAAAATAAATGTTATTGTATTGTATTATATGTCATGTACATTAACAGTGAAGAAGCCATTTTAGCGTGGCAAAATTGTTGATATTAGTGTTTTGTTTTCAACATATCCACCCCACAAAAAAGAGCTTAAACGCTTTATTACCAAAATGTGCCTTAATGTCTTTATACCCTCTATAACACCTATTATCCAAAGCGTCCCTTGTCCATGTAAGACCTAAAACCTTCATACAAAAAGATGCCAATGACATACTCCAATGTGGACTCATTATCAAAGAATCGTGTGTATGGTTTCTGTCAAAGAGGCAAAATGCTTATCTCTCCTAGAAAATAATCAATTTGGATTTTCTTCAGTACTTAATTAACGGGAATGGGGATTTATTACCATTTATACGGTAATTAGGACCTTTCTGGAAATATATATTTTCAAGGTTATGTCATTTATTTACTTATTGAATCTTGTAGCTTCAATAACAAATTGAAATACATATGAAAATACAATATTAAGTGCAGAAGATTTGCAGACATGAAAAACATTTACATCATTTTTGCATATTTGAGATTTTGGCGGCCATTTTGAAAATTAAAAAAAATGATTAAAAAAGCCTATTATAAGCATGGCAACACTCTTTTAGATTTAATATACTCAATTTTCCTAAGAAACGATCTCATTTACATACAGAACATGATAACAAATTATAGGGCAGTGATATTTCGATATTTAGTCAAGTGGTCATTTTGCGGCGGCCATCTTGAAAATCATTTGAAATGTCGAGTATATCATAGAATGTCGATAGTCAACACTTTTATTTTTATTACAAGGCATCTTATAAACACTTTAATACAAATTCTAGCAATTATTCGCTGTGGAACTGATTTCCAAATGCAAAGTAAATATAAACAAGGGCAATATCTATACTATTTTTCTCTTGTTTTACATATTCAAGGGGCATAATTCGTGCTAATTTTGGTGTGAAATCATCTTTTACTATTTAACGGTGTGAATTGATAAAATCTATAAGCATTTTAGTCATTTGCACTTAAATTTGGGTTATTTTGGATCCCATGAATGTGTATATGGTGAGTTATAAACAAGTATTTTTTGTAATTCAAGGGGAGATAATCAATCGTTCCGCATATGCTTATCCAGCACTTATATATCAAACAACAAGTTGCATTTGAAAGGGAATTCATTAAGCTTTACAATGATATAGGTGTCATAAAATCCCGGTAGGGGGGGACCTAGGGTGTAGCCAGCCCACGGACTACATGTGGACCAATATTGCTGTTGTTTGGGAAAGGGTAAAAAGATGAGAGCTGACAATGACGCTTATAACACCTAAATATCAATGTTAATCTTATCAAACCGAATGATGTTGGTACTAAAAGCGGCGATAGGATCTTTGAAAAGGGCCCCTATAGGATTCTAGGCAACTGTGTTTCGAGATCAGCATGCAGTCAAATACAGTCTAATAAGGACCCATGCTACTAACTTTTAAGTCATGAAGAAGCTATTAGAGAACAATGTTGATCTTGATCAGACTGGGTATGCATAGGCTTATCTGTATCCATATGGTTCTCAAATGCCAAAAGGGGCCTTGTTTAGGAATCCTGGCCCTATTATAATTGAAAGTCTTTGAATGCACATTTCAAATAAGTGCAAACAATATCAGGTTTTGATTTTAAATAATTTGTTAGAATACTTTTATCACTCTCATCTGGGGCTTTGTGAATCTTCAGATATATTTCTGTTTTGTCTTACTGTGAATTAGATATGAAGATTTATGTCCATTTCAGGTCGCAAGCCAAAGAGTCCAGTAGACTACCATCATCTTAGCCAGCCAAAAAGAAAGAGAGAAAGTAAGTCCTCATGATTATGATCGCTTTTCAACAAAAAACTCGTAACTGCAATTTGTTTAAAGCTGCAGTTACAAGGTTTTTGTTGAAAAGCATTGATACAACCTGGGATCTCAAAAAGAGGTCACTTATAGCATTACAAACAGCATTGTTTCACAATCAACCTGTAACTAACTTCAGTCCGACCGGGATCCATGCTGCCGTCTTACAGTGGTTACATGTCATGAAGAAGCTACTAGAGACCAACATGGTTCATGATCAGACTGCATGCAGGCTGATCTTGAACCATGTTGGACTCAAAAGCCTCAAATCACCCTTAAAGGACCCTTTTCAAGATCCTGGCTCAAATGTAAGCTGGCTGATCTTTGTCTATGGTGCCTGACTTGAAAAGTGGACAGGATATTCATTACACTCTTTCAAATGACACAAGTTAAAGGGTAACAATAATATGTCTAGAAATTTTAAAAGTACATATCAAAAAATACCAAATTGGTTGAAACTAAAGATATTTAAACTAGTGTAAGTACAAATGAAAATTATAAGCTGTTACAATATTGTTGCTCTAAACCATTATTATTTGAAATATTCTTGAATTCAGATTGACTTTATTATGAGAAATAAAAAATAATTCTATTACAAATTTAATGTAGTAGACAAAAACTAGGATAAATTCTGCAATAAAATGTCTGTTAAAAGCTTATGTCGGGGCTACTTTAAGAGTTCTCTCTTTAAGGGTTAATGTGAAAAGTCGGTAGAATATGATTCAGTTTGTATATAACAGACTTTAAAGGGGCCTATGCTAGGTTTTCAGGGATCTGGGGACCGTTTTACTAACAAACTTACGAACATTTTTAAAACAACAACAAATCTGATTGGCCCAATAATTACTGTTATTATTTCTCTTTCAATCAGATGTGTTGTTACAAGGTTTTTGCAAAAATCTATGTTAGTAAAACGCGGCCCAGAACAACATGGGGACAGTCAGAGTTTGTTTTGTTGTATGGTGCATTGCATTGTGTAGGACCAAAAAGAAAGGAATTTTAGCGCTGATACCAAGTTTTTCACTATTTATCAAGGTCAAGTTTCCTATAAATGTCACTATAAATATAAATAGCGGGTAGTCTAATTATACACAGACTTGATTCAGAAGGACTAAATGAACATTATTAGTCCCCCACCGGTTACCGGTTGGGGGACTATAGGTTTGCTCGATTCCGTCTGTCCGTCTGTCCGTCCGTCCGTCTGTCCGTCACACTTTTGTCCGGGCAATATCTTCTAAACCATATGTGCTAACAACTTCAAACTTGGTACACTTATAGATCTCATTGAGGAGAAGTGTCATGTTCAAGAACCGTTACTCTGCCACGCCCACTTTTTGAGTTATTGCCCTTTGTTGTTTTTACCCTTACATTCTTGTCCGGAATGTATCTCCTAAACTATGTGTGCTAGCAACTTCAAACTTTGTACACTTATAGATCTCATTGAGGAGAAGTGTCATGTTCAAGAACCATAACTCTGCCACGCCCACTTTTTGAGTTATTGCCCTTTGTTGTTTTTACCCTCACATTCTTGTCCGGAACGTATCTCCTAAACTATGTGTGCTAGCAACTTCAAACTTTGTAAACTTATAGATCTCATTGAGGAGAAGTGTCATGTTCAAGAACCGTTACTCTGCCATGCCCACTTTTTGAGTTATTGCCCTTTGTTGTTTTTAGCCTTACATTCTTGTCCGAATCATATCTCCTAAACTATAAGTGCTAGCAACTTCAAACTTTGTACACTTATAGATCTCAATTAGGAGAAGTGTCATGTTCAAGAACCGTTACTCTGCCACGCCCTTTTTTTTTTGAGGTATTGCCCTTTGTTGTTTTTAGCCTTACTTTCTTGTCCGCATCATATCTCCTAAACTATAAGTGCTAGCAACTTCAAACTTGGTACACTTATATATCTTATTGAGGACAAGTGTCATGTTCAAGAACTGTTATTCTGCCACACCCACTTTTTGAGTTATTGCCCTTTGTTGTTTTTACCCTTGCATTTTTGTACGGAATTTATCTCCTAAATCATAAGTGCTAGCAACTTCAAACAAAACCTAATGTGCTAGCAACTTCAAACTTTGTAAACTTATAGATCTCATTGAGGAGAAGTGTCATGTTCAAGAACTGTTACTCTGCCATGCCCACTTTTTGAGTTATTGCCCTTTGTTGTTTTTAGCCTTACATTCTTGTCCGAATCATATCTCCTAAACTATAAGTGCTAGCAACTTCAAACTTTGTACACTTATAGATCTCAATTAGGAGAAGTGTCATGTTCAAGAACCGTTACTCTGCCACGCCCTTTTTTTGAGGTATTGCCCTTTGTTGTTTTTAGCCTTACTTTCTTGTCCGCATCATATCTCCTAAACTATAAGTGCTAGCAACTTCAAACTTGGTACACTTATATATCTTATTGAGGACAAGTGTCATGTTCAAGAACTGTTATTCTGCCACACCCACTTTTTGAGTTATTGCCCTTTGTTGTTTTTACCCTTGCATTTTTGTACGGAATTTATCTCCTAAATCATAAGTGCTAGCAACTTCAAACAAAACCTAATGTGCTAGCAACTTCAAATTTTGTATACAGTTATAGATCTAGTAAGTAGGAGATATATTATAAGAAAGGATTTTTAGCTCACCTGAGCACGAATGTGCTCATGGTGAGCTATTGTGATACCGCTGTGTCCGGCGTCCGTCGTCCGTCGTCCGTCGTCCGTCGTCCGTCGTCCGTCAAACTTTGCCTTGTGTGCACTCTAGAGGCCACATTTTTTGCCCAATCAACCTGAAATTTGCTCAGAATGATTGTCTTGATGAAATCTCGGACAAGTTCGAAATTGGGTCATCTGGGGTCAAAAACTAGGTCATGGGGTCAAATCTTAGAAAAACCTTGTGTGCACTCTAGAGGCCACATTTTTTGCCCAATCAACCTGAAATTTGCTCAGAATGATTGTCTTGATAAAATCTCGGACAAGTTTGAAATTGGGTCATCTGGGGTCAAAAACTAGGTCACGGGGTCAAATCTTAGAAAAACCTTGTGTGCACTATAGAGGTCACGTTTTTTGCCCAATCAACCTGAAAATTGCTCAGAATGATTGTCTTGATGAAATCTCGGACAAGTTCAAAATTGTGTCATCTGGGGTCAAAAACTAGGTCACGGGGTCAAATCTTAGAAAAACCTTGTGTGCACTCTAGAGGCCACATTTTTTGCCCAATCAACTTAAAATTTACTCAGAATAATTGTGTTAATAAAATCTCGGACAAGTTCGAAATTGGGTCATCTTGGGTCAAAAACTAGGTCACTGGGTCAAATCTTAGAAAAACCTTGTCTGCACTATAGAGGTCACATTTTTTGCCCAATCAACCTGAAATTTGCTCAGAATGATTGTTTTGGTGAAATCTTGTACAAGTTTGAAATTGGGTCATCTGGGGTCAAAAACTAGGTCACGGGGTCAAATCTTAGAAAAACCTTGTGTGCACTCTAGAGGCCACATTTTTTGCCCAATCAACCTGAAAATTGATCAGAATTATTGTCTGGATAAAATCTCGGACAAGTTCGAAAGTGGGTCATCTGGGGTCAAAAACTAGGTCACGGGGTCAAATCTTAGAAAAACCTTGTGTGCACTCTAGAGGCCCCATCTTTTGCCCAATCAACCTGAAATTTGCTCAGAATGATTGTCTTGATGAAAGCTTGGACAAGTTTGAAATTGGGTCATCTGGGGTCAAAAACTAGGTCACGGGGTCAAATCTTAGAAAAACCTTGTGTGCACTCTAGAGGCCACATTTTTTGCCCAATCAACCTGAAAATTGATCAGAATTATTGTCTGGATAAAATCTCTGACAAGTTCGAAAGTGGGTCATCTGGGGTCAAAAACTAGGTCATGGGGTCAAATCTTAGAAAAACCTTGTGTGCACTCTAGAGGCCCCATCTTTTGCCCAATCAACCTGAAAATTGATCAGAATTATTGTCTGGATAAAATCTCGGACAAGTTCGAAAGTGGGTCATCTGGGGTCAAAAACTAGGTCACAGGGTCAAATCTTAGAAAAACCTTGTGTGCACTCTAGAGGCCCCATCTTTTGCCCAATCAACCTGAAATTTGCTCAGAATGATTGTCTTGATCAAAGCTTGGACAAGTTTGAAATTGGGTCATCTGGGGTCAAAAACTAGGTCACGGGGTCAAATCTTAGAAAAACCTTGTGTGCACTCTAGAGGCCACATTTTTTGCCCAATCAACCTGAAAATTGATCAGAATTATTGTCTGGATAAAATCTCGGACAAGTTCGAAAGTGGGTCATCTGGGGTCAAAAACTAGGTCACGGGGTCAAATCTTAGAAAAACCTTGTGTGCACTCTAGAGGCCCCATCTTTTGCCCAATCAACCTGAAATTTGCTCAGAATGATTGTCTTGATGAAAGCTTGGACAAGTTTGAAATTGGGTCATCTGGGGTCAAAAACTAGGTCACGGGGTCAAATCTTAGAAAAACCTTGTGTGCACTCTAGAGGCCACATTTTTTGCCCAATCAACCTGAAAATTGCTCAGAATGATTGGCTTGATAAAATCTCGCACAATTTTGAAATTGGGTCATACGGGGTCAAAAACTAGGTCATGGGGTCAAATCTTAGAAAAACCTTGTGTGCACTCTAGAGGCCACATTTGTTGCCCAATCAACCTGAAAATTGATCAGAATGATTGTCTTGGTGAAATCTCGGACAAGTTTGAAATTGGGTCATCTGGAGTCAAAAACTAGGTCACGGGGTCAAATCTTAGAAAAACCTTGTGTGCACTCTAGAGGCCACATTTTTTACCCAATCACCCTGAAAATTGATCAGAATGATTGTCTTGATCAATTTTCAGACAAGATTGAAATTGGGTCATCTGAGGTCATAAACTAGGTCATGAGGTAAAATCTTTGTAAAACCTTGTGTGCACTCTAGAGGCCACATTTTTGCCCAATCAACCTGAAAATTGATCAGAATGATTGTCTTGATCAATTCTAGGTCACGAGGTCAAATCTTAGATAAACCTTGTGTGCACCCTAGAGGTCACATTCTTTGTCCAATCAACCTGAAAATTGGTTTACAAAAAAAAGTTATTATATCAGGTGAGCGCTTCAGGGCCAATGGCCCTCTTGTTTGTTATCCGGTGGGGGACTCCTGTATTGCATCGCAATCCGACATGCACTTGTTTGAAATTTCCTAGGACATAGATAACCAAGCTATATAGCTTGAACAATCCATTCGATTTTTCTTGAATACTCCAACAACCTAGCATGGGTCCCTTTAAACCAAGCATTGAAATCTGCTGCAGCCATGGCATAGTTGGTAGTTTGTCAGATTCTCAATAGTAGGGTCCTGGGTTCCATTCCTGGCTGCAGCAAATATCATTTCTGACATTTTGTCTTCCACCAATGGTTGGATAACTGTAAACTTATGTGGGATGAGCAGCTGGAGGTTTGTGAAAGGGTGTTTTGTTAAAACTGGCGAGAGAAATGAAAGCAATCCATGGTTAGGTGCTCTAGCTACCATGATACAACTGAAATACCATTATGTGGGAATGGGTTAACCCTTTCCCACACATTGACACTTTCGGACGCCTTACAAAATAAAGGCGTTGGAAAACATTGTGGAACATGAAGAAATTGCTTGTGACAAGCAATTTCTTCATTTTCCATGATGTTTTCTACCAAGAAAGACCAAGAATTGTTAAATTTTGTTCACAATGGAACTTGTCGTCTGCAACACCTGTGAGTTTGGACTAGGCTAAAATTTTGTTGTTTGGTAATGGGTTAAAGAGAAACAAATTATCTACTTTGAGTCAGTTTGTGACCTGTAGACAAGCCTATTGATTCCTGCCTTCTATATTTAATTTTATATTTTCTTCTCAAGAAATCATCTGACATCCTTGAACCTTTCTTAAACAAGTCATTGTTTTGACATCACTGATAGAATAATCTTGGGAAAACATTGAGGCAAAAGAAGAAAATGCTGATAACCAGCATTTTCTCCTTTTGCCTCAACCTTTTCGGTGTTGTATATAAATCATATCATCATCAACATGCATTAGGCAACTGAAACAGCTTTCAAATTCGGGCAGTCCAAATTCTCGCTATTTGTGAAAGGGTTAACCCTTTCCAAAACAAGACCTGATTTTGACGACCCTGGTGGAATAGGCTTGGGAAAATATTGCGACAAAAGAAGAAACTGCTGATGACCAGCAGTTTTTCCTTTTGTCTCAATATTTTCTATGCCACATTTTACTCAAATTCCATCTTTAAGATTGTCTATTTTGTCATTTGTGGCAGTTTTCCAATGGATCACCCTAACATTTTGTTGTTTGTGAAAGGGTTAATTTTCTATTTTCTTCACTAGCAATGATCTGTCAACCTGAAATATCAAACAAGAAGACAACAAAACTTACTCTAGGGAATTAAACAACCCTTCCCATGCCTTTCTTACTTTTAAACATTTCCAAGACAATCCTTATGTTTTGATGTCTCTTAAACAATCTTTCTTATGCCTTTCTTACTCAAAATTGATTGACTGAATGGCGCTTAACCTTTCCCAAACAAGGCTAGGATTTGACGTCCTGTATATACAAGGTGTTTGGAAAGTGTTTAGGCAAAAGAAAAAAATGCTGATTTCAATTTGGACTTGTTTGAAATATTTTCCTTTGGTAAATTTTAAAGATTGGTTTATTGGGCTAAATGTTGTCTTCAATAATTCGTCAATTACTTTGTGGTTGCTTGTGGGCCTATCCCATCTTTGCAAGCCAAGGGTGACATCTACTACGAAACGTCGTTTCTGTATTCACCCTTGGCGCATTTAGTCCGATTTTCTTGGTCTCCTGGAAAGCGTTTTCATTGGTTCCAGCGAGGTCTCGCTGGAACCAATCAGATTGTCGACTGACACATTTGTCAGTAACCAAATCATGACAACGGGCGGGAAAAAGCATTGCATTTGCAACTCAAAATTGCGAAGATGGGCGATTTTTCCTAAGAATTTCACTGCAATAGACAGGAATTCCTTAACTTTAATCGACGAATTATTATACTTTCGACAATTCGACCAAAAAAGCAGCTAACTTTTACATAATCCGCATGACGTTTGACGCGAAAGACAATGCGCGTTAATGACGTCATCAATAATGGACGTAAACAACCAGCAGAACAACCGCTAGGCGGCGCTTCGCGATTTCAAGAAAATCGGACTAAATCCGCCAAGGGTGAATACAAACGTAGGTGGGTTCAACCTTGGCTAGCGAAGATGGGGCCTATCCATGTGTCTTTGCATTTCTTAAACCACTGCATGCACTCATTTACAAAACTTTTCAAGGCATAGGAAATATTGAGGGAAATGGGGAGAATGCTGATTATCTGCACTTTCTTCTTTTGCTTTAATGTTTCCACAAGACTTTTCTCAGTGAGACATCAAAATCTGAATGTCTTGTTTAGAAATTGTTAAGAGTGTTTGACCTTTTCCTGAAATTGTTGAAATTTAGGATTGTTTGTCGGTAGAACTTAAAGGCAGAATAACACTTAACATCTTGCAAATTTTCCGAGAACTTCGTACAAAAAAATAAATATATATTATTAAAATATGGTCTTTAAATTGCATATATGCCAAATCTTAGCTTTCTACCTTGTGTATTGGCTTAGATGTCGACGGATTTAAAGCCCCATGATTTTTTGTCCCGGGGATAATATTTACAATAATGGAACATATGGGGTTTTAAATCCGTCGACATCCTAGCCAATACACAAGATAGAAAGCTAAGATTTGGCATAGATGCAATTTAAAGGCCATATTTTCATAATACATATTTATTTTGTACCAAGTTCTTGAAAAATTTGCATGGTTTTAAGTACCATTCCCCCTTTAAAGAAATCTAGTACTCTATCCTGATTTATTGGAAAACATCATTTTCATAAAACTCTGTGAGTGTTGCTAGGAAACCTATTTTTAAATGCATAAAGTCAACAATCTATTTTTTCCAGAGACCTTATGATGTTGATAAGTTTAACCCTTTCCCAAATGAAAATTAACCCCTTCACAAACGACAAAATTTTAGGGTGATCCTATTTAAAAGCTGTTGCAGACAACAAAATGAATGTTGTTAGAGATGAGATTTGTGTATGATATAGCTCAGAAAATATTGAGACAAAAGGAGAAACTGCTGATTATCAGCAGTTTCTTCTTTTGTTTCAATGTTTTCCCAAGCCTTTTTTTATTTAGGAAGTCAAAACCAGGTCTTATTTGGGAATGTGTTAACCCATTACCACACAATGACTCTTTTAGATTCCCCACAAAGTAATAGCCTTTGAAAACATCATGGAAAATGAAGAAATTGCTTGTGACAAGCAATTTCTTCATTTCCCACAATGTTTTCCATCCAAAAAGACCTAAAAATAGAAGATTCTATTAACTTGAAATTGTCGTCTGCAACATCGTTGGAATTGGACCAGTCTAAATCTTTTCTGTTTGGTAATGGGTTAAGGCTTCCAAATGGAAAGCTTCTGCAGGCAACAGAATGAATGTGGATTGGGACAGTAGTTGTGTAAAATGTAGTGCAAAAAAAGAGAAAATGTTGGTTAGGGACATCAGAATCAGGTCTTGATTGGGAAAGGATGGACACTTTCCCAAACAAGACTTGGTTTTAACATACCTTATAGAAGAAGCTTGGGGAAACATTTAGGCAAAAGATGGAAACGCTGATAACCAGCATTTTCTTCTTTTGCCTCTCAGTATTTTCTGTGCTTTATCATATACAAACACTATCTTTATCAACGCCCATTTGTTGTCTGCAGCAGCATTCAAATTGAACCATCCTAAAATTTTGTTCTTTGGGAAAGGGTTAATCTGTACTTTCTTCGTTCAAACCCTTTTCCAAACGAAAAAAAAAATAGGATAGTTGGATATGAAAGCTGCTGCAGAGGACAGCTTTAATGTTGCTAAAGAAGGGAATTGTTTACAAAATAGCCCAGAAAATATTGAGACAAAAGGAGAAACTGCTGGTTTTCAGCAGTTTCTCCTTTTGTCTCAATGTTTTCCATAGCTACTTTTAATAGAGACCTCAAAACCAGGTCTTGTTTGGGAAAGGGTTAATGCCTTTTATATGCTATTATAGAAGTACATGGCAATAAAAAGAATGAAGTCATAAAATTTTTCTTATTGTTTATTGCAGGTAGTACGACCTATCTTTGGGAGTTTTTATTACAACTTTTACAGAACCGGGAGACGTGTCCGCGCTATATCAAGTGGACGAGTCGAGAAAAGGGCATTTTTAAACTCGTCGATTCCAAAGCTGTCTCAAAGTTGTGGGGTTTGCATAAAAACAAACCCGACATGAATTATGAAACTATGGGTAGAGCATTAAGGTAATATAACACACTATGAAACCATTTTTTCACTCTTTTTTCTTTTATCAATTGGGCATAGATCTTGAGAAAGGGCCCTAATAGCATTTGGGAACAACATGGATCCAGATCAGCCTGTTGTAGCCCAATAGTGGGGTTAGTAAACAACGCCCAAGGAATGTTCAAACTTTTATTCTGCTACATGACGAGTTATATACAAAGATAAACGTGAAGACCTAACGTTCGTAACGTACGACGAGAACAGCTCTGGCAATACCCTAAAAACAGCTTCTTTAAATACTAGTTTGGGTGTTACCAAATCTTCGAAACATGACGTCCATATGAACGCCTATATCACGAACATCCTGTACCACCACCCAGAATATGATACAATACTAGCCATACCTTTCCTGCAAAAACACCCACTAATTTAGGTGTTACCAAAACATGATGAAAGATGATATGAAACTCTTTTAACATGATATTGTGCTTCGCCTAGTACTACAAGACGACCTTGCCAATCCTTTCCTGCAGCGACACCCATTTCTTGTCATGGCTATTTTTAGAACTATGATCATGCAACACCGGCTTATTGCACGACCCTTCTCTCAAAAATAGCCATGTCTAAAATGCCGCTAAGCTATTGTATTACATAACTTCCCACCAAAAGAGTTTTATACCAGGGTAGAAAACTATTAAAAAGTAAATATACAATGTTAAAGTTAAGTAAACGTAATATTCAACATTTATCTCAAAATTAGAAATTCATGGTAGCTAAAAGAATTACTTAAACTTACTTAAGCTTATTAGGAAAGAAAAATAGAAAATGAAATACCCTAACAAATACCAGAAGAGTGTATTACTAATCCAATTATTGTAAACACAGAAAATTCAGTGTTGTTTAAAATACTTTGAAATCTAAATGTCAAATGTCAGATACACCAATAGCACTAATTATTAATTGTCTCTAAATCTTCTTAGATTGATATCTGCATATCTAACTTCGAATCAGGTTTCTCTAGTCCTTGCTTAGCCAGTTCTAAGAGTTCCTTTTTCTATTTCCTTTTCCACGATGTTGTTTATTACGCACCAAAATAGTAACTAGTTGTTTCAATCCAGTCAAGTGTCTCTTTCCTCGATTGTTACAGACCCTTTAAAGTTGAAGTGGTCTTCTGCTATAGAAACACTTATGTTGATTCAAGTAGACTTAGCATTTATATTATTGTAACTTTAATTCACACTCTTATGGAAAGGATAATTAATTATTAATGTTGGCTGTCTGGTCAGTTAACTATCACATACTATATGTACACTGTCGTATGCCTGGTTTCACTGTTCTGCTGGTTCACTATATCTGGTGGCACAGCTCTGGTCGATGGATCTTTCCCACCTGTCCCCGTATCTTGGAGCACAACTTCTGTTGAACCCACAGCTGGCCCGAATTGTCTCTTTTTACATCTTTTACACAGGCAAAATGGCAGATACTTACTCGTAAGACAACAACATTAACATATCAAGACTGCTATCAAAACCAGTATAAGCCCCGAACTAAAATAATACATGTACTAATAAAACACTTTCTTTCATGTCACGGTCATTTAGTAAACCTAGTTGTTGAAGTAAAGTTTCAATTGCACTTCCTCTACAGTCGTCTATTACTTTTAAAGACATTTCTAATATAAGGTCAATGAGGATACTTGATCTCTAATATGCTTAAGATCTGTCTCGCTTACAACCCAAAATAACCAAGACAACGCGACACCAACAAATGGTATGATACTTCTTTTGTTTCGTACTTTACTTGAAAAAGTCGTGAATGGTGAGATTCTGCTTTGATTTCATGCTCTAAGTAAGTCCTGCAGGTATGATACTTCGAGCTACAAACAATCTATTGCATTATGAAAAGGTTCTAAATCAGTCCCTGTTAGGTGTCTTGATTTTGGCACTTCAAATACAGTTTTCGCTAATTTCAAATCTACTGCTAACCGTAGCATAAGTGAATCAGTTTTTCAAATTCAATTACAATTGTCGCAAACCATCTAATTCAAGTTGTCCCAATTTCATTATCTTTGCGGATTACTAAATTTTCTTTAATTATTTCTAAACTAGCAACGAAAGTGATCAGCAGACGTCGCCCAGAAAGGAAAATAATACGTATTGCTACCAAGATGCCTATTTTAAGTGTAAATCTTAAATTCTTATTCATACAATGAATAAAAATGTCTCCTCTTAACAAACTAATTAAAGGTACCTTTTTGCGTGTTATAAACTATGAATTCATGCTACTTCCATGAAGCCTCTTAAAAGAATACAAACGGAAGGCAATTACCAACCTCTTTGCACTTCCTCTTTAACCCTACTCAGCATCACATTTACTTTTGTGATCTGATCGCTTGCCCTTTTGTGGCAATAGGAATCTCTAATTCCATAATTGAGCTAAGTATCTTTCTACGATACTTATAGGTTAACAACTTTTTCTGTTTAACCTGCTTAGTCTTGTCATACGATGATTCATCTTCCGAATCCATCGTATCTGCATCTCTGTTGGAGCTTGTCCTGTCATTAGTACGTAACATCAAACGCATATCTTTTGAACTGTCAGGTCTCACTTTATCTATGCTTGCAATAAGGACAGATCGGCCTACATCAATCTTAAGTTTTAAATGTTTGTCATAAAAACAACAACAAAAATATAACAATTTCTGTACTGCCAACCCAGCGCCCATACTGGTGTCAAATGTTCTCAATTTGAAATGCATTTTAAATCTGCCATGCCCATGTAAAGAACGTGTAAAGAAACTTACGGTTTTAGGCTCGACTCCGATCCTTCCAGACGGCTCACAGCGCTTCAACCCAGATCCATTTTCACGGCACCAAAACAAGTCATATGTAGCCCAATAGTGGGGTTAGTAAACAACGCCCAAGGGAAGTTCAAACTTTTATTCTGCTAGGCTACATGATGAGTTATATACAAAGATAAACGTGAAGACCCAACGTTCGTAACGTACGACGAGAACAGCTCTGGCAATACCCTAAAAACAGCTTCTTTAAATACTAGTTTGGGTGTTACCAAATCTTCGAAACATGACGTCCATATGAACGCCTATATCACGAACATCCTGTACCACCACCCAGAATATGATACAATACTAGCCATACCTTTCCTGCAAAAACACCCACTAATTTAGGTGTTACCAAAACATGATGAAAGATGATATGAAACTCTTTTAACATGATATTGTGCTTCGCCTAGTACTACAAGACGACCTTGCCAATCCTTTCCTGCAGCGACACCCATTTCTTGTCATGGCTATTTTTAGAACTATGATCATGCAACACCGGCTTATTGCACGACCCTTCTCTCAAAAATAGCCATGTCTAAAATGCCGCTAAGCTATTGTATTACACTGTGCATATGCACAGTCTGATCTAGATCCATGTTGTTCTCTAATAGCAGTGAAACAATATGCTATGTCCTCATTTTGTAACCCATTTTTTCCTTGGCTTAACCTTTTTCTAAGCAAGACCTTTTGATGTCCTTGAAAGAAAGATATTTAGAAAACATTGAGGTAAAAGAAGAAAATGCAATTTATCAGCATTTAATTGCACATTTTGTCTCCATAGCTGTGCTATGTTGTACATAAATTTTATACATACATTTTGCTGTCTGCACGAGCTTTTGAACTGAAATCATCAAGATTCTGGCCGTTAGGGAAATGGGTTAAAGTGTAGGTAAAAAAAGTTAAGATATAATGCAATATAATTAATTCTCACTCTAGAATGTGGCATTTCCCATTTAGTTGATTAATTGGGGTGTAAGTGCAACCAAATCTAAATCAAGGGAAGTAATACATGTAAACTGACACATTTGTCACTTCCTAACTAGAGTTGTTGAGTCACAGCAAAATGTACTTAGTCGAAATTCAGTGAATTCTAATCCTTTCCTTAACCCATTACCACACAGTGACTCTTTTTGACTCCTCAAAATTAAAAGGCTTTGGAAAACAATGTGGAAAATGAAGAAATTGCTTGTGACAAGCAATTTCTTCATTTTCCACAATGTTTTCTAATCCAAAATACAAAGAATTCTCAATTTTCATCAACTTGAAATTGTCGTCTGTTTCACCTTTCAAATTGGAACAGTCCAAAATTTTGTCGTCTGGGAAAGGGTTTATCAGTTGGACCACTCTAAAACTGCTGTTTGGGGAAGGGTTGAATTTTAACATTTGGAAAAGTTCCATTCGAATTTCAGTAATACTTTTGATTCTAATTTTGCAGGTACTACTATGCTCGGGGTATTCTCAATAAAGTTGATGGACAAAGATTGGTGTATCAGTTTGCAGAAGTCCCTAGAAACATTGTGGAAATTGATTGTACGAACGCATAGCAAAGTGTGTAAAAAACCCGCCACAGACTGTATGGGAAAATATAATCTCAATCGCTCTCGATGCCGCGGCTATGTGATCTTTTACAATTTGCCGACAGAGAGTTTTAATTTAAGACAGAAAGTCATGTGATAAGGTCATGTGACATGAGTGTGCATGTCGTAAGAGATTGAAGGAAAATTCGGGTCTGAAATTCCTAGTCAGTGAAGTGCCTCAGCAAGATGCAGTGGAACTGTTCCACAAAGAATGACAAAGAATGTGTTTATTAAGCCTAGGCTTGTTAAGTTTTGTATTGTTTAATCATATGGCATATGATTCTAGAATTTTGGGGAAGCATTATGTGCCAACAAACATTGTTGCTTCAAAATTCATTTTTACTGTGATTCGTTCAACAAAAGGAGGTCAATTTTATACTGCATGGAAGTACCAAAAATGGATAATCCTTCAATTGCCTCTCTTTTCCCCATAGTTCAACTCCTAAATTTTGCATGTTTCCATATAATTTTATACAAAATATTTTGACCAATAACAATACATTGGAAGTTATTACATTCTTAATCATATTCCAATCATAAAATGTTGTCATGAAGAATTGCTTTTCACCGATTCATGCTTATAGAATTTCAATTAGCATCTAATGCATGATTCTGTGATAAAAATGGTTAGAATGTGATTAAGAAATGCAAGCCTTTCAAAATCAGGTGATTAAGTTTAATGAGTACATTCCATAGTTTAGAATATATACTTTCACAAAGGTTTATATCAGGGGTAAAGGTAAAGATTGTTGTTTTCCATCCAAAACCTTGTAGCTGCAGCTGTAAACAAGCTGCAGTTATGAGATTTCAGAAGAAAAGCCAAATTATAATCTAGAAAAAGTAAAAGATGTCAATAGACTGTTTTGGCCAGGAATTTTTATGCTTCTTGTGAATAAAGGCAATAATTTGCTAATTCAAATAGGGAGTTGAAAATGAATGGAATTACTTGAAGAAAATTGAAATCATTCTCTCTTTTATAAATCTTTGTGATACCCTTTTTAGCTCACCTGAGCACGAAGTGCTCAAGGTGAGCTATTGTGGTCGCTTTTTGTCCGTCGGCGTCCGTCTGTCCGTCTGTCCGTCCGTCTGTCTGTCCGTCCGTCCGTCTGTTCACATTTTGTTGTTACCACTCTAGCACCCACAAATATTGACCAATCTTAACCAAACTTAGTCAAAACATTTATGATCATAAGTTCTCGGATGAGTTCGATTTTGAGTCAGATCGGACCAGGAAGTCTGGAGTTATGTGCCCTTGAATGTCAAAAATGGCTAGTTTTGATTTTGTTACCACTCTAGCATCTACAAATATAAACCAATCATAATCAAACTTGGTCAAAATATGTATGACCATAAGTTCTTGGATGAGTATGATTTTGAGTCAGATCGGACTAGAAAGTCTGGAGTTATGTGCCCTTGAACATCAAAAATGGCTAGTTTTGACTTTGTTACCACTCTATCATCTACAAATATTGACCGATCAAAACAAAACTTTGCAACAATGTTGGTAACTATAAGTTCTCAGACGAGTTCGATTTTGAGTCAGATCGGACCAGGAAGTCCGGAGTTATGTGCCCTTGAACGTCCAAAATGGCTAGTTTTGACTTTGTTACCACTCTAGCATCTACAAATATTGACCGATCAAAACAAAACTTTGCCACAATGTTGGTAACTATAAGTTCTCAGATGAGTTTAATTTTTTGTCAGATCGGACATGGAAATCTGGAGTTATGTGCCCTTAAACGTCAAAAATGGCTAGTTTTGACTTTGTTACCACTCTAGCATCTACAAATATTGACCGATCAAGACAAAACTTTGCCACAATGTTGGTAACCATAAGATCTTGGATGACTTCGATTTTCAGTGTGATTGAAGCAGGAAGTCTGGAGTTATGTGCCCTTGAATTTGACAAAATTGCTGTTTTCGACTTTGTTTACACTGTAGTATCTACATTTATTGACTAATCAAGACAAAACTTGGCCACAATGTTGGTGGCCATAAGATCCTGGATGAGTGAAACTTTCAGCTTGATTTGACTAGAGTTATTGGCCCTTGAATTTCTCAAAATTACATTTTTCGACTTTATTTTCACTCTAACAATATATTGACCAATCCAAAAAAAAATTGGACATAATGTTGATGAGAATACTTTTATTAGAACAGAGTTATGTGCTCTTGACTGTGTTGTTTTCTTCCACTTTGTTTTCACTGTAACAGCCACAAATATTGATCATTAAAGATTATGAAAGCAGTTTTCAGCTGGATCATAATCTCACATCTTAAATTATGTGCTCTTGAACTTAATACAACATTGTGACTTTCTTTCTATATAGGTTCAGGTGAGCGATTAAGGACCATCATGGTCCTCTTGTTTATCCAGCCCTTTTTGACCAAAAATGAAACATGTCATTGAATGACCAAAATTTCATACTAGACTCCAAAGCTACCCATGATAAGCCAAGGATCCATTATTTTGGTAAATCATTTTGCCTTACAATTTCATTCTATTGTAAATAACTGCAGATCTGGAAAAGGGTTCTGATGCATTTGAGATATGTATGGATCTTGATCAGCTTTTGACTAATTACAGACTTTGATCAGGATCTATGATGATCCCTGACAGAAATAAAGAAGATAAAAGAGATCAACATGGATCTTGATCAGACTGCACATATGTGCAGGCTGATCTACTAGATTCATGTTTGTCTTCAATGCCATTGTTCTTTGCAGATCCCTGACAGTTATAAAGAAAATAAAAGAGATCAACATGGATCTTGATCAGACTGCAAGTATGTGCAGGCTCATCGTGATTCATGTTGGTCTTCAATGACATAAAAGCTCTTTCCAGATCCTTGCTTGAATTTAATTCATGAATAAGAATTTACCAATTTTGTACTTATAAGTGCTGTATACTCTCTGTTGTAAATATTCCTTCCATAACATGGTACATTTTGTCTGAATTGCAAATCAACGCTTTCTTCCAAAACCTCATAACTGCAGTGTTAAACAAGCTGTAGTAATGAGGGTTTTGAGGAAAAGAGACAAAATTGTAATTATTCATTTAATGAAATAACAATAAAGACTGAAGTCGAAAAACGGTTGCCATAATAATGTACCATGATAACATGGTCAAATAATAATGTACCATGATAACATGGTCCAATGTTCCTTTCATCAAGTCAAGTATGGTATGTCCCCTTGTCAAAGGTGAATATGCAGTTGAGAAAAAATGTACCATTATAACATTATACACTGAGATAATGCCTTATTGAAGTACACTCAGCATTCAGATGTCACGATAATGCTCAGATACCTAGGTGCCATTTTGTCTTTATTATAGAAAACAGTTTCATATTTTTATGAACATTTTGTACATATTTTGATATTTGTTATCGTTTTTTATTAGCGAGAAACGCTTAGCACTAAATTTGGCCATTGACAGAATGTATTCCACTTAACCCAATACCACATAAAGACTCTTTTTGACTCCCCAAAAAATAATGGTCATGGAAAACATTGTGGAAAATGAAGAAATTGCTTGTTACAAGCAATTTCTTCATTTCCCACAATGTTTTCCATCCAAAAAATGAAAAATTCTATTCTCTTGAATTTGTCTTCTGCAGGATCTTTCAATTTGGACAGCCCTAAAAGTTTGTCGTTTGGTAATGGGTTATTTCCAGAATTGCTTCATTTCAAAGTTTCAGACAATGTAATTTGAAATTATGGCAGACAACAATTTTAGTACATCTTTTATTTAAAAATGTTTTCCAAAGCTTTTAACTTTCAGAATCAGATTGCATGATAATTTGTTTTAAACCTTTCTCAAACAGCTTAATTTTAGACTGGTCCAATTATGACACAGAAAATATTGAGGCAAAATTAGAAAATACTTGTTTTCAACAATGTCTTCAATTACCTTAATGTTTTCCTGTGGCTACTTTATCGGAGATGTCAAAATCAGGTCTTGTTTGTGAATGGCTTAAAATGTAGCAATGATAATAAAGTACCTAGAAAACTGTTTAACTGACACATTACCACTTTTCTAAGCCCTACAGCATATTTATATAATAAAAGGTATTGGAAAGCATTGAGGAAAATGAAGAAATTGCTTATGACAAGCAATTTCTTCATTTTCCACAACATTTTTCCCCCTAAAAAAAGTGGTAAATTTTTATGATTATATGAATGTTAAAGTGTCTGCAAGTCTTTTCAAATTTGACTAGTCTAAATTTTGTTGTCTGATAATGGGTTAACCCATTACCACACAGTGACTCTTTTTGACTCCCTGCAAGATGATGGCTTTGGAAAACATTGTGGAAAATGAAGAAATTGCTTGTGACAAGCAATTTCTTCATTTCCCACAATATTTTCTGTACAAAAATACCAAAAAGTTTAAAACTTCATTAATTTTATATTGTCGTCTGCCACATCTCTGAATTTGGATAAGTCTAAAATTTTGTCGTCTGGTAATGGGTTAAAGCCCATGCAAACAATCATACATGCATGTACATGATGTATTCAAGTTTATGATGTTGCATATAAATTGTGTTAGCATAATGTGCTGTAAGAAAATGTGCTATTGTTCATGTCATGAACAATTTTAACTAAAACACTGTCTTATGTGACTAGTCACAGAAAAGTAAGATCATTTAGGCCAAGATCAGCCTGCACATCTGTGCAAGCTGTTTATTGTCTATTTTGTCTGTCAAAAAAGAAATTATTTTGGGACAGCTTTTAAAGACTTTGAAAAATGTTTGATAAATTCACTAGTTCTTACAATGTATTCAAAAATACCTTACAAAAGGTTTTCATGCAAGCATGTTCAGTTTTGAAATTTTTTTAGAAGTCTAGATTTTAGAGTAATGCTGAAGTTTGATATGGAAACTTGAAAGAAAATGCTGGCAAATAGTATTTTATTCTTTTCCTGCAATGTTTGTCGAACTTCACTTTACACAATCATTTAGTCTCATGATTGTGTATTATCTAGGGAATTGCAATGCATTTTAGATTTTAGTGTAAACTAGTGTAAATTTTATTGTAAATAGTGTACAAAGTGTAAGATAGTGTAAAGTTGGCACTATATTTTGTGCCATTTACATTCAGTGCCTCAGCGTTATACAATGAATATGTTGACCATTCCCTAACCCTTTCCCAAACGTCAAAATTTTAGGGTTGCCTAACTCGAAAGTAGTTGCAGACGACAAAATAAATTATACCAAAAAGAGAAAATATGCGTATTTTGGCCCAGAAAATATTGAGACAAAAGGAGAAACTGCTGGTTATCAGCAGTTTCTTCTTTTGTCTCAATGTTTTCTCTAGTCTGTTCTATTAGGGACGTCAAAACCCGGTCTTGTTTGGGAAAGGGTTAATATCATCGGAGTAACAGATAAAAGGTTGTAGTGGCTTTCTAGATTTGTTATTATAAATCCAGACCCAATGTTGTGGGTACTGATTTGAATCGTCTCAATGACGATTCAAAGAAATACCTTTAACCCTTTTCCAAACAAGACCTGGTTTTGACGTTCCTAATAGGAAAGTCTTGGAAAAACATTGAAACAAAAGAAGAAACTGCTGATAACCAGCAGTTTCTTCTTTTGTCTCAATATTTTCCATGCAATATTTTACACAAATTCTATCTTTTATAACTTTGATTTTGTCAATTTTTGCAGTTTTTGAAGTGAGTCACCCTAAAATTTTGTCGTTTAGGAAAGGGTTAACATTGGGTTGATGAAAAATAAGTGATATACATGTATATTGCATTTAGGAAAGTCAAAATCTCCTTTTATCTGTATATCTGATGATGACCCCTTTAAATATGTTGGGGACAAAATAATTATAGTCCCCATACTTTGTTCCTGTCGGTCTTTAAGTTTGTATGGCCCTATGGCTAAAATAGTGAACATTTGTTAACCCATTACCAAAAGACAAATTTTGGACTGTTCCAAATTCAAAGATGTTGCAGACAACAATTTCAAGTTAAGAAAATTTAAAATCTGTTGGTCTTCTTTGGTAAAAAACATTGTGGGAAATGAAGAAATTGCTTGTCACAAGCAATTTCTTCATTTTCCACAATGTTTTTCAAAGTATTTATCTGCTGGGGACTCAAAAAGAGTCATTGTGTGGTAATTGGTTAAAGGAGCATAATCCATTATACCTTACATGCTACAGTAGCTTTTACAAGACAGATTATTGATTCAATATACACCAGAGAAATTGTACATGTAAACCATGAAATAGCTTATTCAGTTATTTGATAAAATACAGGATATTTCAAATGATACTAGATCTAGCTAATTTTTAGTAGATTCATCAAATAGTAAATTTTGAAAGCACTTTAACTGTGGAAGCATAAAGAATATTGAACTTCGCTGACATTTCTACATCAAACAGGTTTCTCATGTGCTAATCAGCATTCACCTTTTGACATTACAATAGGTCGTTGATATTTCTCGCTTGTAAATGAGTGAGGATATGGCCAAGAAGTCCTTGTGGCTTTTACGACCATCATGGATTTAGATCAGGTTGTGCATATGTGCAGTCTGATCAAGTACCGTGCTGTTTTCCTTATAGCTTCTTTAATTAGAAAGCATTTCACAACAGGCTAATCTGAAAGAATGTTTTCTAAAGTGCTACACAGGCCGTATTTCCAGATCCAGACAGAAATGTATCGTGCTTAACCCTATCCCAACACAAGACCAGGTTTTGACGTCCCTAATAGGAAAGGCTTGGGAAAACATCGAGACAAAAGAAGAAACTGCTGATAACCAGCAGTTTCTCCTTTTGTCTCAATATTTTCTGTGCCATATTTTACACAAATCCTATCTTTAATAACACCCATTTTGTCATTTGTGGCAGTTTTTGAAGTGGATCACCCTAAAATTTTGCCATTTGGGAAAGGGTTAAAAAAGCTCCAAGTTGTAATACTCACAGACAGGTGAACTTGTCTTGATATATATTGAAAATATGTAGAAATGACATTGAATGTTGATTCAATAATTAACCTTATTTCCCTGTGTTTCATTATCTTATCTGTGATGATACATGTGATTTACAATGGAAATATATCGCTTTTCTTCAAGAATCTTGTATCTGCAGCTTAAAACAAGCTGCAGATACGAGGTTTTTGCAGAAAAGCGACAATATTGTCAGTCATATTAACAAAAAAAAAGTGGTAATTATAGCTTATAAAATCTAAGCTTTAGTTACAACATTTTTGAATGCTACTGATGATATAAGAGTTTAAGTGTAAAACTGTTATAAGTGAATATTGAACCATTTACCAACAGATGAAATTTTATGTTTGTTTGAATCATGCTCGAAAAGCTGCTGCATATGCAAATGTAGGTATAATTATGTTTAGAATCTTTTACATTTAACCAAAGGAAATATTTAGGGAAAAGAAGAAAAGCTTGTCATAAGCATTTTTCTCTATATACTCAAAACCAGTTCTTGTTGATGAAATGGTGAAGTTATCCATATCCTATATTTTTGCACTTTACTCTTAAATTATTATCCTCTGACAATTTGTTACATATCAATCAGTAAATATGTTCAAACAAGCCCCACCCTTGTGTGTTAACATATATGTATAAAATGTATTATATGTATACTATTTTTAATATAAATGTGTAAAAACTTGGAAGTCATCTAAAGTCTTGGAAATGGTTGCATAAAGTGAACTTGGGAGTTAAATCTGGATTCATCATTTCCCAAATGTTTTCATGTCAACCTTTAGAAAACAAGAGAGAGAAAATGCTGATGCAAGGCATTTTCACCTTTACTCTCTTTGTTTCTATGCTAGCTTTAACCCATTCCCACACATTGACGCTTTTTGACGCTTCAAAAGTTACAGGTTTCGGAAAACATTGTGGATAAGTAAGAAATTGCTTGTGACAAGCAATTTCTTCATTTTCCACAATGTTTTCCAACCCAAAATGGAAATAGTTTTGAAATTTCACCAACTTGAAATTGTTGTCTGCAACATCTTTCAAATTGGAACAGTCCAAAATTTTGTTGTTTGGTAATGGGTTTACATACAAATTGTTACGCCATCTGTATTATTAAGTGATCTGCTCTAACTTCCAATTTGAACCTGTCTGAAATTTTTGTCTTGGGAAGGATTAAGTCATGTTTTTCGACCACAATTATGCAAGCAGGGCTTAATGACTTTGTGGATGAAATTTGATAATGCTAAATGTCAAACATGTTAGATCTTTTGTTCCTAAAATGGAATTCAAGTTTTCTTAAGTTGAAAAAACTTACAAAAATTTTACAAACATTTAGTAATGAAACTGAATGCCTTAGAAATTGTATTTTCAATGAAATGCAATCAATTCTGATATTGTTATAAGATTATTGTTAAGTTTTTCGTATTAATTTACAGCACATTTCTTTAAACATTCGAATTTAAGTTAATTATAACAATACTGCTCTCAAGCAATTGATGAATATAAACTCAGAAATGCATTTCATTGAGTAGTGAATTTGCTTGATTCTTTAGCCCTTTCCCAAATGGCAAAATTGTATATGGATTTGAAGCATAGAGATTCCTTGATGGAATTTATAGTTTGTTGTTTGGGAAAGGATTAAGTGTTTTTGAGACAAATTCTTCCTCAGAAATCAGGCTGTAGTAATCAGATAGTTTTAAGAGCTACAGATAAAAGGGAATAAAAGCTTTCTAAAACACAAAATATGATTAATTATTAAACAAGCCTTATATTGCGGGTACTCATTGGAATCGTCTCATCGAGACGATTACAATGAGTACCCACAACATAGGGTTTGGATTATTGATAAGAAATTTTGAATGTATTTACCCCCTCCTATCTGTTGCCCTGATGTTTTTGTCTTACTTTATGATGTACTTCTAGGCTGATATTCCGAGGGATTGGCTTTCAAAGGCGACATGAAAAGTAAAAACCATCTCCAACTATAGGCTTAAATTACATGTAATTACTCTCGTCTTTAACTCTGACTTCACAAGATAAAAATATGAGCTGGGATCCACAAAAAGGGCCCTTAAAGTTAAATTATTTGAAATGAGTATGGATTTGGATCAGGTTGTATCAAGGTACAGTCTGCTCAGAGTTCACGATAGTCCATTAGAAATGCTGCTACAGGCTGCAAAGAAGCTATCAGAGAGCAACATGAATCTTGATCGGACTATGTACATGCAGTCTGATCTGGATCCATGTTGGTCTTGGATGTCTTTAGGGCTCCTTTTCTAGATCCCGACAAATATCATAATTCGTTGGTGGGGAGTCAAAACCTCGTAACTACAGCTTGAAAAAGCTGGAGTTACGAGGTTTTGACTCCCCAACGACGATATGATTAGTCTTGCCTTTTAATGTGGTTTGACAACAAGATCTATATGGATAAACTATTAACCCTTATCATGATAATCCCGGAATGTTCTAGTTGCTTTGTCAGCGAGCTTAGAATACAATCAGCCTGATATAACTTAATAGTTTCTGTTAAGTTGTTCATAAAATGTATTTATGAATATGTGTATTGCTGTTTGCTGCAGCTTTCAAATTAGAAAAATCTGAATCATTGCTGCCAGGAGGAGATAATCAATGAAATGCTATTTTAGGTTTCTTTTTCCCCTTTGTTGCCTTTTTGTTGAAATCAAATTTTACTTTACAATAGTCTTTTTGACATTTCTGTTAAATAAACATGAAATAGACAAACTGCTTAAAAGTGACATAATTTGTAATCACTGTTAAGACATACAAAAAAGCACATAACCCTTTCCCAAACAAGACCTGTTTTAGACATCCCTAACAGAAAAGGCTTTTGGAAACATTGAGGCAAAAGAAGAAAATGCTGATAACCAGCATTTTCTCCTTTTGCCTCAATATTTTCTGCGCTAAAATTTGCTGGAATCCCATCTGTTTTTTGTTGTCTGCAGCACCTTTCAATTTGGCAACCCTAAAATTTGGCCATTTGGGAAAGGGTTAAACATACAATGTACATGTAATTTGTTTTTGTAGAGGACTATAATATTCTACACTTTCTTTCCCCTCTTTGTTATTACTATATTCTATATTGCATCTATGTTCACTTTGTTTTGTTCTTTGTTAAATACTAATTTTGATGGCAAAAAAGTATGTATTGAAATCCATACCTGTTGTTTCTTGTGTTTCTTAACCCTTTCCCAAATAAGACCTGATTTTGACGTCCCTAATAGAAAAGGCTTGGGAAAATTTTGAAACAAAAGAAGAAACTGCTGATAAGTAGCAGTTTCACCTTTTGTCTCAATATTTTCTATGCCATATTTTACACAAATTCTACCTTTAATTACTTCCATTTGGTCATTTGTGGCAGTTTTTGAAGTGGATCACCCTTGAAATTTGCTGTTTGGGAAAGTGTTTATTCCAATAATTCTTCCCATACTCAATTCCTTGTTTTGAGTATCCTAGTAGAAAGGGCAGCCGCTTGGAACAATATTGAGAGAGAAGAAAATGCTTACTGCCAACATGTTCTCCTTGTATCTCATATTTAGCTCCACTGGCCGAAGGCCAGCGAGCTATTGTCATGGCATTGTGGCCGTCGTGCGTCCGTGTGTGCGTGCATCCGTCTGTTAACTTTTTCTTTAAACATCTTCTACTCTGATACAAGTGGGCCAATTTTGACCAAACTTGGCAGGAATGTTCCTTGAGTGACCATTTTCAAAACTTGTTCACAAATTTTTGATTCATTAAAAAAATGTGGGCGTGGCAGGGCGGGGCTAATCAGACTTGGAGAAATCATAAGAAAATTCTTTAAAAATCAACCATTGGGCCAATTTGAACCAAACCTGGCAGGAATGTGCCTGGAGTCATTCTTTTCAAAATTTGTTCACAAATCTTTACATTTGTCAAAAAATGTGTCTGTGGCAGGGAGAAAGGGGCTTATCAGACTTGAAGAAATCATAAGAAAATTCTTTAAAAATCAACCATAGGGCCAATTTGAACCAGACTTTGCAGGAATGTTCTTTGAGTCTCTCTTTTCAAAATTTATTCACAAACTTTTACATTAGTCAAAAAAGGTGGGCATGGCAGGGAGGAAGGGGCTTATCGGACTTAAAGAAATCATAAGAAAATTCTTAAAAAATCAACCAGTGTGTCCAATTGAACCAATGAACCAAACTTTGCAGGAATGTGCCTTGAGTCATTCTTTTTAAAATTTGTTTACAAATTTTTACATTTGTCAAAAAATGTGGCCGTGGCAGGGAGAAAGGGGCTTATCAGACTTAGAGAAATCATAGGAAAATTCTTTAAAAATCAACCATTATGCCAATTTGAACCAGACTTTTCAAGAATGTTCTTTGAGTCTCTCTTGAAAATTTATTTACAAATTTCAAGATTTGGCTGTGTAAGGCTTACAAGAAATCATGGGATAATTCTTCCACTTTAGCCAGTGGAGCGATTCAGGCCCTCTTGGGCCTCTTGTCCATACTCTTTAGACTTTTAGCGTACAGATCAAATGCTCGTTGGAAATACATGTACTTATTATACGCCCGAAGGGTCGTATTATGTTATGGCCCCGGTCGTCTGTCTGTCTCTCCGTCCATTAGCAATATCTTGTGTGCGCAACTCCTCTTACAGTTTTGATCGGAATTTGATCAAACTTACCACAATGAATCTCCATGGTGTGTATTTGTGCACATCGCTAGGAATTCAGATGACTCTTTTCGTTCTTGAAATATCTGCCCTTGAATAAAAAAAATAGCCCATTTTACTGTCAAGCCCCTCTCGGGCGTATATGCGCCGCTCTGTGAAGCTCTTGTTTTGTTATCTGAAATACCTTGGACTTTTGAGCAGCTTGAAATTGTGTCTTTAAGGAAAGGCTTAATCACTTTCTCCGTATGGGAAGAAACCATTTACCATTGACCATAACTGTTGAACCATAAGGGCTGTCTTATGATATTCTGAACAAAGTAGACTATAATGATGGACATCACATACAAGGATTATGTTGTACAGAATGTTACTCCTGCTGGTTCGAATTCCACTCGTCACTAGCCCATATCCTTGGGAAAAGCAGAGACATTATTGCATTGTTTACTGGTAATGTCAAGATTGAACATGGATACTTGTAAGAAATATTCCCACAAACATATGGAAGGCAACGAAAACAAGATGCTTTTGTGAAACACCAAGCCCCCGAAATGGCTTGGCCCGGTCCCACTGGCAGATTAACAAAAACGTATGCAAAAAGGACACAGCGGACGAGCAAAATTTCGGTAGTGGTACCATCCGTTTTCATCCGCTTTTAGAAAATGGCGGAAATATAACGGAAAAGAGCGCACGTCAGTAGTATATAGCGGGGATGTTAAACGGATATTCGTGGGAAGCCTGGCGGATGGGAGCTAAATATACGGAATACATCCCAGATAAAAACTCTTTCTTCCATTTGTATACTTCATATACGCGATGCATATGCCTACATCCTTTCTATTTCCGTGCTGCTAACGATGTATAGACGTTCCGTGTACCTTATCGTTCCCCTATCAATCCCTTTTCAGTTTCGGTTGATTTGAGTTTCAAGGATGCCTACAGGATGGAGAAAGGATACAACGGACTGCTAGCGGACATAGAACGTCTGTTGCTCGTACATATTGCGGATTTATATCGTACACGACGGAAGGTTCATCCGTTCTAAAAGTTTTGGGCAGTCCAAAACTTCTTGCGCGGATGAAATTACGGTTGGCGGATGCCCGTTGGATAAAACGTATGCAATAAGTACACATCGGACTTCCTACGGATGGAAAGAGACGTATAACGGAAAGCAAGATTTTTTGTACGTTTTATATCCTCTTTGCATCCGAAAGTGCAGTTGGACCGGGCCTGTTAAGTTTTCATGTTAAGTTTCGGATTGACAGACAGGTAGACAACGGCAAAATAATATGCCCCGATCTTTCGATATGGTTGCAAAACAAGAAAATAAACTGAGTGCATTTATGACTAGATTATAAAGCAATCTTGAACCCGTTCCTACACAGAGAGGCATTTTGACGCCCCACAAGACAGAGGCTACTATGGAAAATGAAGAACTACTCGTGACAAGCACTTTCTTCATTCCTACGTTTTCTACCCAGAAAGACAAAAAAAACATAATTCCATTCAGATGAAATTGTCGTCTGCGACATCTTTGAATTTGGACAAGTCTAAAAATGTGTCGTAGGGTAATGAGTTAAACATTTTATATGTACCAGACCTACATTACCAGCATAGGTTATTTATCAGACAGTCACGATTTTACTTGTAATTAAAATCTGCCAATTAACCCATTCCGACACATTGACTCTTTTTGATTCCTCAAAAGATAAATGCTTTGGAAAACAATGTGGAAAATGAAGAAATTGCTTGTGACAAGCAATTTCTTCATTTCCCACAATGTTTTCTACACCAAAAGTGCAAACATGTTAAAACTTCCATTCCCTTAAAATTGTCGTCTGCAATATCTTTGAATTTGGACCATCTAAAATTTTCCCAATTGGTAATTAATGGGTTAAGGGTTTCACAAGGACGAGATTAAAGACTTCCACATACGTATTGAGACAAACGAAGGAAATTCTGCGGCAATTTTTTTGCATTTTGTTCTTTTGTCTCAATGTTTTTATATTATAAAGGAGCTTCAAAATGCTAAACTGTTTGAGAAAGGGATTTATTGGGTATAAATAGGCCATGTATTTGACTTCCGTTAAAGTGATTTTTTGTCATAAAATTTTTTACTTATATTCTTATCTGAAAGAGCATATTTTCTTATACAAAATCTGAAGATTTCAAGCCAAAATATTCAACCGTGTAAGAGAAATTATATATTTTTGTGCTAAAATTAAAGAATTTGTTGTGGACAACAGTTCAGATTTACATGCAATTTGTCGATTCTGTCTCAACTTTAAATGAGTGATTCTCGCTTATCAGCAGAAACTTAAAAAAATGATAGCATTTATACTCATTAGAATAACCAATCTTGGCATCAAGACATACTTTAGAAAAACTGAAATTGGAATGAAATGACCCTTTAATAGATTGTTTCGGAAAGCATTAATAGAAAAGAAAAAAATGCTGATAAGTAACTGCGCTAGAAAACGTAAAAAGCAAAAGAAGATAATGTTATTGGCTATAACCAAAATTACAAACACAGTATAAACCAATCAGTATAGTTACGAGGTTTTAGAATTACACCGAAAAAATGCCATTGTTTGTCTGAATTTACGTCATTTTCGAATTTTCGATTTTACGAATTTTCAATAGAGAAGGCTCGGATTACCTATTGGTATTGGTATTGTGACAAAGTCCAATCCGATCAAGATCATGATGCTCGTTGACATACATGTGGTTGCTACATATCTTGAAGAAGCGATTAGAGCCTACAACATGGATATTGATCAGACTGTGCGTATCCACAGGCTGATCTGGATCCACGTTGTTCTCAAATGTCATTTACAGACCCTTTTCCCAGATCCAGGCTGATATTTAATACTTACACAGGGTGTTGACGGCATGACGCTTGTGGCATTTGAAACCATGATCAAGGACCGGCCTGCACGCAATGCCTGCCCTTTACTGGAGCCCTGATTGCTTGTTGAAGAGTTTAGTGTAAAAAGGGGCTAATTTCGAGACGCTTTCTGGATTGGAATGGGTACAGCTTGGCGAATTGGATTCACAGTGTAAATTTTGATTAGATGATTCTGATATCTATTACAAGTGACAATATCAAATGTGACTATAAAAGCATTTCACAAAAAGTAGGCAATAGCGTGAGAAATGGAAAATTTTCTTCATTATCCACAATGTTTCACCTAATCCTTATC
The DNA here is from genome assembly GCA_963680895.1 of Fragum sueziense. Classification (NCBI taxonomy): domain Eukaryota; kingdom Metazoa; phylum Mollusca; class Bivalvia; order Cardiida; family Cardiidae; genus Fragum; species Fragum sueziense. Next base: position 8,086,034 of record OY804596.1, read on the forward strand.
TTTAAGGGCGCAAAAAAGCGTCGTTACACATGTGGGCATATGTTAAAGCAGCAAAATGTTTTCTGGAACTTCAGCACCTTCTCGTCAAAATGACCTTCATTGTTTCCCAAACCCTGAAAACCCTTTTAAAGTCACACCTTATGACCCGAGTTTCAGTTCAATCTGAACACTCCTCGTAACTCCTGTCTTAGAATCTGCTGTCACAAGCCATAGCAATAGAGCGGATACATTTTGACACTTTTACATTAATTTTGTAGGCGTAAAATCATTCCTCAATATATTTTTTTAAACACCAAATGTTATGTATTATAGAAAACCATGCTGGTTTGTCGAACAAACGAACAAGTAAAACAAATATTTATGATTTTTTTAAGGATTGGTCATCTTAAATGGGCAGATCTTTTCTGACCAAGGAATGAAGTTCATTCAGTCCTTCTAAATCAAGTATGTAATCACTTCTCAGGCTCGGAGGACGATGGACTACCCGCACTTTCTATTAGTAATATTAACGTGAAACTGAGCCTTGATAGATAGTGAAAACTTGATACCAGAGCAAACATGTATTTCTTCTTGGTGCTTGATAATGCAATACACCATACAACGATGCAACCTCTGACTGTCTCCTAATCCGAGTTTTCTCTGATAAAATTCGCTCTTTGATATGTTGATGTCGCTCATTTACCGGTATTGTAAATGAGCGACATCAACATATCAAAGAGCGAATTTCATCAGAGAAAACTCGGATTAAATGTCTCCATAAAATTGTTCTTATCCCTGAAATAGGCCTATCTAGCAAGGGCCCTTTTATATGATTTTTGTGTTCTAAATAGTTCTATTTGGTAATCTTTTTTGAAATTGTATTAGAATAGAAATTTGTTTTGGACTAGAAATAGAACAATACAACTATAGGCCTATACAATTCCAAGTCAGTCTTAACAACCAAGGTGTATGGAATATTCAACCCAATGGTGATTTATGGAATATTCAACCCAATGGTGATTTATGGAAAATTCAACCCAATGGTGACTTATTGAAAATTCAACCCAATAATTCAACCAAATGATGACTCACTTACTTAGCCCTTTCCAATATCAATATGAATATGACTAGTATACCATATGATAGTTCCAATTCGAAAATAGTCACAAATGACAGAATTCATATACATGTACACATGTGACTAAAGTTTGAATTTTGTCAAGACGATGGCCTTCAAAACTTTTAAAGAAAGGGAGAAAATGTTGGTTTTAGGCAATTTATAATTTTAAGTTCAATGTTTTCCATTGCCTTTTGTTATATAAAATTAAAAAAAAAATGATGGAAAATTGGCCAAAAAGGGTTTGTTTAGTTATATTTTATGACAAAACCCATTAATTAGTGACGTTACGAAACTACAGTTTTATACAGGGTGTCCCAAAATATGTGTCCCCATTTTAAACAACTATGAAATTGACAAATGTTGTCACTGAGTAAAATTAGTTACATAGGTATGAAGGGGACATGGTGAAGTATTGTTTGATATATAGAACATCTATATTTACTTTGAAATTTCATTCCACATAACGTTTTAAAAAATATGTCATTTTTAACTGGTTTGCCAAATGACGTCAACGACGTCATCTTTTTCATTTGACAAAGTTTCTTTTCCAAACTAAAATGATCAAATTGATCCTTTCAGGTTTGTCTTCCATGGCCATTGTGGCTTAAATAGATGCAGCGAAAGTCTTAACATCCTTAAATTTTGAAGAGATGAAAATAATCACAAGAACTAGAGTTCGAAATGAGGAAAGATGTTGTTTCATTGAAAATTTGGATGATGGTGCAAATGGTGCTTTAAACGGAGACAAAGTTTAACCATCTATAAAATTGACAACCTTTTGTTATCAGATAAAATCAGTTACGTAGGTAAGAAGGGGATATGATAAAGTTTTGTTTGATATATTAAACATCCATAGTTACTTTAACAACATCCTTTAAAAAAAGTTTGTCTCTGTAAAAACGATCCCCCCTTTACAGCACCATTTACACCAGCATCTAAATTCAGTGAAACAACATCTTTCCTCATTTCAAACTCTAGTTCTTGTGATTATTTTCACCCCTTCAAAATTTAATGATGTTCAGACTTTCACTGCATCTATTTAAGCCACAATGGCCATGGAAGACAAAATTGAAAGGATCAATTTGATCATCTGAGCTTGAAAAAAGAAACTTTGTCAAATGAAAAAGATGACGTCGTTGACGTCATTTGGCAAAACAGTTAAAAATGACATATTTTTTAAAAAGTTATGTGGAATATAATTTCAAAGTAAATATAGATGTTCTATATATCAAACAAAACTTCATCATGTTCCCTTCATACCTATGTAACTAATTTTACTCAGTGACAACATTTGCCAATTTTATAGATGTTTAAAATGGGGACACATATTTTGGGACACCCTGTATATGCTACAAGTTCAATGTCAATGTCGAAATAAGTAGAGCATCACAGGGTGAACTTGCTTATTACCTTTCCAAACAAGCTCTTGTTTGGAAAACAATGAAGCAAAAGTGGAAAATTTTGGTAACAAGCATTTTCTCCTTTTGCCTCAATATTTTCTGTGATATCTACACTCATTCTATCCTGAACAACGTCTTATAGTAATTTCTCGTTTGTACCAAGTTTTAATTTAGCACATTCTAAATAGCAAAGAATTTTGTGCTAAAAATAGATTTGGTGTACCATTGTGTTTTGATAAACCGTCGGTGTTGTTATAAATTCTCGTAGCAACGGCTTGATACAAGCCGTTGCTACGAGATCTTATAACAGCACCAACGAAATACTATTGTTTGTCCGAAATTACGTCACTATGCCCTGAATAAAATCGTTCCATATCAATTTTGTCGTTTGTGTAAGAGTTCACACTTTCCGAAAAGGACTACATATTGTATTACAAAATGAAGTGTTGCAGATGACAAATTTAAAATAATGCCTTTTCTTGTAGAAATTCTCTATGTGATCACAAGTTTCACAAAGTGTCGTAACTGCTTAGAAATATGGCAATTTTAACGTCACTTTATTAGCATTTTTTTCTTTACGTCATGCAATGTTTTCTAAACCATCAAAACCATCAAATTAAGGGATAATTTTGTAAAAGGATCAACGTATATTATCATTGTAAAAATGCACTTTGAAACGATAAATATTTTTCAAGAATTTTAAGGCAAACCTTAGTTATATCGCTACTGCATACATTGTAAATATTTGTATAGACAGAGGCTTATCGCGTGCGCCTAAAGCTTTCATATTCAATCTTTTTTTACGTGCAGCATCAAACTCAAAGCCAGGGTATGGCATCTTCGCAAGCCAAGGGTAACATCTACGACGTAACGTCGTTTCTGTATTCACAAACGTAGGTGGGTTCAACCTTGGCTAGCGAAGATGGGGTGTGGGGGAAAAGAAGAAAAGTTGCTTCGTATCACGGGGTTGGAATGTCTTTGGTCCTGACCTTCATCAAATCTGGTGAGGGGCTGTCAAAATGTTTCTGTAAGTTGTTTTTGACTTGCCAACTCAATTGAACAGCCCCCCTTGGACAAACGCCTGGAACCGTGCTTGGGTAGGGTAGGCCTACTTAATGGTTAGATAATGTAGGTAAAAATGCCAGAGGTAAAATTGCCATATGCAAAATTGCCATAGGTAAATTAGCCATAGGTAAATTAGCCATACCCAAAATGGTAAATTTGCCATAGGTAAAATTGCCAGACTCCCATTAAAAAGTGTTTTCTTCTGTTTTTTTTTTACACAGAATTTTGTTGATAACTGATTATAATGTTATAATTTGAAAATTTTGATTTAATAATTAGATAGAGTTGATCTTATAATCTAATAATTTGAAAATTTCGATTTTTTTAACAGGTAACATCCCAATTGGTCTACTCCCATTTCGTCTACTGTTTTTTAAGTGCATTGAGTCCCAATTCGTCTACTGTCCCAACTCGTCTACTTTCATGTCAAATCATCAATAAACAACATTATTTTTGTTTTAAGAATAGAGATTAAGATAATATCTTCACAAATGAAATAAAAATGCAAACATTTTGATGAAAATCATATAATATCATATTGAAATACAAAATAGAGAATAGTAGACGAAATGGGACTTATGTCCAAAATAGTAGACGAATTGGGAGTAGACGAATTGGGAGTAGACGAAATGGGATTAAACCGGAGGGTTACCCCCCAAATAATGGATTTTGTTGAAATAAAGTTAATATTATTTTTGTGTATAATTAAGTAGTTACTATTTATATTGAAGTAGAATGGTGTTGTAACATTATTTTTGGTTCATTTATCCACTTTTCATTATAATTATCGTTTGAGATCTTTGGGTTTGTAATTCAATTTTGCATGAAATTTGACACACATTTTAAAGAGTTTTTTCCTCCTAAATTCAACCATTTAAATTTATACCATATTGGTACTATTTTAAGTTTGTGTATTCTCTAAATTTTTAGTTATATTTATGCAAAGAGTTTTGTTATATGTATTATTTCAGAAAAATATTATGACAGTTCAGTAATTTAATTGAAGATACTATCACTTGGGATCTGTTGTTTTGAAAAGGGGATAAGGGATGATGGCATGACTGACAATTAACAGTAAATGTGACATGACATTCACACCAATAAGTCCCAAGTGATAGTATCTTCAATTAAATCACTGAACTTTCATAACATGTTTCTGAAAAAAAAAAAAAAAAAAAAAACTAAACAACACTCTTTGCATAAATGTAACTAAAATTTTGAGAATACATAACTTATGGTTGAATTTAGGATGAAAAGAAACTCTTTAAAATGTGTGTCAAATTTCATTCAATATTGAAATACAAAACCAAAGTTCTCGATAATTATAATGAAAAGTGAATAAATGATCCAAAATTAATTTTATAACACCATTCTACTTCATAATAAATAGTAAGTTAGTAACTACTTAATTTATACACAATAAAATATATTTGTAACTTTATTTCAACAAAAATCATTTTTTCCTGTTAAAAAAAATTAAAATTTTCAAATTATTAAATAATTAAATCAACATTTTCAAATTATTAAATTATTAAATCAACATTTTCAAATTATTAAACTATTAAATCAAAATTTTCAAATTATAACATCGTAATCAGTTATCAACAAAATTCTGTGTAGAAAATAGAAGAAAAACACACTTTTTAATGAGAGTCTGGCAATTTTACCTACGGCAAATTTACCTGTGGCAAATTTACCATTTTGGGTATGGCTAATTTACCTATGGCTAATTTACCTATGGCAATTTTGCATATGGCAATTTTACCTCTGGCATTTTTACCGCATCCAGTCAGTTACAGTTTTATCACTGCACCAAATTAGCCCCTGCAATGTCTTGAAATTGGTACACAAACAAGAACTGATTATGACTACAAGAACATTTTTATGTTTTCTTTACCTGATAAATTATGTTATGAGTGACGGTTTTAAAACCATGGTAACGGTGGTGTTGATGTCAAATACAGACCCACGTGACGATCAACATTTTACTAAACAAATTCTGGGTTTGAAGTCCTAATAGAACTGGCATTGGCAAATTTTGAGACAAAGGAAGAAAATGCTGATATTTTGCGCCAATATTTTCTAAGCTATAACATAGGCCTACGAAGATCATTTTGTGTAAGCTCCAAACACTCAAAAGCACCAAAGAGCCAGAGGCAAAATTTGAAAGGTGCAAATAATTCCTAAACTATGTAATATTCCCATTCCAAATACAAACATAAGCATTTTGTACGGTTTAGAATTTTGAATTGATGCATACTAATGGAAATATTTGACAAAAATGTTCAAAATTACCTCCCTTGCATATGAATATAGAGTAAAATAATATCGTCGGTGTTATTGCAAAACCTCGTATCTATAGCTTGATCAAAGCTGTAGATACGAGGTTTTGCAATAACACCGACGATATTTGTTACTTATTTTCTTCTTGAAGCATAATCTTGAAATCTGACACGGTGAATCAATTTATGTGAAGTGTATTTGCAAGTGTGTGTAATTTGATGCATTTCGTATGGCTAGAGAGTGGTGATTTTTTCAGGGTCTGTAAGCCTTAAAATCCGTTACGTCGCCCGCAGTAGCTTTAAAATAATGGACCACCCTAAATTTTTGTTGTCTGAGAACGGATTTAAACTGATACGCCATTTACAAGACAGACGATAATTTTGCGTTAACTCTTTCCCGATACGACATACATGTAGACTGCTCCAAGTTGACAACTGCTGCAGCTAACATTCTCAACTGCTGCAGCTAACATTCTCAACTGCTGCAGCTAACATTCTCAAGGAATGATAATGACGATGAAGCTAGGGAGGATTTGTGTACATTTTAGCACATGAGATAGCCTATTGAGACGGAAGGAGAAAATGTTTTTATCAGCATTTTCTTCTTTTGTCCCAAAGTTTCAATAGGTATTTCCTACAATAAAGTGATTCCAAAACCAGCTACGTCTTGTTTGGGAACGTTTCAACTATTTTCCTAACAACAAAATTTTGGACAGGATTAAATTAAAACCCTTCTTACAAAGTCACGAATTTGACGTCGAAAACAGGAATAAATTCCAACTTGCATTCGCTCTCTCTGTCTGGTCAAAAGCCATGTTGCTCTATAAAGATTTCTTCATAATTCCTACACAGTGACGCCTTTTGACGACACATAAGATAAAGGATTTGGAAAGCATTGTGGAAAATGAAGAAATTGCTTGTAACAAGCAATATTTTCATTTCCCATTATGTTTTCTATTAAAAAAGACAAAAAATGTAGATCTATTTCTAAGAACATTTTCGCACTTGAAAGTGTCTTCTGCAACATTTTTGTATTTGGATCAGTCCAAAATGTTTCAGTCGGGTAATGGGTTAAACAACTATCAGAGAGCAGCGTATAGGTACTGATCAGATTACATCCAGGTAGGGAAGTGATCTGAGGCGCGTTCTTTAGAGCGAGATTTTTTTTAAGATTTCCTAAGGTGTTTTGGATAAAGCGTTTTTAAGACAGAGACTTTGATCGAGCTGTTCCGAATGCTCCGTATTTATACAAATGACGTCATCATGACGTCATTTGTATAAAGTATGGAGCATTCGGATCTCCGCGGTTTATGAATCATTGAGCATTCGGAACAACTCGGTCAATTCTCTCCCATATAGATTCTACAGAATTTACCGAGGTGTTCCGAAAGAGGTATGGAGCAATGGCGACTCCCAGTGATCGTCTTAAAAATCTTGCTCTAAAGAACGCTTTATCCTAAAATATCTTAAGAAATCTCAAGATATCTGAAGAAAGGGAAGATATCTCAGGTAGAGAAGTGATCTGGATCCATGGTAACCTCAACCCTTTCCCAAACCGCAACAATTTAGGATGGTCTACAGGGTTCTCCGCAGAATAATTTGAAGCCGTAGTGTAGGCCTACTGGTTAACCTTGAAATTATGCATTATTGTGCATTATGTTCATGCAAAAAAAATTGTGCATAAAAACATAGTGGGAAAAGAAGAAATTGCTCAATTTGAGCAATTTCTTCTTTTCCCATAATGTTTTGTATACAGAATTATTACATTTTGATTTATGATAATGCATTATTTACAGGTTTTTGACATGAAATACCTCTAAATGTTTCTATTTGGTGACCATTTGAAGAAATTAAAGTGACATTTCAGAATTTTTTGTCATAAATTTTACTTTTATTTTTATCTGAAAGAGCATATTTCCTTATGAAAATTCTGAAAATTTCAAGCCAAAATATTGCGCCGTTTACGACAAAATTTATATTTTTGTGTTAAAATTGAACAAATTGTTGTGGACAACAGTTCGGATTTATATGCAATTTATCGATTATGTCTCGACTTTAAATGCGTGTTTCTCGCTTATTGGCTACAACTTCAAAAAACTAATAGTATTTATACTCATTAGAATGACCAATCTTGGCATCAAGACATACTTTAAAAAATTGAAATTGGAATGAAATGTCCCTTTAAAGGGTGATGGTAACAGATGGTCTAATTGCAAAAAATGAAATTTTTTGAAAAAACATGCAAAACTTTTGTGTTGGCCACCTCAGAATGGTTAATAATATGCGATTCAGACAGAGATTGAGCCGAAATTATAAGAGAGATAGCCGACTTTAGGGAGAATCCAAACCAAAATTCAACCCCGTCTCAGATGCGGTTGAATTTATTTTTTAACTGTCACGCATGCGTATACAGCGCGGACCAAGATTCAAACGAGATTCATGCTTGAATTTCAATATGACGTCATCATGTATGTTGTGACGTCATTTAAGAAAGTCGCAGGTCCTACTGTTTTTGACCTACTTTCGACATCGCTTCATGAATTCGGTATCAAATTGCGAAAAAATGAGTCGTTGCTTCAATAGTTTGTCGTAATCATTTAATCAGGTCATATAAAGCTTAAAAAGTGTACATTTCGTTTGTTTTTGACAAATTTTGATCCAAAATCTGGGAAATAGTAGCTTTAAGCTGTAGGGGTAATAATGAAGCTGTAGGGGCATTACAGTGATTTACATGAAGCTGTAGTGGGGCCGATACAGCTTATTGGGCTGGGGAGAACACTGGTCTAATTGAAAGCTACTGCAAACGTCAAAATAGGTAACGGTTGATTAAGATGTCATTTGTTTAGAATCTAGCTCAAAAAAATATTAAAGCAAAAGGAGAAAATGCTGACTATCTGCATTTTCTTATTTTAAATTATGGCTACAGTACCAGCATTTTCTTCTTTTGTCTCAATGCTTTCTAAAACATTTCTTGTTAGGGACGTCAAAACCACGTCTTGTTAGGGAAATGGTTAAATACCCCCAGAGTCCATTTGCAACACAACTACGTGCTGCTTCTCCGACGCAGAAGACCCCTCCAATGGTGAGGTAGGCCGCGGCCTATCAAATGTGAGGACGTAAATATCGACCAAGCCTGGATTCGTTGCCACGATATATAGATCACAGTAGGCCTAGCCCTTTCCAAAACGACAATTTTTTAGAGCGGTCAATTTCAAAGCTGCGGTACATGGCAAAATATATGTTACTAAAGGTAAAATTTGTGAATAATATAGATCTAGTTCAGAAAACGTTGAGACAAAAGAAGAAAATGTTGATCTATCGACATTTTCTTCGTTTACCACAATGTTCTTCCGAGCAAACTTCACCAGGGACGTCAAAACCAAGTCTCGTTTTGGAAAAGGTAAAGGTATGTTTCGATCCCTGTGGGATTCACAACAACGACCCCCATCCCGATCACAAAAGACCAACGCCAAGCCGGTGAAATCGGAAGCTGAACCCACTTTCGAAAGAAATCGGTTACACGGTGGAGATTGTGCATCATGGTATGGATAACAACAACGGACAAAAATAATTTTCCTTCCGGTCAAATATTTTGCAATAACTTTCTTTTTATTTCTTTGCCAATCTTCAAAAGATTTGTTGCTTGACTGGTAGACCGTGGTTGCAACAGTCCCGTTTCATCGCCGGTATCTTACGTTTATCCAGGTCGCACCATTGTTGGGAACTAGCGCTGTTTGTGTCAGCCAATCAAAATCTTCACTGATGGTCCGCTGTTTACACTGATTGGTCCGCTGTTTATCCGAGAAGTTCCAAATGACGTGTGGCTCCGATGGTTCGACCACAGTTCTTCCGACCGGTGGTCGGACTATAGCTGCAGAAAAGAAACGACGTCAAAAAGCTCGCACTATTGGTGTTCGAATTGAGCGAAAGAGTACACTAGTTCGAGCAACTATTCCAATCGAAGTAAGCCCCACTCGACGCTTGTAGATTGAGATTTTTTTTTCATTTTTTTTGAGGAGCTAGACTTCTTCATCGGTTATCTTTTCGCAAGCGAAACAAAAATATGGTGTTGCTGACGACAAAATAAAGTTTCGTTCAGTTCGGTACAAATAATTAACGTGACGTAAATGAGGGAACTGTTTATAGTGGGCACTGTTTTCTTTTTTTCTTTCTGATTAAAGTGTTGGTTTTTTAAAGACGCCTCTAATAAGATCGTCAAAACCAAGTAGGCCTAGGCTAGTGTTTTGGACCCGTAATTAAAAATGCTTTGAAATTGGGTATCAGTATATCCAGAGACTTGCACTTTAAAGTATAAAGATGCTTTCCAATATACATGTATAGATGCTTTTCAACGAAAACCTCGTAACCGTAGCTTGTTTTAAAGCTGCGGGTACGAGGTTTTCGTTGAAAAGCGACGAAATAGGACAAAATAGTCAGCTGCAAATGCTCGTAAGAAAAACCGCAAACACTCGAACTATTGGCCCAAGTGTTTTGCATTACCAGCGAAACATTGTAGAGAAATAAAAGTTAATCGACGAACGTGCATTTATACCTCATAACTATGCTAGTGTTGTACTAGGGTACATATAACCTCGTCGGGCGTTATCACATCTAACCGAGAAAACTGTCCTATTGCTTTTCAGTTTACCCATTACCACACAGTGACTCTTTTTCACTCCCCACAAGATCATCATTTTGGGAAACATTGTTGAAAATGAAGAAATTGCTTGTGACAAGCAATTTCTTTATTTTCCACAATGTTTTCTACCCCAAAATACCAAAAAATTCAGAATTATATTAACTTGAAATTGTCGTCACTATCATCTTTGAATTTAGACCAGTCTAAAATTTTGCTGTCTGATAATGGGTTAAAGTGACATTTCACATATTAGCCTATATCTTTTCGTGAATTTTACTTTTATTTTTATCTGAAAGAGCATAATTATCATTTTTTTATGAAAATTCTGAATTTTTTAAGTCAAATTATGCAATTTAACGGTGAGCAATAACACCGTTAAATTGTTGTGGACAACAATTGAGAGTTAAATTTGTCATTTCTGTCTCACTTTCTGTGTAAAATATGGAGAAATCGGCATTTTTGACCAACTGGGCAGGGGGGCGTGGAGGGGGTGTAAGCCCCCCCCCCCCCCCCATGTCCCCTGTTCATACAGACTTGTCTGTGATGTGCATAATGAACATTTTACGTGTTGTTCCCTTTAAACATTTCCCAAACAAGACCTAGTTTTGACGTCCCTGACAGAAAAGGCTTCAGAAAACATTGTGGCTAAAGGAGAAAACGCCGATAATCAGCGATATTTTTTCTTGTACACAAAATTAAATCGTTTTCAAAATCTAACCCAAAAGCATTTACTGTTCGGGACGCCACATCTGTTGTTTTGGGAGAAGGGACGAAAAAAACTCAGCGAGCAGTTTTTTGGTGTTTTTTTTTTCAAATTTGGGTTACATTTCGTAGATAATAAATTGGACTGTCTCAATTTTAAATCTGTTGCAGACGATTATGTGGGTGTTGGTGATAAAGATGTGATTTTTGTAAGCTGTATCACAGAAAATATTGAGACAAACGGAAAGAAATGTTCATTACAAGTAATTTTCTTCGGTTGCCTCAATGTTTCCTAGTTTTGTTCTGTTTCTGGATGTCAATACCAGATTTTGTTTTGGGGAAGGGTAAGCCGCATGATTCCCGTAATGTGGCGATTTTGATACATGTAATTATGATTACGACGTCAACCGGTTCCGTTAGATTTCGTAATAGGCTAATTCGATGGCAGAAAGAGCCAATTTATTGCGTATTGTAACTTATCCATGTCCATCGGACACTAACGAATATCAACGAAGTCGTTTCGAAAAATATTGACATCGTGCACACATTGAAAAGGCTTCATTTCGGAAACTCTACCTTAAGTTCTGGGGTGGTGCATGTATTTCTCGTTTCTACTATATTCAGCGCTATCAATGTGACTGACAGAGACATGGCTTTTAGATGGCTTGTAGTGTAAAAGCAATAAATTTTGTGCTATAAATTATGGAAGCACTGAAGGGCAATTTTGACTTGCGACTTATGATTTAGGACTTCGGACTTGTGACTTTTGAGTTATGACTTGTACAATTTGGCTAGGTGTAACACTGTTGTAAGTATGTACGAATTCCACATGCCAATACAACATTGTTGCAGTTTCTTCTGGATGTCGCTCAATGACAGAAAAGTCGTGCATTTTCATGTGTCAACATTCTCATGCTCGCCCATTCTAATGGCACCTTCGAACGTTTATAATACGTTTGGAACCGTATCAGTAATAGTTTAGCAATTCACCTAAAATATCCAATTTCTGTTATTTTTTATAGCAGAATTACCTTTATCAATGCTAAAAAGTACAGTTTGAAACTAGTACACAACTAGCATTTTTTTATATTTACGAGAAACTAAACCGAGATAAGAGCACATTGTTGGTTTATTTTTAGCCACTGTTGTTCTATTTTTAGAGTTACGATTTTTTTTCTTACGTTAAAAATATTCTTACGATCGTTTTGTAAAACGCACTTAAGAATTTGCGTAAGATTTTTCAAGACGTAAAGTTACGCAAAAACTTACACAAATGTTAGTAAAACGGGCCCCTAAAGTCTACATTTCTAGCTCCACTGCCCGAAGGCCAGCGAGCTATTGTCATGGCGGTGTGTCCGTCGTGCGTCCGTCCGTGCGTGCGTGCGTTAACTTTTTTCTTTAAAAATCTTCCCCTCTCAAACCAATGGGCCAATTTTGACCAAACTTTGCAATAAATGTTCCTTGGGTGACCCTTTACTAAAATTATTGAAAATGTGGGCGTGGCAGAGCGGGGCTTATCAGACTTAGAGAAATCACAAAATAATTCTTTAAAATCAACTATTTTGCCAATTTTGACCAAACTTGGCAGAAATGTACCTTGGGTGACTATTTAAATTGTACGTGAAATTTTTATTGGTCCATAACTGTGGGCGTGGCAGGGCGGGGTTTATCAGACTTTGAGAAATCACAAAATAATTCTTTAAAAATCTTCTCCTCTCAAACCTGTGGGCCAATTTTGACCAAACTTTGCAGGAATTTTCCTTGTGTGACCCTTTACTTAATTGTTCAAAGAAATTTGATTGGTCCATAAATGTGGGCGTGACATGGCGGGGGCTTATCAGAGAAATCACAAAATAATTCTTTAAAAATCAACCATTTGGCCCATTTTCACCAAACTTGGCAGAAATTTACGTTGGGTGACCCTTTACTAAGCTTGTCCGTGAAATTTTGATTGGTCCATAAATGCGGGCGTGGCAGGGCGGGGTTTATCTGACTTAGAGAAATCACAAAATAATTCTTTAAAAATCAACCATTAGGCCAATTTCAATTAAATTTGACAGAAATGCACCTTAAGTGACCCTCAGGGCGGGGCTTATCAGAATGGGAGAAATCACGAAAAAATCTTATAAGATCAACCATAAGGACACTTTTGACCAAATTTGGTAGATATGTTCCTTGGGTGGCCAAATACTTAAATTGTAATTACGTAATAATAAATGTCCACGGCAGGGCAGGGCTTACCACAATTAGACAAACCATGAAATAAATCAATAGGCCAATTCAGACCAAACCTGGCAGAAATGTTCCATGGTTGGTTCTTTTCAAGATTTGGCAGAGCTAGGCTTACAAGAAATCAATAGATAATTCTTTTACTTTAGCCAGTGGAGCGATTCAGGCCCTCATGGGCGAGCATGAAAATGTTGACACATGAAAATGCACGACTTTTCTGTCATTAAGCGACATCCAGAAGAAACTGCTATTTTGACTTACGACTAATGATTTAGGACTTCGGACTTGTAACTTGTGAGTTATGACTTGTGCATTTGGGCCATGTGCAACACTGCCGTAAGTATGTACGAATTCCTCATGCCAATACAACGGTTTTGCAATAGACATGGATGTCGCTAAATGACCGCAAAGTCGTGCATTTGAAATGTGTCAGAATTCTTATGCTCTCATGACTGTTGACACATGAAAATGCACGACTTTTCTGTCATTAAGCGACATCCAGAAGAAACTGCAACAATGTTGTATTGGCACTTGGAATTCGTACATACTTACAACAGTGTTGCACCTAGCCAAATTGTACAAGTCATAACTCAAAACTCACAAGTCACAAGTCCGAAGTCCTAAATCATTAGTCGCAAGTCAAAATTGCCCTTCAGTGCTTCCATAATAAATAGACTGGGTTTAACGTTTTGTTTTCATAAACCGTCGGTGTTGTTATGAAATCTCGTAACTACGGCTTGAGTCAAGCCGTAGTTGCGAGATTTTGTAACAACACCAACGAAATACTATTTGTTTGTCCGAAATTACGTCACGTTTAGCTAGATAAAATCGTTCCCTATTCAGATACAGAGATGGGATTTAGAAATGTTGGTGAAAGCCACACAACCATAGGCGGCCCATTTCCGCGACAACCTTTATGCACGAGTTTCCCCTTTCCAGTACGTGGGTTAATTATGACAAGGCATAGGTCGTAAACTTAATGCAAGGTTACATAAATTGTTAATATAAGTAATTTGGTTCATCTATACCGTTCTTACAAAATATTGCACGTCGTAAATGCTCAGAATTCTTTTCATCCTCGGTAATTTTTAGAATTATTGTTAAGAGGCGTTTTATGGAGCAACCAAAGTCGTGTGAATCTACTCATTTACATCTTGCATATCTTTGAATTATCAATTGTGCCTTCAATAAACCGTCTCCCATTGCAGAAGTGGATCCAGAGTGGGTCGATGGGTTCAAACGAACCCCCTCTGTAATCTGATTAGCACGGTGGATAATCACGTGATACAATATGTTCAGAAAATCTTCAGTTATTTTGTAAATACTCAACCGATTTGAATTCAGTTTGAAGCAGAGAATATGGACAGACGTCACGTAGATGGACGTAGCTGATTTTTGAAAAATCAACTTTTTATCAGTTGATTTTTCAAAAATCCAACACGTCCAGCTTATTCCTGGCATTTTTCCACCTTCTCTGCTTCAAACCGAATTCGAATTGGTCAAGTATTAAAAAAGATATTGAAGATTAGGCCTATCGGAAATTCTGAGTCACGTGATTTTACACCGTGATCGATTATGCCCCTATTTCATTTTAAGTCAATAGGCCTATTGATTGGAAAACGACCCCCTCCCCCCATTTGAATGCTCGAAAAGAATGCACTTAGCAGAAAAGCTAGATCCGCCACAGCCCAAACACGACCTAATTTTGATGTCCCGAAAACGTTGGGGCAAAAAAAGAAAATTCTGATAACCAGCATAGGCCTAACCTCCTTTTGTCCAAATATTTTGGCTGTATGCCTATTGTACGCCCTACACAAGTTTTCTAAACACAAATGCTGTCGTCTTCAGCAGCTTTGAAATTAGACTAGGCTGCCCTAAAATTTGTACTTCCTATTTGGAAAGGGTTGATAGAAAAGACTTCTGAAATCACCGAGGTAAGAGAAGAAAATGTCAACCCATTAAGACACAATGACTCTTTTTGAATCCCCACAAAAAGGCCTAATGACCATGGAAAACATGGTGGAAAATGAAGAAATTGCTTGTGGCAAGTAATTTCTTCATTTCTCACAATGTTTTCCGTCCAGAAAAGACTACATAATTTTTAAAAAATGTCATTCACTTGTAGGCCTAGTTGTCGTCTGCTGGATCTTTCAATTTGGACCATCCTAAAAGTTCGTCGTTTGGTAAGCCCTAATGGGAACCAGCATTTTCCCCTTTGTCGTCTGTGAAGTAGGCATAACACTTAAAAAGGACCATCCATAAATCAGTTGTTTGAAAAATTGATTGAAAATTATAGCTCTAGCCTATAGGCTATCAATCCATGTAGGCCTATCCCCATCTTAACAAGCCAACGATTCTTCTATCTCCACTTTATTCTTTAAATATAGATATTATAGGGCTTACATGTAGCATAGGCCTAGACCAAAGTGGAGGTATTTCTTGTCAATGGCTTGCGTTTATTATAACCATTCGAGTATCGATTTGGTAGGCTACTGTATAAGCCCTGTTTTCCGAAACAGTGTTATTTTAGACTGATCCAGTTTAGAAAGGGCATAGGCAGCGGCCTACCATAAAATAATTGGTGTCAAAAGTAGGGGAGACCGGGGCAAAGTGTTACACTGGGCAAAGTGGTAAATTTAAATTTCAGCTCAATTATGTTTTCTGCAACGATAATTCCACTTAGTATTGAATTCTGTGCATATTTTCTACACTATCTGATTTTTATGGCTAGCCTGTTCTTAAGGGGGATTCTAAAATCGCGAAATTCACTTTTTGGGGCCAAAAAGTAAATTTTCAAATATTCTTAAAAAATAGTTTATCTAATGCCCATGACAAGATTAATTTTGATAATTGTGGTTAAAGTTTAGAGTCATCACTAATTATTAATTTGATATGCTAGCGTTTTCAAAAAATACACGCGGTTTCGACTTTTGGCCTTTTTTCAACATGACTGTATGTTGGGGCAAAGTGTTGTAAACATTACATGCGGGGCAAAGTGTTACGCTCTACTTTTTGGTAAAATTTGGCGAGTAATGATAAAACACTAAATTCTCCGTATTTCATAACATATTTTCATTCTTGAACACATTTAGGCAAAAAGTAAAGACCAGATTTCGTAAATGGCTGATATTTTGGCGTAACAACAAATAGAAAGATTTGATTGTAAAAATTAGAAAATTGGACGCTTTTTCTGCAATACTGCTCGGTTGTATTTATTTCCTCTTTATCTCAGATTTATGTCCCCGCCATTAAAGGGACATTTCATTCCAATTTCAATTTTTTAAAGTATGTCTTGATACCAAGATTTGTTTTTCTAATGAGTATAAATAATATTAGTTTTTTGAAGTTGTTGCCAATAAGCGAGAAACACGCATTTAAAGTTGAGACATAATCGATAAATTGCATATAAATCCGAACTGTTGTCCACAACATTTTGTTCAATTTTAACACAAAATATAAATTTCTCGTAAACGGCGCAATATTTTGGCTTGAAATTTTCAGAATTTTCATAAGGAAATATGCTCTTTCAGATAAAAATAAAAGTAAAATTTATGACAAAAAATTCTGAAATGTCACTTTAACTTAAGTGTCAATGAAATTAAAATATTAAGTGATTACCGTAGAAAGAAAAAAATCATTTTGTAACACTTTGCCCCTGGTACTGTAACACTTTGCCCCGGGCTCGGGGCAAAGTGTTACATTTTTTCACAATTTTTGTTTTCTCTATAACATATCAATAAATTAGCAAATTATGCTGCAAAAAAACTTATATTTAATCAGAATTTGATGCATTTTCAGATTTTATGGTTTTTACGACTTTAAGGTATATAATGTAGTCAAAATTTTGAAAAGTCTAAAAAATGTAACACTTTGCCCCGGTCTCCCCTACTACCATGCAGGCTAGCCTAGCCTACTGAGTAGGTAGGCATAAATCTACCGAAATAGCCTATTGAGGGAGTTTGAGAAATTGCCTATTATCTACATTGCCTAGATATTTTCACAACATCCCTTCTTTTACTAGGGGTGTGAAAATCAGGTCTTGTCAGTATGTCTGGACGGGTTAAGTCGTTTAGACCAACGATGCTTTTGAGATTGGGTGTGCGGCTGTGCGCTTACCCAAAGTCAAAATCATAGTGGAGTGACATCATTCAAAATGGCCGACAAGGTAGGTATCCCACACGTGTGTAAATAAAACCTTTTTATTTTTACTATCAAATCTTGATAGTTGTCTATTTTCTTCAATAACAATAAATTCATACCAGTTTCTTTACATAGGAAAAAAATCGGCGAATTTTACAACATGTTCTTTCCCAAGAAATGAACTGTAAAACTTCTGTTTCGAGTTCGCACCAATGCATTTTCGCTACTTTTGAAATCGAATGTAGACTTTTATTCATTTTATACGGCACACGTCAACATGTTAAGAATGCTTCATTCTATGATAATTGATATAGTAAATCGGCGGCGTATCCAGGATTTCTGTAAAGGGGGGGGTAGAATATAAAAATAGGGGGTTCGTTTTCCTAGTTTTACACAATTTTTACTGAATTTCTGCATGAAAGTGAAATAACAAGGCCAAAGAGGGGGGTCAGTGGCGGATTCAGAGGGGGTTCGGGGGGGGTTCAAACGAACCCCCCTCTGTAGCCAATTATTTCATTTTCATGCACAAATTCAGTCACAATTGTGTAATACTAGGAAAACGAACCCCCCTATCTGTATATTCGAACCCCCCTCACAGAAATCCTGGATCCGCTGCTGGGGGTTCGATTGAATGCTCCGAACCTCCCTCTGAATCTGCCACTGTAAATTAAAGTCATTCTTGTCAGATGGTTTAATTGCTCTTGGCTAAAGCAAAATATTTTGTTTAAAAAATGTAAAAGTTTTGTGTTTTAAACCTTTGAATTATTTAAAGGCAAAGGAATATTGCAGGTCACAACACAAGGCTTGTTATCACTGGGAAATGGTTTAACCATTTCCCATACATTGACACTTTTGGACACCCCACAGGCTTTGGAAAACATTGTGGAAAATGAAGAAATTGCTTGTGACAAGCAATTTCTTCATCTCCCACAATGTTTTCTACCAAGAAAGACCAAAAAAATGTTAAATTTTATTCAATGGAAAATGTCGTCTGCAACACCTTTGAGTATGGACTAGGCTAGAATTTTGTTGTTTGGTTATTGGTTAAGTGAAATGAATACCTCTCAATTATCTTTCCCAAGACCAGTAGACTTTTGCAGACAACAAAATGTTTGTTATTGACATTGATTTTTCAGCATTTTCTTCTTTTGTCTCAATGTTTTCCCAAGCCTATTCTTGGGTCATCAAATTCGGGTCTTTTGTATGAAATGGTTACAGCTTTAAAAAGCTGTCTTTAACTTTGAGCTAAACCCAACTGCGAAGTGACCCTGATTTTTGTTTAGTTTTTATTGTCATAGATAAATCGGTCAATTTTCCAATTCATGTAAAATGAATAGATAAATTAAACTAAATTGAAGAATATGTACATAAAGATTTTCAATATCAGGAAAATTGAAACATAAAGATTATGACTTACAACAAGTCAAAACTGCAAATATGACATCTAGCTAAAATTGCTTTAATTTATATTCATTATATGTATACATATTTTCAACACATAAAATAAATACAACTTTGCAGTGTCAGGGCTTTTTCTCGTCCTTTAGCAGAGGCCTATAACAGGCTACTTCACAATTGAAAAAAGGCTCATTTTTTCACAATGGTGGCAGAAAAAATTCACAAAACTTGCGCTCGAATTTGAATTTCATGCATTGTAGCTTCTTTAAAATTAATTCCATGTAATTGAAAGCTAGTTTTGTCATTGGTATGATCTTCAAATAGTAATTCATCAATGAAGCACTGTAATTTATGCTTAAATTGTACTTAATCCTTAATCTGTTACTAAAAATGTGTTCCCAAAATGTTCAGAAGAACGTGCTCAAATTTCACAAAATGAACAGGCTAAGGCCTCTTCACAAATCTTCGAAAAAAGAAAGCCCTGAGTGAACTATAATTTTTTCAGCATGTTAACAGGACCAAACACAGTTATTTTTGACATCTAAAGAATGCATTCAATTTTTCAGATGACGGAGTCGACCAAGCCAAAAGATATCAGTTTTCCAGACTTTGTGGTCGATATAGCCTTCCACCCGCAGAAAGATGTAATTGCCTCTGGAAGTATTGAGGGAGAGGTTTGCTTGTAAGATGATTTCTTCACAATGAGGTTCTAGTTTTGACTTCAACAATAAAAACACTGCTATGGAAAACATTGAAAAATAAAGAAACTGCTAATTATCAGCATTTTCTCCATTTCCTTAAAATTTTGATGCTTTAGCAGTGTAACTGTATCACACATTTCTTAATCTTGACATCGATTATTTTTATGTCTGCAATGCAATTCGAATTGTACTAGACTACAATTTTGCTGTTTTGGAAAGGATTAAACATCATCAAAAGTGGCCATGTCAAGTTGACAAAGGTTTAGAAAATATTATGGGAAAGGAAGGAAATGCTTGAGCTTTTGGTATTGTCCATGATGGGCATCAGTGTTTCTCATCTCTAAATTTATAGGAGTCAGTGGAATGGAATTCTTAATTTAATCCTTTACAAAAACAAGACCTGGTATTGAGGTCCCTAATAGAAATAGATTAAGAAAACATTGAGAAAAGAAGAAATTCCTGATAATATGCAATTTCTCCCAAAATTTTCAATGCTATATCTGAAACATTTTCTATATTTGATGACGTTTATTTTGCTGTCTGCAACCTTCCAATTGGACTAGTCTGAATTTACACCATTTATCTGCAGCACTATATGTTACAGGCATTCCTACTCCACTAGTACCGAAAACAGTGAACTGATGAAGCTGAAACATCACAAAAAGTCATGCCGAGTTCTACGATTTTCTGAGGACGGTGAAACATTGTTTACAGGATCTAAAGACAAGTCCATCAACATTATTGACCTGAATAGAGGGTCGTTAAAGAATAAATTCTCTGATGCCCATAGGTAGGCCTTACAAATTACTATAATGGATGTTGGATAGACATGGAACTGAAACTGTTTTATCAACAATCTTACTACAAAGTTGGACAGATATTATAATCAGGCCCCTCAGGGTTCAACATTAACCCATTGCCGTGAGACATTACCTGCCTGTTGCTTGGTCAGGTAATGTTAGAACTCCCAGATGCAGGACTGACTGGTCAGGCTCATTTCAAATCTCAGTTACAATTACCAAGCAATTACACTGTATATAATCATGTGACTCAGAATTTCCGATATTTTTCAATATCTTGTTTAATACTTGACCAATTTGAATTCGGTTTGAAGCAGAGAAGGTAGGAAAATGACAGGAATAAGATGGACATGTTGGATTTTTGAAAGATCAACTGATGAAAAAGTTATTGAAGATAAACTAGAATTTTGGTTTTTCTTCAATAACTTTTTTATCAGTTGATTTTTCATAAATCAACCACGTCCATCTAATGCATGACGTCTGTCCTCATTCTCTTCTTCAAACCGAATTCAAATCGGTCCAGTATTCACACAATTATTGAAGATTTTCTAAAACTATTGTATCACGTAATTATCCCCCATGAATTAAAACACAGGATATTTGACACAACAAGAACATGAACCTCTTAAAACTTTCATTCATTTGTGATTCAAAACTGGCCTTTTAGCTTATTAAAGGATTGTTGTTCTTTACATCTTTCCCATTATTATCCTTCTCAGAGCTCCAGATAATTTTTTGAGGCAAGGAGTATTTACCCCTCAGAATTTTTTCCAGTGCGTATTTCCAGATATTTTTTGGAGGCAAGGAGTATTTACCGTCTTGTTCAGGAAAGGATTAAAATTAACAGGAGCACCCCACCGGAACGACCCACTTTCATTTTTGATAGTTGATTTTGAGGACATCTAAGCGCGCTATGTTTCCGACCATCAAGTGTTTTTTTCTGAACGAGATTACCATCGTGGGCTATCTTTGTCTGTACTGTAGGGCCTCTTCAGAAATAATATCGGCCAAAATCGCCTTTACGATATGCTTGACGGAATGGATTTACTCGTTTCCCAATTAAAAAAGGAAACAAACTTCTTGCATTTTGCGATTTACGAAGTGACGCAAAGGCCCCATATTTATCATCCGATGAAAATCGAGGAAACGATTTGCTCCATATAAAAAAAGCTAACGGAGATCAACGATTGACTGAAATTCGAACAAAATGAACCACTCGGCAGCATTCGGTAGATCTACGGAATAGCCGATTGTCATCTGCATTAGCTCGGCTGGTGACGTAATCGGTATTCCCCAATAATTTTCCGGTTTTGATTGGCTGAGACGTATTAGACACTTCGATAAGCTATTTTTACAGACTAAAACGTTATTTTTAATCATTGGAATTTCCTATTCTATGTGTTTCTTCCGGCGCTCTGCAATCACCATACGCTAACTGACGATTATAAAATGCGTATTCCTTATTTTGAATGCGTATCTGTACGCATTTTTACGAAAGTAAAAGCGTATTTAGACCAAATCAATGCGTATTTTACGCAAATACGCATCCTATCTGGAGCTCTGCTTCTGATACAAATATTTGGTCAGAATCAGTTGGCAACCAAATAAGTTAATGTTGAACCCTGAAAATAATTTAGTAATCCTGATTTCAGTTGTCCGCTATACAGTTTGTTGGTGACGGGAGAGAATTACATTGCTACGGGTGATGATGACGGCTACTTAAAGGTAAGATCATTGTCTGTCAAAGTTTTTGGAGCCCATATAGCTCAGTAGGTAACATCACAGTCAAGCCATGGGTAGTGGGTTTGAACTCCGGCTTGGCCAATATAACACATCATCGCTTTTTAACAAAAAACCTTTTAACTGCAGATTGTTTTAAGCTGCAGTCACAAGTTTTTTTAGCTCCACTGGCCGAAGGCCAGCGGGGCTTATGTCATGGCCCTGTGTCCGTCGTGCGTCCGTCCGTGCGTCCATCCGTGCGTGCATGCGTGCGTAAACTTTTTTTAATCATCTTCTTCTCCAAAACTACTGGACCAATTTCAACCAAACTTCACAGGAACCTTCCTTGCATGAATCTCTTTTGAATTCCTTCAAAAAAAATAATTCCATAGAAAACTTGAATATTAATTAAATTAATAAAATTAAATTTTCGAAAAAATCTTTAAACATCTTCTTCTCCAAAACTACTGGACCAATTTCAACCAAACTTCACAAGAATCTTCCTTGCATGAATCTCTTTTGAAATCCTTCAAAAAAATAAATTCCGTACAAAACTTGAATTTAAATTAAATTATTTAAATTAAATTTTCGAAAAATCTTTAAACATCTTCTTCTCCAAAACTACTGGACCCATTTCAACCAAACTTCACAGAAATCTTCCTTGCTTGAATCTCTTCTGAATTCCTTCAAGAAAATAAAATCCGTACTGAACTTGAATTTTAATTAAATTAATTAAATTAAATTTTCAAAAAATCTTTAAAAATCTTCATCTCCCAAACTACTGGACTTATAATTCCAACCAATTTTCACAATAATCATTCTTGCATAAATCTCTTTCATATTTCTTCAAAAGAATAAATTCCATTTAGAACTGAACTTTTAATTAAATTAATTAAATTAAATTTTCAAAAAATATTTAGAAATCTTCTTCTCCAAAACGGCTGGACCAATTTCAACCAAACTTCACAGCAACTTTCCTTGCATGAATCTCTTCCAAATTCCTCCAATGAAATTAATGCTATGTAGAATTTTAATGTTAATTTTTAACTTATGAAATTGAATTTTCAAGAAATATTGAAAAATCTTCTCCAAAACTACTGGACCAATTTCAAGCATACTTTACAGGAATCTTCCTTGTTTGTTTGAAGTCGAAAACATTTGGCTGTAGAAAGTGATGCTTTTTTCCTTGCTTTTTACTTTTCAATACAGATCAGATTCCCCCAAATGTTTGCGATGTCATATGAATCTTTATTTTTAAAAGGATCAAAATTGGACATATTAATGTTCATAGTTGATATTCTTTTGTTTTCTTTTTCAGGTTGATTTTGGAGTACCGCAGTTTCACAGTTTCCACACCACTTATTATACATTATACTTATTCAGGAAATTGTTAAAAAAATCAGTTTAATCTTGATTTTGGCACAAAAGGGAATTTTATGTTATTACTAAATAAGTGCCTTATGTTGCACTGTTACAGTTCTGAAACTTAAGAAAGCAAAAGTTACTGCTAAATCATAGTTTTTAACTAAAACTGAGAAATTTTAAAAACAAAAGATAGATCTACTATAATAACATAACATTAATTTGAATGAATCTGTACTGCAAATGCAAATAATTTTGATAATATCTTAGATTCCGATACTTTAATTATATCATTGAATCCAATTAACTGTACTAGAAATATAAATTAAGTTGATTTCTGAATGTACCATTCAGTATTCCTAACATTTAAAAGCTATCGCAAATGTCAATCTGTACCGGGTGAGTGCCACTGTCAGAGAGTTATTCTTCAAATGCCTGATAGAATAAGAAAACCAGTCTACATGACTGTATGATTTAAAACCATTGTTTGGGACTACATGTTATTATACTTCAATTAATTTCAAAATTTAGTGTGTTATATCATTATAACAGCTTCTCTTACAATAATATAATCATTTGAATCATTGAATAATTTTGTCATGTGTTGATGACAAGATATTTTTGCCAGTGTTTGTGTTGGCCTCTTATGGAATAAACCGCCTTGCTGACTGCAAATATAAAAACTATTCTATCTTGGAGTACATTTATTGAACGTTTTAGTAGTTTTCCCATATGTGATAGCAATGTTCTTTTTCTTTTTTTAGGGTACTGAAAATCTATATAAAATACCAAAAACTGAATGTATGACAGTATTTGATTTTGATTGTTAGACAAAGTGTCAGTGATAGTGATACAATATTTATGATTTAAAAGCTATTACTGACTGTGACACAGATGTAGATTGAATATGAGATTTTGTGAATAATTTCATTTGGATTTAAGCAGTATGTGGTAGTGACATCTGTCTTGTCCATGGATCTTAACTGTGAAAGATATGTAATAGTGAATTATGATGAATAATTTCAATTGGATATAAGCAGTATGTGGCAGTGACACCTGTTTTATTCATGAATCTTGACAGTGAAAGATGTGTAATAGTGAATAATTCTCAATGATTCTAATTGGATTTAAGAAAGGTGTGGCAGTGACACTTATTTCATGTATGAATTTGGACTGTAGGCCTAAGATGTGCTAGCTACAACAGCATTTTGTAAGACAGAATAGTGAATCAACTACTTTGAGTTAAAGGTAAGAGACTGAACTCTAAGCCACATCTTAAAATGAACAGTATAAAATGACCAGTACAAATAAATTGAGGATAAAGTAATGCAAAGTAAGATTAATCTTAGATCTGTTTGTTTGTCTATTTTTGCACAGATATTTTTCTATGGAAATTATTAGGCAAAAATGATGCATTTGTGTGAAACAGTTTATTCCAAATTACTATTACTTTGTTCTTATTTAAACCAATAAATGTGTTTTTTCTGATTGGTATGAAGGTTAAACAAACAATATCGATAATAACCTAATAGACCAATTAATGTCATATGAAAGGAGAAATTTTACTTTTTCATTTGCTGAAGATGGGCAGAGTTATTGATTGGAGCATCTTCCTTTCATTCGAGAGGTCCCCGTTTCGATACCCGGCTGCGGCAAATGCCCTTTCTGACAAAATTGTCACCCACCAATGGGTTTG
Organism: Fragum sueziense; assembly: GCA_963680895.1. Lineage (NCBI taxonomy): Eukaryota > Metazoa > Mollusca > Bivalvia > Cardiida > Cardiidae > Fragum > Fragum sueziense. The sequence goes on from OY804596.1 coordinate 8,111,266, forward strand.
AAATCGTTAATTTAAGTGGGCGAGCAGCTAGAGGCTCGGTAAGGGTGTTGTGGTAGTACTGGTTTGAGAAACAACAGGAATCCATGGGTAGGTGCTCCAGCTGCCTTGATATGACCTTGGCAGTTGAAAATGGCGTAAAACCCCAATAAACTCATTATTGATTGGAGTTAGATAAACCCTTTCCCAAACAGTAAAAATTTACTTTCAATTTGAGAGCTTGCAGAAAGCAAAAAAAAATGTTTAAAATAGATCTATATAAAGAAATAGAATTGATTTAGGCAAAAGGAGGAAAGGATGATTATTACCATTTCCTTCTTTTGTCAAAAATGTAATTAAAACATCAAAACCAGAGACCATTTTGGAAATGGTTGCTAGCCCTTTTAGTTATGATTTTTTGTTTCTTTGCAGAGAACTCGCTGTAAAATGCCTAGGAAGAGAAATTGGAAAATTGGAAAGGCAGTTAAGGCACGGAGGGCAACATTGCAGTCTGATAGTTCGGTCGTTTCAAATGAAGTAGAGGGAATACAAGACATTTCTTCAACATCTACCAATCATGATAATGGGACTGCTTATGGACAAATACAATCAGTGCCTAATGAGGGTGTTAACAAAATACCACACGGAGGACCTACAATTTCACAAAAACTATATATTGAGGGTGTTACTGAACTATCAGATGGGGGACTAGCCCACCCACAAAAACCATCTGTGTCTACTGAGGGTAGTACTGAACTATCAGATGGGGGACTTACCCACCCACAAAAACCATCTGTGTCTACTGAGGGTAGTACTGAACTATCAGATGGGGGACTAGCCCACCCACAAAAACCATCTGTGTCTACTGAGGGTAGTACTGAACTATCAGATGGGGGACTTACCCACCCACAAAAACCATCTGTGTCTACTGAGGGTAGTACTGAACTATCAGATGGGGGACTTACCCACCCACAAAAACCATCTGTGTCTACTGAGGGTGTTACTGAACTATCAGATGGGGGACTTACCCACCCACAAAAACCATCTGTGTCTACTGAGGGTGTTACTGAACTATCAGATGGGGGACTAGCCCACCCACAAAAACCATCTGTGTCTACTGAGGGTGTTACTGAACTATCAGATGGGGGACTTACCCACCCACAAAAACCATCTGTGTCTACTGAGGGTGTTACTGAACTATCAGATGGGGGACTTACCCACCCACAAAAACCATCTGTGTCTACTGAGGGTAGTACTGAACTATCAGATGGGGGACTAGCCCACCCACAAAAACCATCTGTGTCTACTGAGGGTGTTACTGAACTATCAGATGGGGGACTTACCCACCCACAAAAACCATCTGTGTCTACTGAGGGTAGTACTGAACTATCAGATGGGGGACTTACCCACCCACAAAAACCATCTGTGTCTACTGAGGGTAGTACTGAACTATCAGATGGGGGACTTACCCACCCACAAAAACCATCTGTGTCTACTGAGGGTAGTACTGAACTATCAGATGGGGGACTTACCCACCCACAAAAACCATCTGTGTCTACTGAGGGTAGTACTGAACTATCAGATGGGGGACTTACCCACCCACAAAAACCATCTGTGTCTACTGAGGGTGTTACTGAACTATCAGATGGGGGACTAGCCCACCCACAAAAACCATCTGTGTCTACTGAGGGTGTTACTGAACTATCAGATGGGGGACTTACCCACCCACAAAAACCATCTGTGTCTACTGAGGGTGTTACTGAACTATCAGATGGGGGACTAGCCCACCCACAAAAACCATCTGTGTCTACTGAGGGTAGTACTGAACTATCAGATGGGGGACTTACCCACCCACAAAAACCATCTGTGTCTACTGAGGGTGTTACTGAACTATCAGATGGGGGACTTACCCACCCACAAAAACCATCTGTGTCTACTGAGGGTGTTACTGAACTATCAGATGGGGGACTAGCCCACCCACAAAAACCATCTGTGTCTACTGAGGGTAGTACTGAACTATCAGATGGGGGACTTACCCACCCACAAAAACCATCTGTGTCTACTGAGGGTAGTACTGAACTATCAGATGGGGGACTAGCCCACCCACAAAAACCATCTGTGTCTACTGAGGGTGTTACTGAACTATCAGATGGGGGACTAGCCCACCCACAAAAATCTGTGTCTACTGAGGGTGTTACTGAACTATCAGATGGGGGACTTACCCACCCGCAAAAACCATCTGTGTCTACTGAGGGTGTTACTGAACTATCAGATGGGGGACTAGCCCACCCACAAAAACCATCTGTGTCTACTGAGGGTAGTACTGAACTATCAGATGGGGGACTAGCCCACCCACAAAAACCATCTGTGTCTACTGAGGGTAGTACTGAACTATCAGATGGGGGACTAGCCCACCCACAAAAACCATCTGTGTCTACTGAGGGTAGTACTGAACTATCAGATGGGGGACTTACCCACCCACAAAAACCATCTGTGTCTACTGAGGGTGTTACTGAACTATCAGATGGGGGACTTACCCACCCACAAAAACCATCTGTGTCTACTGAGGGTGTTACTGAACTATCAGATGGGGGACTAGCCCACCCACAAAAACCATCTGTGTCTACTGAGGGTGTTACTGAACTATCAGATGGGGGACTTACCCACCCGCAAAAACCATCTGTGTCTACTGAGGGTGTTACTGAACTATCAGATGGGGGACTTACCCACCCACAAAAACCATCTGTGTCTACTGAGGGTGTTACTGAACTATCAGATGGGGGACTAGCCCACCCACAAAAACCATCTGTGTCTACTGAGGGTGTTACTGAACTATCAGATGGGGGACTTACCCACCCACAAAAACCATCTGTGTCTACTGAGGGTGTTACTGAACTATCAGATGGGGGACTTACCCACCCACAAAAACCATCTGTGTCTACTGAGGGTAGTACTGAACTATCAGATGGGGGACTAGCCCACCCACAAAAACCATCTGTGTCTACTGAGGGTAGTACTGAACTATCAGATGGGGGACTTACCCACCCACAAAAACCATCTGTGTCTACTGAGGGTAGTACTGAACTATCAGATGGGGGACTTACCCACCCACAAAAACCATCTGTGTCTACTGAGGGTAGTACTGAACTATCAGATGGGGGACTTACCCACCCACAAAAACCATCTGTGTCTACTGAGGGTAGTACTGAACTATCAGATGGGGGACTTACCCACCCACAAAAACCATCTGTGTCTACTGAGGGTAGTACTGAACTATCAGATGGGGGACTTACCCACCCACAAAAACCATCTGTGTCTACTGAGGGTGTTACTGAACTATCAGATGGGGGACTAGCCCACCCACAAAAACCATCTGTGTCTACTGAGGGTGTTACTGAACTATCAGATGGGGGACTTACCCACCCACAAAAACCATCTGTGTCTACTGAGGGTGTTACTGAACTATCAGATGGGGGACTAGCCCACCCACAAAAACCATCTGTGTCTACTGAGGGTAGTACTGAACTATCAGATGGGGGACTTACCCACCCACAAAAACCATCTGTGTCTACTGAGGGTGTTACTGAACTATCAGATGGGGGACTTACCCACCCACAAAAACCATCTGTGTCTACTGAGGGTGTTACTGAACTATCAGATGGGGGACTAGCCCACCCACAAAAACCATCTGTGTCTACTGAGGGTAGTACTGAACTATCAGATGGGGGACTTACCCACCCACAAAAACCATCTGTGTCTACTGAGGGTAGTACTGAACTATCAGATGGGGGACTAGCCCACCCACAAAAACCATCTTTGTCTACTGAGGGTGTTACTGAACTATCAGATGGGGGACTAGCCCACCCACAAAAATCTGTGTCTACTGAGGGTGTTACTGAACTATCAGATGGGGGACTTACCCACCCGCAAAAACCATCTGTGTCTACTGAGGGTGTTACTGAACTATCAGATGGGGGACTAGCCCACCCACAAAAACCATCTGTGTCTACTGAGGGTAGTACTGAACTATCAGATGGGGGACTAGCCCACCCACAAAAACCATCTGTGTCTACTGAGGGTAGTACTGAACTATCAGATGGGGGACTAGCCCACCCACAAAAACCATCTGTGTCTACTGAGGGTAGTACTGAACTATCAGATGGGGGACTTACCCACCCACAAAAACCATCTGTGTCTACTGAGGGTGTTACTGAACTATCAGATGGGGGACTTACCCACCCACAAAAACCATCTGTGTCTACTGAGGGTGTTACTGAACTATCAGATGGGGGACTAGCCCACCCACAAAAACCATCTGTGTCTACTGAGGGTGTTACTGAACTATCAGATGGGGGACTTACCCACCCGCAAAAACCATCTGTGTCTACTGAGGGTGTTACTGAACTATCAGATGGGGGACTTACCCACCCACAAAAACCATCTGTGTCTACTGAGGGTGTTACTGAACTATCAGATGGGGGACTAGCCCACCCACAAAAACCATCTGTGTCTACTGAGGGTAGTACTGAACTATCAGATGGGGGACTTACCCACCCACAAAAACCATCTGTGTCTACTGAGGGTAGTACTGAACTATCAGATGGGGGACTAGCCCACCCACAAAAACCATCTGTGTCTACTGAGGGTGTTACTGAACTATCAGATGGGGGACTAGCCCACCCACAAAAATCTGTGTCTACTGAGGGTGTTACTGAACTATCAGATGGGGGACTTACCCACCCACAAAAACCATCTGTGTCTACTGAGGATGTTACTGAACTATCAGATGGGGGACTAGCCCACCCACAAAAACCATCTGTGTCTACTGAGGGTGTTACTGAACTATCAGATGGGGGACTAGCCCACCCACAAAAACCATCTGTGTCTACTGAGGGTAGTACTGAACTATCAGATGGGGGACTAGCCCACCCACAAAAACCATCTGTGTCTACTGAGGGTAGTACTGAACTATCAGATGGGGGACTAGCCCACCCACAAAAACCATCTGTGTCTACTGAGGGTAGTACTGAACTATCAGATGGGGGACTAGCCCACCCACAAAAACCATCTGTGTCTACTGAGGGTAGTACTGAACTATCAGATGGGGGACTAGCCCACCCACAAAAACCATCTGTGTCTACTGAGGGTAGTACTGAACTATCAGATGGGGGACTAGCCCACCCACAAAAACCATCTGTGTCTACTGAGGGTAGTACTGAACTATCAGATGGGGGACTTACCCACCCACAAAAACCATCTGTGTCTACTGAGGGTAGTACTGAACTATCAGATGGGGGACTTACCCACCCACAAAAACCATCTGTGTCTACTGAGGGTAGTACTGAACTATCAGATGGGGGACTTACCCACCCACAAAAACCATCTGTGTCTACTGAGGGTAGTACTGAACTATCTGATGGGGGACTTACCCACCCACAAAAACCATCTGTGTCTACTGAGGGTAGTACTGAACTATCAGATGGGGGACTTACCCACCCACAAAAACCATCTGTGTCTACTGAGGGTAGTACTGAACTATCAGATGGGGGACTTACCCACCCACAAAAACCATCTGTGTCTACTGAGGGTAGTACTGAACTATCAGATGGGGGACTTACCCACCCACAAAAACCATCTGTGTCTACTGAGGGTGTTACTGAACTATCAGATGGGGGACTAGCCCACCCACAAAAACCATCTGTGTCTACTGAGGGTAGTACTGAACTATCAGATGGGGGACTAGCCCACCCACAAAAACCATCTGTGTCTACTGAGGGTGTTACTGAATTATCAGATGTGGGACTAGCCCACCCACAAAAACCATCTGTGTCTACTGAGGGTAGTACTGAACTATCAGATGGGGGACTTACCCACCCACAAAAACCATCTGTGTCTACTGAGGGTGTTACTGAACTATCAGATGGGGGACTAGCCCACCCACAAAAACATCTGTGTCTACTGAGGGTGTTACTGAACCATCAGATGGGGGACTAGCCCACCCACAAAAACTATCTGTGTCTACTGAGGGTAGTACTGAACTATCAGATTGGGGACTTACCCACCCACAAAAACCATCTGTGTCTACTGAGGGTGTTACTGAACTATCAGATGGGGGACTAGCCCACCCACAAAAACCATCTGTGTCTACTGAGGGTGTTACTGAACTATCAGATGGGGGACTAGCCCACCCACAAAAACCATCTGTGTCTACTGAGGGTGTTACTGAACTATCAGATGGGGGACTAGCCCACCCACAAAAACCATCTGTGTCTACTGAGAATAGTACTGAAACTTATCTGAACTCTGGAATGGAACTTTCTGATCATGATATTGAGATAACGCATACATGTACTGAAAATTATACTCACATGGAACTTTCAGAAAATGATCCTGATATGAAGTTGGTGTCTTTTGTGTTTGGCTCCTTTGACCAAGCTGACAAAAGGTTTAGTCCTGAATCTCGAGGAAATCAATGTACAATTAATTCCTTGTGTGCCCTGACCTATGCACAGCTAGATCATTTGATATCAAAAGAAAACTTATATAATGTTTTGATAGATGGCGATCAGATATACAAAAAAGAATTGTTTATTTGAGAGAGAAGGAAATTTTTAAAAGTTTCTTTTTGAATTTCGATGAAATGCCAAATAAGGTCACAGTTATGGGCCAGTGTATAACTGTACATAAATGTGCTGTCATATCTGGGGTCTGTACTAGTAAGTTCAGGACTGCAGGCTTTCCATCCCTTCATGAGTCTCTTCATGTAGCTTTTAGTCGCTCATCCTATATGTTGATTATGGCATGTATCACTTTTTTGATTCCCACTCTCATGGCATTGATGGAATGTCAGCTTCTGAAGGAAAATCTATTTTGGTTTCATGTCCCTCATTAGACGATTTAGTATGCTTTATGTATGCATTCTATGAGAGCATGTTAATTGATCATTCATCACAGTTTGAAATATTACCCATTACATTCAGTACTGGAAATTCGTCCACATGTGCTAAGGACAGTCCCCATACAAACAGTGCTGAAATTTCACAAATACTTGCAGGATATTTCAATGACCAATTAATGAAACAGAAGGCAAAACAAAAAAAAAAGTCCTAGAATCTGAAAATGTTAAATTACGAAAGGAATTCAGACTTAACAAAAGAAAAGAATACATGCGAAATTACAAACGAAACCAGCGCCTCCATCAAAACCAAAAACAGAAAGAGAGAGCCATGACAAAGGCATCAATGCGTAAAGCAAGACAGAATTCTGAGAGACAAGAGAAAGAACGGGTTATGACAAAGGCATCAATGCGAAGAGTTAGACAGGATTCTGAAAGACAAGAGCTGGAACAGTCTATGACAAAGGCATCAATGCGAAGAGTTAGACAGGATTCTGAAAGACAAGAGCTGGAACGGTCTATGACAAAGGCATCGAAACGTAAAAAAAGACAGGATTCTGAAAGGCAAGAGATAGAACGATCTTTTACAAGGGCATCAATGCATAAAGCAAGACAGGATTCAAAGAGACAAGAGATAGAACGATCTTTTACAAGGGCATCGAAGCATAAAGCAAGACAGGATTCTCAAAGACAGGAGAAAGAGCGAGCAATGACAAAAGCATCGAAGCGTAAAGCAAGGCTTGTACTGGAAAGGCAAGAAAAAGAAAGAGAACAAACATTGACTTCAATGAGAAAATGTCGCATCAGTAAACTGTATCGTGAAGCAGAGAGATTGAAAAAACAATACAAACGTACATTCAAGAATTACAAAGGCTCAGAAAAAGACAACAATACCCGAGTGAGACATGCTAAAAGACAGCAGTCATTTGTCAAATCGAGAGAAATGGCAAACAGAACATGTAACAGATTTGGAAATGATATGGAAAGGTGTATAGAGAAATTCAGAAATATTATATCTGAGGGTCCGGTGTTTGTATGCACTTGTTGTCACCAGACTTGGTTCCGACATTCAGTTGTTCTGTTGGATAAGATCAAACAAAGATACTCTGAAGACATAATCAAAAAGTTTTCCACACATTACACATCGGTAGATAGTTGTGAGTGGGTATGCAATACTTGTCTTGAGCATATAAAAAAGAATAAGGTTCCTCCACTGTCTGTTATCAACAAAAATTCATTCCCTGTCAGACCAAAAGAGTTGGAATTACATCAACTGGAAGAACGTCTAGTTTCGCTGAGAATTCCTTTCATGCAAATTAGAGAATTGCAGTTGTCTATCAAAGGAAATGTGGTGAATGTACCAATAGACATACAGCCTGTGATACACAGTTTGCCAAGAACATTTGACAACCATTGTACAATACCAGTTAAACTGAAAAAGAAATTGGCATACAAGAAATGTGATTTTACAGAAAATATAAGACCATTGAAAGTTGTCAGTGCCCTAAATTGGCTGATTAATCACTCCAAAATGTACAAAGAATCAGAAATCACAGTAGATGACAACTGGTTGAGCACTATAACGAACAATTCTGAAGAAACTGTGAGAGCTTTAATTGGAACGGACATAACATCTGACGATAGACCAGCAAATGAGACTTCTGTAGATGATCATGATGACTCTGATCGTTTCAGTGAAATCGATGAAACTGACAAAATTGTTGGTAACAGTGACACAATGTTGGACACAGCAGACCTATCTCATGACAATGTTTATACGTTTGCTCCAGGTGAAGGTCAAACCCCACTTAGTTTGTATCAAGATAAGGATGCTGAATATTGATCTTTTCCAACTATATTTTGTGGACAAACACGAGTACCAAATGAAGAGAGAGATGTTTTAGTTCATTATAGTGATATTTGCAAGTTGGAATTGCGTCATGTTGATAGAAGAGTGGCATCAAATGTTCCAAACATTTTTTTCAAGATGAAAAAGGTTCAATTGAAACAAGTATCGGACAAAGTTCATCTTGCTTTGAGAAGATGCAAAAATGAGGGTAAGAAAATAACTGCATCAGAAATGCTGGACACATCTCGTCTTAGTAATATAGTCAAACTAGATGAGGGTTACTACATTTTCTGTAGTCTAAGGAATTCTCCATCTTACTTTGAGGCCCGTAAGAAGGATGTCTTTGCAATGATAAGGCAGTTGGGATTACCTACCTGGTTCACATCATTATCTTCAGCAGACACTAGATGGCAGGATTTACTTAACATGTTGTCTCAATTAAATAATGGACAGACATTGTCAAAGGAAGAAATAGATAGAATGTCATGGACAGAAAAAACTAAGCTTGTGCAAAAAGACCCTGTAACTTGTGTTAGATACTTTGACCACCGTGTCCAAGAATTCATAAATACTGTGCTAAGAAGCCACCATGAACCCCTTGGAAAAGTTATTGACTATTTCTATAGAGTTGAATTTCAGAAAAGAGGATCTCCGCATATACACATGTTAATGTGGATTGAAAATGCACCCCAATTTAAAAAGCACACAGAGGAAGCTGTTACACAATTCATTGACAAATATGTGTCTTGTAGCAAAGATGAAAATGAAGCCCTAGTTGAGTTACAGGTTCATAAACACTCTAAGTCATGTAGGAAAGGAGACAAAGCGGTCTGTAGATTTGGATTTCCGTTACCACCAATGAGAAATACTACTATTTTGGAACCATCAGTTGATGTGAGTAAGAATAAACATTACAAATCCTTGTTCGAAAAAATCCAGAAAGAGTTGGATGATGTGAAGAATAGTCATTTGGGTTTCGAAGACTTCTTACGTCTTTTAGATATAGATGAAGAGGAATATTTGAAAGCAATACAAAGTTCATTGAATAGTCCTAAGGTCTTTTTGAAGAGAACAGTGAGGGAAGCTAGAGTAAATGCATATATGAAACCAATTCTGAATGGTTGGGGTGGAAATCATGACCTACAATTTGTGCTGGATCCATATGCTTGTGCTGTTTACATTGTGTCATATATCAGCAAAGCTCAAAGGGGAATGAGCATACTTATGCATGAAGCATGTAAAGAAGCAAGACAGGGAAATATGGATCTTAGACAACAAGTACGCTACATTGGAAACAAATTTCTGAATAGTGTTGAAGTAAGTGCTCAAGAAGCTTGCTATCTACTTCTACAGCTACCACTCACCAAATGTACTAGAGACGTTGTATTCATCAATACCTCTAAGCCAGCAGACAGAACATTTCTTCTGAAATCTAAAGAAGCTTTAGAAAAACTTCCAGGGGATTCAACTGATATTGAAGCAGACAATATTATAAAAAGGTATTCAAAACGACCTAAAGCTTTGGAACACTGGTGTCTTGCAGACTATGTATCTCAGTTAGAAATTGTATACAATAACTGTGATAAACAGCCTGATAATGGCTCCAATGTAAAGAACTCACATATAGAAGATGTTCATATGGACCAAAGTGAGAACGCTGATACAAATGATGATGATATGGAAGTAAACAGAATTACAGAAAAAGATGACAATGAAATGACATTAAATCTCATACCTGGTGGTAAAATTGAGCTAAAAAATGGTGTTGTCATTTGCAAAAGAAAACGGAAGAGAATTTTAAGATATGTGAGGTTTTCCAAAAAGGTTGATGCTGAAAATTATTACAGAGAGCGTCTACTGCTATTCTTTCCGTGGAGAAATGAAGAAATTGATTTGAAAGGAGGACATGAGACATACCAGGCAAGATATATATCGGTTCAAAATTTTGTTGACAACAAGGCAAATGAGTATGAAAGAAATGCTGATGAACTAGACCATGCATGTGAGAAGGCCCAAAATGAAGACAACTTTGATGAAATTGCTCCAAGTAATCAGCAAGCAGAGGAAGATGATATTGAAATAGGTGCAATGGACAGTGAGGAATTCATTTACTTTGATCCTGATAGACCTGACAATCAAAGACAGTATGATATTGCAGGAGATGTTGGACTATCTGTAGCGTCAGTTGACATCAGTATTCGCCAAAAGACAATGTCAGATACAGTCTTTAGAGAACTTGTGAAATCTTTAAATGCTAAGCAAAGAGAATTTTTTGTACATGTTCTTCAATCTGTAAAGGCAAAAAAAGATCCACTCCGTGTATTTCTAACTGGTGGTGCTGGCGTAGGAAAATCTGTAGTTGTGACTGCTCTTTTTGAAGCCTTGCAGCGCTACCTAACATCTGTTCCTGGAGATAATCCAGAAAATTGCAAAGTATTACTCTGTGCACCGACAGGTAAAGCTGCTTTTCACATCAACGGAATCACTCTGCATTCAGCATTTCGAATTCCAGCTAGTCAAGGCTACAATTGTACTCCATTAAGTAGTGACACATTGAACAGTCTGAGAACAAAGTACAAAGATTTAGCTGTTGTTATGATAGATGAGGTGTCTATGGTTGGGAACAACATGTTGAGACTGATAAATGAAAGATTAAAACAAATAAAAGGCAGCATGTTACCTTTTGGAATTATACATATGATATTCGTTGGAGACCTTTTCCAGTTGAAACCTGTAATGGATGGCTGGATCTTTGAAAACTTGAAAAGTAACTTTGGACCATTGGCTACCAATTTATGGCAAGAGTTTATTGAAATGCATGAATTGCAAGAAATTATGAGACAAAAGAATGACAAACAATTTGCAGAACTTTTGAACAGGTTAAGGGAAGGAAATCAAACAAAAGATGACATTGCACTGTTACAAAGTAGATTAATCAGTCAGGATGATGTAGATTATCCAAGAAATGAAGTTCATCTATTTAACACAAATGAATCTGTTAATGCTTTCAATTTTAAGAACTTTGAGACTGCAAACACAGAAAAATGCACAATTTCAGCTCTTGATCATGTCTTAAGTGACGACACACCAACAGTAAAAGACAAATTAGTATCACGACTACCGTCTGATTCAACACACACAGCCGGACTCAGTAAAACTGTGGGAATAGCTATCGGCATGATTTATGATTTGTGTGTTAATTTAGATGTAGATGATGGCTTGGTCAATGGATCTTCCTGTGTTGTCACCAAAGTTGAACGACGACAGAAAAACACTTCAAGACCAAGTATTGTATGGGTTGAATTCAACAACGCTGATACTGGTTCTGCTTGGCGTTCCAAATATCAACATTTGTATCATAGTACCATTAACTCCTCATGGACCCCAATATTTGACTGTAGACGAAATTTTGTTTATTTCAGAAAAACATTTGTAAGAGTCCAGATTCCATTAAGGCAAGCAACAGCAAAAACAGTTCACAAGTCACAAGGTGATACACTTAGTAAAGTTGTTATTGACATGACTGGGAAGCGTGTTTTCCCTCATGCCCATTATGTCGCAATCAGCAGATCTAAAACTTTACAAGGTCTATCTGTTTTAAACCTCAATGAAAGCAAGATATCCGTGTCTGAAAGTGTCACATCAGAAATGTCGCGTCTGAGGAAAACCAGACAATTAAAATTATGCTATACACCTGTTTATACAATCAACCACAGCCATTTTGTTTGTATGATGCACAATATTTGCTCCCTCAGAAGTCACTTACATGAACTGTTCCATGATCCTAATGCCAAGTCATCAGACATAATTGGTTTAGTAGAGACATGGCTAATGAAGACAGATTCAGACGAGTCATTGCAGCAGACTGGGTTCCAGATGTTTAGACAGGATGGTTTGCAAGCAGGAAATGTTCGCCCACACAGAGGGATAGTGGTCTATGTTAAAAATGATGTACAGGTTTTAGATAGGTACTCAGTCATGAAGAAACATTTTGAAATGATGGTCTTGACAGTTTTGCTTTTTGGAAAAGAAACCCTGATTGCTACTCTTTATAGACCACCTGGAAGTTCTGTAACAGACTTCAAATCATTTTTACGACAGAATCTGCTTGAAAGAAGTATGGGAAAAATGCTCATAATTCAAGGAGACATCAATGTTGATATACTTGAGAAAAATTCAACTTTTAGACAATTCATACAGGAGACATTTGGGTGTATACAGGTCGTGCATAAGCCAACATCTAGTTCAGGGTCTTTAATTGATCATATCTACACAAACATGCCTTCTGTACGCAGTGATGTCATAAACTGTGTTTGGTCAGACCATGATCTTGTTTACGCTGCGTTCGAAAATGATATGTAACATTTCAGTTTCACTGCACAAGACAAATTTTACATTTTAACAAAGTGTCTGCTGACAATGCCAATGTATATACCGGTAACAAACATTGGATTTAAACTCTAGTGTTTAAAACATGTTTTTAGTTTAATTCAATAACCTTCCAAAGAGTTTCAAGATTTTTTTTCATTCTGTGTGATTACTTATCCAAACAAGGGCCGTCAGAGACGGACAATGCTCCCCGAATAAGGCATTGTCACAATAAATGTATGCCATGGAGAGCACTTTATTGTCAAGGGCATCTGATTTGCTACTCAAATATGAAATTTCATCAAATTCTGACCATTAGACTAGGAGAAATTAGAGAAAAACTATATTTCACCATAAGTCCCCTTTTCCCATGACAAGGCCTCAAATCCAAAAACGGGGAAAAGTACATCGGCATTTTGTCACAGGGAGTTCACATGGTAAGTTTCATTTGATTTGGCCCAAGGGTTATGGAGATATTGCTTCGGACGGACGGACGGACGGACGGAATGACGGACGGACAGGACGGACGGACGGACGGACAGACGAAGCGGCGACTATATGCTCTCCCTTCGGGGAGCATAATAATATTTATAATTATTTATGCAGTATATTGACTTTTTATTTGTACATGTAGGTATTATTTCTCATGCATTTGTGCTATAGTTACAATGAAGATTTACCTAAGATCTACATCATAATTAAAATATAACCACATGTGTTAAAGCTTCTTTTTACCGTGACTGACTTGCCTCTTGGTCCTATACAAAACAGTATTATAGTAGTTTAATGTACTGTATTGCAATTTCCTGCATTTGAAATAATCATGGTTTAGATTGCTTGTGAAAAATTTACTGCTACACCAGATAAATGCTGCATACATTCAATGGTTTCCCAGCTGATACATCAATTTGAACACTAAATCAGATATGGAATTATGTCTTTGTTGAAAAGAAATATTAAAAAGAGGTAATACGAAATACCTGTACTGAAAAATGCCAGTAACACATAAAACAGAGGACAATGGAAACATAGTTAAAAAGAGAAGATATGCACTTAAATGTTAATTTTTTTTTGTAATATACAAAGTTTTTGATCATAAATCTGTTCAAGCTTCAATGATTTAAGATAAACCTGTTTCTCAGAGGGCTAATAAAAGTACCACAATGATTGAAAGTTAAAAAAATCAATCCATAGCCTAGGAACAGTATGTTGTATTTCATTTCAAAAAAGGCCAAAAATGTTATATTATTTCCCTAAGTACTCTGTGCACATCTTTTAACTGGCATACACATGACTTTGTAATGTGCTAGTCTTTTAATATTTTTCCCTATCTAGTATACCATGTTTAATATTAGCATTAATAACAACATGATATTTCATATGAATAATGGCCCTGTGCTCCACAAGGAGTGAAGAGGATAAGGTAAGTAACTTTTTCCCTAAACCCTATCCCCCAACAGCAAAAATAATGACTGTTCCTTTTCAAAGGCTAATGCAGACAGCAAAACATGTTTTTGGAAAGGAGGATATGTAAACATAATAGCTCAGTGAATATTGGGGTAAAAGTGGAAAATGCTGCTAATATAATTTGCCTGAATATTTCTTAACATTTTCCATTAATGATGTCAAAACTAGAACTTGTTTGGAAAAGGGTAAACTGTCACACAAAGTTGAGGTAGCTACACTTGTCATTTATATATGTAAGTCCAAAAGCCAGTGGAGCGATACAGGGCCATCTTGGCCCTCTTGTTTTGAAAAGCAGCAATTTGACAAGTCATCTGCAGATCACCAATGGATGAAATGTTAATGAATTCTATAAGTAGTATCAGCAGCTGAGGCTCAGATTGGATGTTGTGGTAGTACTTGTACTGGTGAGAAAAATGTCAGCAATCTAATCATTAAAATGTAAGGTGTTCCAGCCACCTTAATGACTGAAATACTGACTTAAAAGTAGTTATTAAACCCATTCAATCAAACGTGTAAGTCTGTATTATTGATTTTGCATCTGTATGATTAAATGAATTGAGCATTGAATCTCATTCTATACCATCACTTTAATAGGGGAAATTTATCATTACGAGGGCCCATCAATAATTTTGAGAACTAATCTTATATCAGAAAAATATGTTGATAACCTCAGAAACATTACCCATTTCTTATAACAGTAACATCCCTTGAACAGTTTGCATTCATTCCACCGCTTGGCCCACGCCTGTGGCACGTGCTACAACCCGTCACGTGACATGCCCCACAAACACTTGTAAATGACACACCCCAACTCTTCCTTTTACTTATTTTCTTCACTCTGTGATTTATTTCTAAGGTTTGGAAATAACCAGAAGTCGCAAATTGGACAATCTGTGCGGTGCGGAGGGTTTGGCAATATTTCTATATCCAGTTTCACAATACCGGCCTTTTTAATGCGTCAGCTATGGCGCGACGCGCTGTCGTAGAGCGACAGAATTCCGGACCTGATAATATTTGCGCGCTGTCTCATAAAAGCGGGTGGCAGACCAGATTTGATTACTGCTGCAAAATTATAAGTACTTACTCAACTTTATATAGACATAAAATGTTTCAGTTTGATTCCTCGAATATTGATGAAAATTATGACATTTGTCTCACTGGCACATATGGAAATCAATGCTTTTGTGGGTGAGAACGAAGAATAATGTTACTTGTTCTCTACTTTCCGACTCAAAAACGATGCATCAATGTCTCGTCACATGTATTCATTTGATTCGCAAAGTTATAGCGGTCTTCCTTATAACTTTGGCATTATTTACGACACATTTTGACCCCCTGCCCCATTTGGCCAGGAAGCGGCCAACGCGGTACCCATCTTGTCGATGAACGGCGCTTTCCGAGATTACTGGTCATACGGTCCTTAGTTGATTCATACAAATTATCCAAGGACCTTACTACTATTTCAACGCATAATTTTCAATTTTCAAGAATAAATTCTAGGATTTTAGCAGCTTTCTTTTTTAGCTCGCCCGGGACGATAGTCTCGGAAGAGCTATTGTCATACCCCCGGATGTCGGCGTCGGCGTCGGCGTCAGCGTCGGCGTCCGCAAAAACTTTAACCTGGCCCATATCTCATGCCCTGTTAGAGATACAGCCTTCATATTTCACCTGTGGGTACCTCTAACCAAGACCTTTAATTTGAGGCCATGACCTTTGACCTTGTGACCTTGACCTTAGAGTTTGACCCACTTTTTGACCGTTTTAAAAAACTTTAACCTGGCCTATATCTCATGCCATATTACACCTACAGCCTTCATATCTCACATGTGGATACCTCTCATCAAGACCTTTCATTTGATACCATGACCTTTGACCTTGTGACCTTGACCTTGGAGTTTGACCTACTTTTAAAAACTTTAACCTGGCCTAAAAAAACTTTAACCTGGCCTATATCTTATGCCCTATTGCACATACAGCCTTGATATTTCACAAATGGACACCTCCTACCAACACCATTCACATTTGACCATGACCTTTGACCTCATGACCTTGACCTTGGAGTTTGATTTACTTTTAAAAAACTTTAACCTGGCCTATATCTCATGTCTTTTTACACCTACAGCCTTGATATTTCACATATGGACACCTCCTACCAACACCATTCATATTTGACCATGACCTTGGACCTCGTGACCTTGACCTTGGAGTTTGACCTACTTTTAAAAAACTTTAAACTGGCCTATATTTCATGTCCTTTTACACCTACAGCCTTGATATTTCACACATGGACACCTCCTACCAACATGATTCACATTTGACCATGACCATGGACCTTGTGACCTTGACCTTGGAGTTTGACCTACTTTTAAAAGACTTTAACCTTGCCTATAGCTCATGTCCTTTTACACCTACAGCCTTCATATTTCACATATGGACATCTCCCACCAAGACATTTCATATTTGACCATGACCTTGGACCTGGTGACCTTGACCTTGACGTTTGACCTACTTTTAAAAAACTTTAACCTGGCCTTTATCTCATGTCCTTTTACACCTACAGCCTTGATATTTCACACAATGACACCTCCTACCAACACTTTTCACATTTGACCATGACCTTGGACCTGGTGACCTTGACCTTGGAGTTTGACCTACTTTTAAAAAAACTTTCACCTGGCCTATATCTCATGTCCTTTTGCACCTACAGCCTTGATATTTCACACATGGACACCTACCAACACGGTTCACATTTGATGGTGACCTTGTACCTTGACCTTGGAGTTTGACCTACTTTCAAAAAACTTTAACTTGGCCTATAACTCATGTCCTTTTACACCTACAGCCTTGATATTTCACACACGGACACCTCATTCCAACACAGTTCACATTTGACCATGACCTGTGACCTTGTGACCTTGACCATGGAGCTTGACCTACTTTTACAAAATTTCATTTTGGGCCATGACCTTTTTACCTTGACCTAGGAAATGACTTTTCTTTGTGACAAGCTCTCGTTTGGGCGAGCTTTATTGTCCGCGGACAATTCTTGTTTCTTCATAGTTTCTGGTCAGCAAGTAAAATCACTCATTTTCTCCTATCTATCTGCCCTCTCGGAAGCGTCGTTTCCGCTTTCAAGTAACGTTATTCGATAAACACATGTCTCTTTACAATACATGTTAAATTTCATGGATGTCCATACAGTAATTATTGAGAGACACATGAAAATGTATCATAAGTGGTTGCTCAAAAATGCAGATGATGTCATTTTTAAACAAACGCTTTTGACATGACGTCATAATTCTGCCATGACGTCATCTTGTTTTGACGTCATCGTTTTTTAAATAAGATGAGTCGGTTGGAAAATGAATGACCTTTCAGCATTCCAATTTTTGTGAAAATACGTCAACGGGTAATTGAAAAGTAGATTTAGTTCTCGAAATTATTGATGGGCCCTCGTACAATATGTATACATGTAGTCTTTCTGTATCTTTATACCCCCAACAACGAAATTAGGGGGGTATACTGGAATCAGGTTGTTGGTTTGTCTGTCCATGGACATAATTTTATGTCCTCTTCTCCTCCCATAGTTTTTGACCAATTGACCAATTTTGCTGAAATTTTATCAGGTTGTTACCTATCATATGAAGTTGTGCACCTGCAATTTTCATCTCGATCCAGTCATTAGTTTTAGAGTTTTGCCACTTTGGACTTTTTAATCGGGGTTACAAAGTTGTTGCCCATGACCCAAGGAGGTGCCCTTTTGTTGTTAGGTCACCAATGTTAAAGGTCAAGATCGGACTTTGTTTATTATCCGTTTCCGTGCTCTAAGTCAAGAACTGGTTGACTTAGGATCATGAAACTTTACAAACTTGTTGCCCATGATCCAAGGAGGTGCCCTTTTGTTTATGGGTCACCAAGGTCAAAGGTCACAATCAGACTTTGTTTAAAATCCGTTATCATGCTCTAAGTCAAGAATCGGTTGACCTAGGATCATGAAACTTTATACAGTTGTTGCCCATGACCGAAGGAGATGTCCTATTGTTTTTTGGTCTCCAAGGTCAAAGTCACAATCGGACTTTCTTTTAAATCTGTTTCCCTGCTCTAAGTCAAGAACCGTGTGACGTAGGATCATGAAACTTTACACAGTTGTTGCCCATGACCCAAGGAGGTGACCTATCATTTTTGGGTCACCAGGGTCAAAGGTCAAGGTCACAATCAGACTTTGTTTATAATTCGCTTCCATGCTCTAAGTAAAGAACCAGTAGACCTAGGATTATGAAACTTTACACAGTTGTTGCCCATGACCCAAGGAGGTGCCCTATTGTTTTTGGGTCACCAAGGTCAAAGGTCAAGGTCACAATCAGACTTTGTTTAAAATCCATTTCCGTGCTCTTAGTCAAGAACCGGTTGACCTAGGATCATGAAACTTTAGACAGTTGTTGCCCATGACCCAAGGTGGTGCCCTATTGTTTTTGGGTCACCAAAATCAAAGGTCAAGTTCACAATCGGACTGTGTTTAAAATCTGTTTCCGTGCTCTTAGTCAAGAACCGGTTGACCTAGGATCATGAAACTTTATACAGTTGTTGATCATGACCCAAGGAGGTGTCCTATTGTTTTTGGGTCACCAAGGTCGAAGGTCAAGGTCACAATCAGACTTTGTTTAAAATCTGTTTCCCTGCTCTAAGTCAAGAACCGGGTGACCTAGGATCATGAAACTTTACACAGTTGTTGCCCATGACCCAAGCAGGTGCCCTATTGTTTTTGGGTCACCAGGGTCAAAGGTCAAGGTCACAATCAGACTGTTTAAAATCCATTTCCGTGCTCTAAGTCAAGAACCGGTTGACCTAGAATTATTAAACTTTACACAGTAACTGTTGTTGCCCATAACCCCAGGAGGTGTCCTATTGCTTTTGGGTCACGAAGGTCATTGGTCAAGGTCACAATTGGACTTTGTTTAAAATCTGTTTCTGTGCACCAACTAAGGAACATTTTGACCTATAGCACTTTTTCAGTGACAAGGCGCTAGTGGGGGCTATATGTCTGCTTTGCGACAGTTCTAGTTAATATATTGTTCACAAATCTTATCTTTGTCAATATCTATTTTGTCTTCTGCAGCAGATTTCATGTTGGAACAGTCTGAATTTTCACCATTTAAGGCTGTGTTAATACTACTCTTTTGTTTATTTTCAATTTTCTGGTACAGTAGTTATGGGACCTGAGATTACAGAAGGCTGTTATGGAAGTACGGGAGAACGAGGAGTTTATAAGTGATATTGTTACAGATAGTCAGAGGAGAATGCTGCTTACTACAAGGTACTCTGACCAAATTGTTATAAAGTTATAATGTAGTGTCTTACTGGACTTTTGTCTTTGACATGTTCACTGTTGTCATGCAGATCCCTATGTAAACCAGAGGTGTGTTCTTTAGAGCGAGATTTTTAAGATTTCTTAAGATGTTTTTGATACAGCGTTTTTGAGACCGAGATTTTTAGTGAGGTGTTCCGAATGTTCCATACTTCATACAAATGACATCATCATGACGTCATTTGTATGAAGTATGGAGCATTCGAAACTCCGCGGTTTATGAATCATGGAGCATTCGGAACAACTCGGTCAATTCTATCCCATATAGATTCTACAGAATTTACTGAGGGGTTCAGAAAGAAGTATAGAGCAATGGCTGCTCTCAGTGATCGTCTTAAAAATCTTGCTCAAAAGAGCGCTATATCCTAAAACATCTTAAGAAATCTCAAGATATCTCAAGAAATCTCACTCTAAAGAACACGGCTTTGAGTATCACTTTGACAGGTAGAAAAGAGTGAGATAAGCCTGCATATATGTGCAGTCTGATCTTACTCTATACTACCTGCTTGTTTTAATGGCAGCATGACCAGGGTTAATTATTAATATCGGTATGTCAAATGTACTTTTTTGTTGGGTTATTATTGGTAATCCTTATGCAACAACCAAAAGTTCTGTGAGCATATTGTTATGCCCCCGATAGGGAGGCATCATAAATTTGACTTGTCCGTCCGTCCGTCTGTCCGTCCGTCTGTCCGTCCGTCCGTCATTCCGTCCAAAAACTTTAACATTGGCCATAACTTCCTTATTACTTAACATATTCGCTTCATACTTTACCACAACATTCCTTGGTACATTACCTTTCTGTAGGCACATACTTTGGTGACCTTGACCTCTGGATGACCTTGACCTTGAACATAGATTGCCCATAATTTAAAATCAAAGCGGTGTCGGGGGCATTGTCATCTTACAGTGACAGCTCTTGTTGTCTTTTAAGTCTGTCCACTCTACTGGAGTCACAATTCATGCAGACATTCATTGATTTATCATTGATGGTGCATGCCCCAAAAAAGGTAACCCAAGCAGCATCTTTTTAAACGTGATATGGATGTAATGTTTATGTTACGGTTACCACCTCTTTTTAGCGAGCCGGGACTTTATGTCCGGGGAGCTAATGTCACAGCCCTAGTGTCGGCGTCGCGTCGCGTCTTCACTTGAAAAACTTTAACCTGGTCTATATCTCAGGCACTATTAGAGATACAGCCTTGATATTTCATACATAGATACATCTCGACAAGACCTTTAATTTGGGACCATGACCTTTGACCTTGTGACCTTGACCTTGGAGTTTGACCTACTTTTGAAAAACTTTTACCTGGCCTATATCTCAGGCACTATCAGAGATACAGCCTTGATATTTCATACATAGATACATTCCAACAAGACCTTTCATTTGGGACCATGACCTTTGACCTTGTGACCTTGACCTTGGAGTTTGACCTACTTTTGAAAAACTTTAACCTGGCCTATATCTCAGGCACTATTAGAGATACAGCCTTGATATTTCATACATAGATACATTCCAACAAGACCTTTCATTTGGGACCATGACCTTTGACCTTGTGACCTTGACCTTGGAGTTTGACCTACTTTTGAAAAACTTTAACATGGCCTATATCTCAGGCACTATTAGAGATACAGCCTTGATATTTCATACATAGATACATGTCAACAAGACCTTTCATTTGGGACCATGACCTTTGACCTTGTGACCTTGACCTTAGAGTTTGACCTACTTTTAAAAAATTGCTGTTTTTTTGACAAGCTCTCGTATAGGCGAGCTACGTTGTCCGCGGACAACTCTTGTTATGATCTTTAGCAATCTTAACCCTTCTGATGCTGTTCACATCAATTTATTGTTGTGACCAAAGCTTTTGGAGGCAGTTTAGACTAAGATAAGCCTGCACAGATGTGAAGCCTGATCTTAGCCTATAGTGCTTGATTTTTATACGCTGCCGGAGGCGGACGTATATTGGCGTCATCTTCTCCGTCTGTCTGTCCGTCCGTCCATCCACTTTTCTTGTCAACGCAACTCCTCCTAAGTTTCTGGCTGGATCTTCTTGAAACTTGGTCAATGTTATCACCTCAATTGGTAGATGTGCATGAAGGAAGGATTTTATGGTTCATTGATTTTTGCCTGAGTTATGCCCCCTTAAAACTTAGTCCCTGGGGCGGCGTATATTGTGACCATGGCACTCTTGTTACTGAATTTTTGTGGCAAAATTTTTCTAATAACCAGCATTTTCTCCTTTTTCTCTGAATGTTTTCTGTGCTGTTTTATACACAAATCCAATCTTTATCGACAACCATTTTTTCATCTACAGCAGCCTAAAATTTTGCAGTTTGAGAAACGTTAACATGAGATATTTAATGGAACACATTTTATTTACAGTGGTGAGGGAACACTGACAGCGTTTAACCTACGGAGAAAGAAGATGGAACTACAATCAGAACTGTTTGATGCAGAATTCCTCTGTTTAGCCATTGTCAAGGTTTGTGGCATCTTAACCCATTCACAAATGATACAATTTTAGACTGGTTCCAATTCAAAAATGTTGCAGACAACAATGTCAAGTGAATGAAAAAATAATATTTTTTTTGTCTTTCTGGGTATAAAACATTGTGTGAAATGAAGTAATAGCTTTACACAATGTTTGTCAAAGCTTTTACCCAAAAATATTTATGTTGCAATGGTTTAACTATTCATTAATATTATGTGGAATACACTCATACAATTGAGTTTATGGTAAAGCTGTAGAGCTTTGGCTTTATCGATCAAGAGGTTTTGAGTTCGTTCCCTGGTAGAGGAGATTGATCTTGACTTCTCATTGGCCCACACATTGTGCAAGCACTTATGTGTATTTCCAAACAAATAGAATCAACTTTGTATATAACTTAATATACACTTCCTAATAGAGTTATATATTTGTGCTGAATACCAATACCTCTCTCAGTAAAGTCTGAGCATCAATTCAGGGATCATGCTCAGAATATGTTCCAACTCTTAATTGTCCAACATGTCTTCTGATACCCCATAAAAGTCATTTGTCAATGCTTGTCACAAATGGATGAATGGTTCTCCTAAAAAGAATTGTTTGTATGATCATAATTATGAAGGCTAGGATTTCATATTGTGTTTTACTGGTAGCAATAATATGATTGATAAATTTACACTCCAATTATATTATGAATTAGTATTTACTTACAGAGTAATTTATAAGAAATAGACAGAATTTGTGGTGTAAATTTTAGAGGGTTGTTTTAGAAGAACAAACAGTCCAATGTTTAATCACTTATTATTTCTTTAATGTTTTAGAGAGGTAAGAAGGTGGTATGTGGTTGTGGGGATGGTGTTGTCAACATCTTTAACTGGGGTGAGTGGGGCAACATCAGTGACCGGTACCCGGGACATCCCATGTCTATAGATTGTATGGTTCCCCTCTCAGAGGATATCTTAGCTACTGGCTCATCAGACGGGAAAATTAGGTAAGTTTGAAGTATTATTTTTTCCAGAACAATTCCTGCTATTTAAGTCTCTTACCAAGGTAGTTATGAAAAGCACTGAGAGAAAAGAAGAAAATGATAATAATCAACATTTTCTTCTTTTTTGTCAGTGCTTTCCCTGCTAAAGCAAATAAGATCTTCATGTAACAACAGTAATTTTGCAACTATGATGCCTGTCAATTTGAACTATCATTTGATCGATATCTGGGACATCCCATGTCTATAGATTCATGGTTCCACTCTCAGAGGATATCATAGCTACAACAGCAAAATTAGGTAGGCTTGTAATGGCAATGCTGTTTAGTTATAGCTGTATAGATATAGTTGCTACAAGCCTAATGAATGGAAACACTAGCTTGGCATGAAGTGTCATCTCTTCAAATCTCTGATTTTGACATCTCTTGTTTCACAGTGGGGATTGTGCATGCTGGGATGGATAACGAATACGGACAAAAATAATCTCGAATCTTGTCAAATATTTTGCAATAACTCCTTTATTTCTTTGTTGATTTTCAAAAGGTCTGTTGCATGTACGCCGCCTTGAAAATCTCTTTCCTCAGATACATGAATTATTTGTGGTATCCTTTTAATTTTTAGCTCACCTGAGCACAAAGTACTCAAGGTGAGGTATTGTGATCGGTCGTTGTCCGTCATCCGTCCGTCCGTCCGTCCGTCCGGCCGGCCGTCCGTCCGTCCACAATTTCTTTAAAGATCTTCTTCTCCCAAACCAGTAGACCAATTTTCTTGAAACTTGGCAGGAATGATCCTTGGGTGAAGGGCTTTCAAAGTTGTTAAAAGAATTTGATTCCATTAAAGACTCTGGCTGCCGCGGCATGAGAAAAGGGGAAAATAGCCAACTCTTTTAAAAATCTTCTTCTGCCTAACCAGTGGGCCAATATTCTTGAAACTTCATATGAATGATCCTTGAGTGAAGGGCTTTCAAAGTTGTTAAAAGAATTTGATTCCATCAAAGACTCTGGCTGCCGCGGCATGAGAAAAGTGGAAAATAGCCAAATCTTTTAAAAATCTTCTTCTGCCTAACCAGTCAGCCAATATTCTTGAAATTTCACATGAATGATCCTTGAGTGTAGGGCTTTCAAAGTTGTTAAAAGAATTTCATTCCATGAAAGACTCTGGCTGCCGCGGCATGAGAAAAGGGGAAAATAGCCAAATATTTCAAAAATCTTCTTCTGCCTAATTAGCAAGCCAATATTCTGGAAACTTCACATGAATGATCCTTGGGTGAAGGGCTTTCAAAGTTGTTAAAAGAATTTGATTCCATCAAAGACTCTGGCTGCCGCGGCATGAGAAAAGGGGAAAATAGCCAAATCTTGTAAAAATCTTCTGCCTTCAACTAGTTGGCCAATATTCTTGAAACTTCCCATGAATGATCCTTTGGTGAAGGGCTTTCAAAGTTTTTGAGAGACTTTGATTCCATCAAAGCCTTTGACTTCCGCGGCATGAGAAAAGGGGAAAATAGCCAAATCTTTTAAAAATCTTCTGGCTTACTACATGTAGTGGGCCAATATTCACATGAATGATCTTTGGGTGAAGGCTTTCAAAGTTGTTATAAGAATTTGATTAATATCAAAGCTCTTAGTGCAGTGGCATCAGAAAAAGGGTAAAAGAGCAAACACTTTTGAAAAGGCTGAATTTTGTTTCATTCTTTTGAAAAACTAAGGAAAAGGGGCTTTATTGCAAAATTCTTAATTTGCTGCTATACAGGTCAAAATGTTTATTTTAACAAGGCAAGAAATTTCAGGTGAGCGATCTAGGGCCATCATGGCCCTCTTGTTCCAAAAATTGATCCCAACTGACCAGAAAACGAAATGATAATGACTACGGCAAAATAAGCCACGCTTCAGGTAGGAAATTGTGCAATAATTTTCCTATTTCGGTGTCAATTTTCAAGCGGTTTGTTGCATGTACCCCGCCTTACTGAGAGCCTTCCTCAGGTGTATTACTTATTTGAAAACTCTCCAGACTTTTCCCAAAAATTGATCCCAACTGACCTGAAAAACGATCAGATTTTTTTGTAGTTTTTCTGGTCGGTTGGGATCACTTTTCGCAAAAAGTACAAAAAGGTTTCGTGTAAAGCATACATCGGAGGAAAGAGCTCAGTAAGGCGGGGTACATGCAACAAACCGTTTTTGAATTGACACACAAATAAGGAAGTTATTGCAAAATGTCTTACCTGAAGCGAGGCAAATTTGTCTGTAGACTTACCCATCCCAGCATGCACAATCCCCACCGTGTGTTTAGAAGGTTTTGAAACATGAAAACAACAACAACCCTGTTTTCATTTAGTGCATTTGTAACAACTAATTGTTTTTTCAGGTATTGCAAATATGTAAGCACTGGCTTTGATATTCATATTTGAGTTTCTGCAGGATCCAATGACATGCCAAACAAGATATTTTACTTAAACTTTCCTGTTATTTCAGGGCCGTCAATATTTTACCAAACAGATTTATTGGTGTGGTTGGGGAACATTCCGGAGACCTTCCCGTTGAAAATATTGCGCTATCACGAGACAAAAAATACCTGGCTAGCTGCTCACATGACCAGAAAATAAAGTTTTGGAATGTAGAAAATGTGGAGAAAGAGCTTGGGAACAGAAACGAGAAGGCAAAGAAAGCAAATAAGAACAAGTTTCTGCCATCATCACAAAAAGGTGATTTCTTCTCTGGACTGGATGATAGTAAACCCAGCACGAGTGGTGGGAATGATGATGACGACGATGATGATAGTGATGATGATAGTGATGAATGGGACACAGAGGATGAAAATACTGATGATGATGATGAAGTGAATGACAATGAGAGTAATGTTGATGGAGGTAGTGACGATTCTGATGTCGATAATGATGTTGATGACGATGATAGTGTTGACAATGATGATGATAATCAAGAAAGTGTTCAAAATGGTGAAATTGACTCGGGTGATTCAGATTCAGAAAATGATGATGATAAAACTTGAATAGTTCATCAATCCATTAGGGTCTCAACCCTCCTTGGTTAACTGGTGCTGACTGTCATAGTGAAGTGATTTGTACTTAGCGGTATCCCAAATTGTACAAATTTTGACTTCAACATTTAATTTTAAAGCTGCTGCAGACAACAAAATGGTTGCTGATAAAATTGTACTTGTGTACAATACAGCACAGAATTATTGAGACAAAAGGAGAAAATGTTGGTTTTTCAGCATTTGAAATTTTGTTGCAGATGACAAATGGACATTGATACAGAATTTATGTGATATGTAGCAAAGAAAATAATGAGGCAAAAGGAGAAAATGCTGGTAATCAGCATTTTCTTCAATTGCCTCAATACCTTTCAAATCCCTTTCTATTAGGGACGTCAAAACCTGGCCCCGGTTTCTCGAAAAAACTTAAGTACGTTCTCGTGCTCAAATCTGAGCACCGTGCTGAAATCACACGAAATCCACATGAACTTCAATCGAATACCCTCCAACGTAGGAGAGTATTCCTTTGAAGTTGAGCATATTCTCATGAGAATATACTTAAGTTTTTTCGAGAAACCGGGGCCAGGTCTTGTTTGGGAAAGGGTAAAAAGGGATGTCAAAACCAGGTCTTGTTTGGGAAAGGGTTAAGGTTTCAGATAATGAGGATCTGTGAGAAAAAAGATGAAACATGAAATTAAAAATCTTGATAATTTATTTCAAATCGTTCATCATTATAGGTAATAAATAACTAGCATATAACAAACATTTTTGTGTCTTCTGTAGCTTTCAATAAAGAGATCTCGTTATGGGCCTAGGCTTTAAACCTTTACAAAACAACAAAATTTTAGGCTTTTCAAAATTAATGTCAGCAAAAACTTGAACTGTTGATCACAAGTAGGCTAGAAAATATTAAGGGGAAAAAGGAGAAAATGCTGATGATCAGCAAATGTCTTCTATTCTCTCAATGTTTCTAAATCTTTTTCTTCTAACCTTGCATGGGAAAGGTATGTCTTCGAGAAGTGTTTGGACTGACAGACACAAGTAAAACAATATGCCCACAATCTTTCAATATGTTGGTATAGAAATATTCATCAAAATTGTTTCTCCTAGTCTATAATACTAAATTCAGCTCTTTATCCAAGACTAGTTGGTAAATAAATATTGACCAAATTAAACATTGATATACCTCACGATTAATGACCTGGCAGAGCATCCCAGCCTATTGGCTAGGGCTGCTCTGCCAGGTCAATAATCTCGAGGTATCAGCAAATTTAGATAAACAATCTATAGTCCAGTCATGATGTTATGGTACATGTTTATAAATATCACCTATGTAAACAATGGAAATAGTGTTCATAATCTCAATACTTTAACCCTTTCCCAATCGGCAAAATTTTAGGGCAGTCCAATTTAAAAGCTGCAGTAGACGACATAATTGATGTTAAATTGGAAGGGTTTTGTATACAATATAACATAGAAAATATTGAGACAAAAGGAGAAACTGCTGGTTATCAGCAGTTTCTTCTTTTGTCTCAATGTTTTCCCAAGTCTTTTCTATGAGGGATGTCAAAACCAGGTTTTGTTTGGGAAAGGGTTCATTTTGCATGCATTGGTTTGAATCTTGCAGGTTTAACCCTTTCCTAAATGAAGAAATTTTGGTGGTTTTCAAGTTTGAAAGCTCATGCAGATGATGCATTCGATGTCAACAAAGATAGGATTTGTGTGTGATATAACACTTATATCACACAAAATATTGAGACAAAAGGAGAAACTGCTGGTTATCTGCTGATTCTTTTTTTTTGCTTCAATGTTTTCCAAGCTATTTCTACATGGTACATCAAAACCAGGTTTTGTTTGGAAAAGGGTTAAGACACCCACCAGGTTCAAACCATCACATGCAAAATTATAGTAGTTTGATATTGCATTGTTTACATAGATGAATTTTGTAACATGTGTCGTATAATTGTGACTGGACAATAACAAACAAATTTTCTCTCACAAAACACATTCACTACACATCACATACAGGGTGATCCAAAAAACATGTCCCACAAAGAATGTTTAATATATCTGCGTAATGTGGTAGCATTGTTTTAGTTTGGGTGTCGATGGAAAGGGTATATAATAGAATTTGAAATGGTTGTGCAGAAGAATGTCATGCAGCGTCATGGTAACGCCAATGGCATTATCAATGACGTCATCATATTCTCAGCATTCCAAGATGGCTGACAATGCAGAAATAGTCAAACTGTGCTATGTACTTTGTACATATCCTGTTTTAGTTAGAAGAAAAATCCAAAATATGTACCAAAATGCCAAAAGTGCCTTCCAGGAAGCAGATAAGAATACCTTTTTCTAAGTTTGAGATGAGGGGGCCGTCTATGACACGAGATCTGGAAAAAGGGAGAGAACACGCACAGGGCGTGTGCAGACAAGAACGTAGAGAGTGTTCATCAAGCTGTAGAGGAAACTCCAAGTATCTATTATGGGGTATCATGAAGGACATCTCAAAAACCACTGATGTAAGATATGGTACAGTGAAAAGAATTCTAAAGTTCTATTAAATTGTAAGCCATACAAAATAACCAGCATGCAGCATTTGATTGACGCAGTAACCACGGCCGGACTGTCATTTGTTAATTGGATTGACAGTGAATAAATGGCCACCGCATTCACCCGATCTCAGTCCGCTGGACTTTTCCTATGGGGTTGCTAAGAAGAAAGAGTTTATGAACCCTAACCCACCACTATAGCTGAACTGAAAGATGCCATAAGTAGAGAAATAGACTTGATTGATAGTCAAACCTGTAGTAACGTCATACAAAACATTCGACGTCATTTTAGACTAGTTTCTGAAAAACATGGTCGTCGCATCGAGCATCTCTTGTAAAAGTAGTAAGTGAATTATTATATAATATTGTAATCAGACAAAATTTTACATATATATACTTCAGATCTAGAGAATATAAACGAAATGTATAAGATGGTAAAAAAGTTATAAAGCATTGTTTGTGGGACACGTTTTTTGGATCACCCTGTACATATTATAATCATTTACACAACAAATATCACATTTTAAATAGTGGGCCAACATCAACCTGGGACATCTGCATATGTAATGACCCTACTTTGGCAACAATCTTAGACAATTAATACATTAACATACTGCAAAATTTTAGACTTGTACAAATTAAAAAAAAAAAAATGTTGCAAACAACAATTTCAAGTGTACTAAATTTTACATTTTCCAATCTTTCTAATAAGAAAACATTGTGGGAAATTAAGAAATTGTTTGGCACAAACAATTTCTTCCTTTTCCACAATGTTTTTCCCAAGCTATTATCAAGTAGGGGGTCAAAAGGTGTCATTGTGTGGAAATTGGTGAATTAAGACAAAGTTTGCCTACAACTAGAACTGTCGCAAAGCGGACAAATACCCCCCACTAGCGCCTTGTCATTGAAAAAGTGCTGTAGGTCATTTGGTTCTTGACTTAGAGCATGGAAACAGATTTTAAACAAAGTCCGATTGTGACCTTGACCTTTGACCTTGGTGACCCTAAAACGATAGGGCACCTCCTTGGGTCATGGGCAACAAGTGTGTAAAGTTTCACGAACCTAGGTCAACCGGTTCTTGACTTAGAGCACGGAAACGGATTTTAAACAAAGTCCGAATGTGACCTTGACCTTTGTGACCCCAAAACAATAGGGCACCTCCTTGGGTCATGGGCAACAACTGTGTAAAGTTTCATGATCCTATGTCAACCGGTTCTTGACTTAGAGCATGGAAACGGATTTTAAACAAAGTCTGATTGTGACCTTGACCTTTGACCTTGGTGACCCAAAAACAATAGGGCACCTCCTTGGGTGATGGGCAACAACTGTGTAAAGTTTCATGATCCTAAGTCAAACGGTTCTTGAGTTAGAGCATGGAAACGAAAAAGTCTACAGACGGACGGACAGATGGATGGATGGACGGATGGACGGATGAACAGACAGACAGACATGGTGAAACCAATATACCCCCCCCCCCCCTCTATTTCGTAGGTGGGGGGTATAATAATGAAGTTGTTCCAGCTTAATATTGGTGCACTATGACATCATTTGGCTTTGTTCTTAATAATTTTGGCTACTTTGTCCATTTCTATGCTAGATCTATAGTATTGTAAATAAATACTTCTTTTATTTACATCTATACTAACCCAAACTGCCAAAGCAACAAGATATTTTGTTGTAACTTTTTAATGAGATATGATAGAACAAGGAAACTTCAGATTTCATTATCCTATATAGTGATTTTATTGTCCACATAAAAAGAAAGTAAGAATTGTTATGCTTCGCTGAACACAGAGTCTGTTGTTCAAAACCATATATCCGCCCTGCACGTGCAACAGTGCGTGTAATAAACCGGCGCACGTGCATTTTTGGATAGTTGCAAGATAACCCGATAAGATTAAGTAAAACAAGAGCCGTCAGAGACGGACAATGCTCCCCGAATAAGGCATTGTCACAATAAATATATGCCATGCAGAGCTAATATAAAGCTAACAAATGTTAAGCCCCTTTTTTCCATGACATATTTTGTATACGCAAATTTTAAATAGTTTATTGTCAAGGGCATCTGATTTGCTACTCAAATATGAAACTTCATCAAATTCTGATCATTAGACTAGGAGAAATAGGATTCGGTTTTTTCGTTGAACAAATACGTCATCGTCACGCCTCACTGGTCTAAAAATAGATTGGGAATCCTCTATCGTACAAATATGCCTGTGAAACTCGCGAAAGTTTTTCTACGTTCAACTTGCTGAAGATGACGTTCTAAGAGCTGGATTGCCGTAATCATTTGTTGAGAAACATTATAATTCAGAGTTGAGAAGGTTGCTGCACTGTCGTGTACTTTTTAAGATAGGTAACTATGAAATGACCATTTGACAAGTAATGTTTACACATACGGCCCTACCTTAGCTTCGTCGTGTCGCTCGTGCTACTCGCTTACCCTTTCCAAAACGACAAAATGTCATGTTGGGCCAAATTGAAAAATGTCTGCAGACGACAAAACGGATGTCAATACTTTTAGTGTTTTATGTCAGAGAAAATATCGAGGCAAAAGTAAAATGATCATAAATATCCAAAGAAGTTATTCAATCTCATTTTGTCTGCTGTGCAGGTCTTTTTAATCTGATCGATCATCGTTTTCTTCTTTTGCATCAATGTTTTCTCAAGAGTTTTCTGTTAGGGACGACAAAACCGGTCTTGTTTGGGAAATGATTAATCTAGAAAAAAAACTAGAATTTGTCGCTGAATGTGATTTGTCATGATACCCCCACAGGCTTTCACTACAACAGAGGGCAATAACTCACAAAATAAGCAAGGTAGGGTTACGCTCCTTGTACGTTGCACTTCTCCTTGGTGAGATCTATCTACCCGCGAAGTTTCATGATCATAGCTACTTTACTTTCACACTTTTCGATGTTTTTTCTGGTTAAGCTGCTGAGGAATCTCAAGAAAAAAACGTTTGTAATTTCTGGTCTGTCTCCGTATCTGGAATCAATGTTGCATGTTGAATATGCGCAATGTTTCGTAGTTTTAGTTCCCGCCTGCATTATCTACGATCGACTTATATCTCGCTTGAAAATGATAATTTTTCGCTAACACTGTTACGAAAAAATTGTCCGATTCATGACCGATAAACAAAATATTAGACTGGTACCCGACAAACGTTGTTGAGGGATTTCCCATCGGAAATCTATTTTTAGCACAAATTGGCGCGAAAATTATTCCTTATTAGAGAAAAACTGTATTTAACCTTAAGTCCCCTTTTCCCATGACGAGGCCTCTAATCCAAAAACCGGGAAAACTACATCGGCATTTTGTCATAGGGAGTTCACATGGTAAGTTTCATTTGATTTGGCCCAAGGGTTATGGAGAAATCACTTCGGACGGACGGACGGAATGACGGACGGACGGACAGACAAAGCGGCGACTATATGCTCTCCCTTCGGGGAGCATAAAAATCTGTCTGGTGATAGACAAAAATGCCGCAATTTAGCATTGTCCCGAAAGGCGCAGGTGATTAGATTGCTCCTGGCTGACTGTGGTTACCCGGCTATTGGCCTTTACGTGGTCTACTGTAGCATGACTATAGCGGAAGTTTCAGCAAACCAGTATGTTCAATTAATCTTACTCATTAAGCATGTCTGAACGTGTAAGTTCCATTTGGAATAAAAAATCCATTTTTGTTGTTATTTTCAAGGTCATTTATTTTTCTTGCTTACGTTTGTTTTGATGTTTCCGGTAATGTTTATGACATGCCAAGAGCCTTCAGAAGTCATGTAACTACCAAGGTACAGGACAACAGATTGAGAAACCAAATTCTCAGAGACCGGTTTCGGCTAGCAACAAAAAGGCGGCTGCAACTGCTGGGAACCACGGTCGCCGTATAAGTGCACAGACACGTAACAGGTTACGTAAACGTGGGTTCCATCCTCGACGTCCTTATGTGGGTCCCAGTTTACTACCTATGCACACACGAATCTGTCTCCAGTGGTGCAACGCCCAAAAGTGGTAATCTGACCTCCTGAGCAAATATGGAACCTGCTTGACATGCGTTTACGTCAACGCCCAGTCCAACCACATACCTTGCGTGAAATGGGACAAACATTAATTCAAGAGTGACAAACTATTCCTTTAAACGTTTGTCGATGTTAGTTACGTTCGATGTCACAGATAGGTTGTGCTGTGTTCAATGGTACAGGAGGACATACGAGATACTGATCTTGGTTTCATTTTTGAAACACATCCCAGCATTACGTTTGTAACGTTATTTGCGTTACAGAATCGATTTAGACCCATTTGTTTTTCCTGGTGATATCATAATGGTCAGCATTCAAAATGAAGTCAAAATCAATGGATTCACGTTTTCAATAATCAAACTATTGTAATTTAAAGTTCGTGTTGCGTTGGCTCTTTGGGTTAGTATATTTGTGGCTTAGAAATTGGATCAGTCTAAATATTGTCTAATCAGAAAAACTTTAAATAGATCTGTTAATTTTTTTTAATGGGACTAGTTCTCTCATTACTGGAAATAGCACCAGAATTCCTACATTCCCAAGTAGATATACAAATGCATTTCCAACACAATCAGCAATTTCTTATTTTCCCTCAATATTTTCTATACTTTAACTGAAGCATTTACTACTACAAGTTGATCAGTTGGATCTGTTTGATCAAATATGAAGCTTGTATCATGGGAAACAAATGAGTCTGGACCTGGAAAAAGATGGCCCCTTTAGCATGATTGGTCACATAGATTTATCATTTTGGCAACATGGTGAAAAAGAGGCCAGCTGAGCAGTAGTGAAGCTCGTATATTATGAAACTTCTGTCACCGAGTACCGATCATTCCAGTCCCAGAGATACGTTGATTCCTTGTATAACCATCATAATGACAGGCTGCCAGGCTACAAAATATCTGACCCAGTCTAACAGATTACCAAACATAACATGGGTACGGTCCCAGCTGAAACATAAAGTCAAGGAAAAGGAATGTAGGAGAGCTTATTGTCTTATATTAGAAATAAAATTCTTTGGATAAGTAGCAAAGTCTTATACAGGCATGCAGATCTGTAACCACCTGTCAGTAATACCCAAAAGAGGAGTTAGGCACTATAGAGATAGACAGAACCATGCGCTACTGCCGCCGCTACATGAAAATATTTTCCGTTCAGTGAAAATTATAAAGAATTACTAGGACTTCCTTCAATGATAATAATTGAAATTGCGAAATGAATTCAAAGAAAATGAAGAATTCCTAGTAAATGAATTAAATTGTGTGTATAATAATTTCTATACAGAGGTTTATCATTGATTGATTTCAGTTAAAAAAGCCATTTCAATCATACCATGATAGGTGGAGCACCTAACCATGCATTCCAGCTGTTTCTCTCACAAGTATTACCAGGCCATCCTTTCTGAGCCAGCAGCTGCCATTTAGGCTCAAGATTATCATCCAATCGATGAAAGATTACAAATATCTGGATATTCACTGCAGCTATAGATCCTACCTCAGACACAATAATCAAGAGTCTGAGATCACAGTGTACAATCACGTGACTCAGAATTCCTGATAATCTTCAATATCTTTTTTAATACTTGACCAATTTGAATTCGGTTTGAAGCAGAGATGGTAGAAACATGCCAGGAATGAGCTGGACGTGGTAGATCTTTGAAAAATCAACTGATAAAAAAGTTATTGAAGATAAACCAAAGTTTTTGTTTATCTTCAATCACTTTTTTATCAGTTGATTTTTCAAAAATCCAACACATCCAGCTTATTCCTGGCATTTTCCCACCTTCTCTGCTTCAAACCTAATTCAAATTGGTCATGTATTGAAAAAGATACTGAAGATTATCAGAAATTGTGAGTCTCGTGATTATACACTGTGATGCTACCAACTGTGCAATGACAGCAGTAAAAGAGGATTACAAATCACATCATAAGTAAAAGGATACGGGCTAGGAAACATTCTTTTAAGGTCCACTTTCTCCTTGCAGTATGGGCAGGTCTGTTTTTTACCCACAATGCACCAGCCTCGTAAACAAAACTCGTGGAATCTGAATACATCTGTTAAGGAAATCTAACTTTAGTTGTTATACCCCCCCCCCCCCCCCCACAACAAAGTTAAGGGGGGGGTATACTGGAATAAGGTTGTCCGTCCGTCTGTCCGTCCATAGACACAATTTTGTGTCCTTTTCTCCTCCCAGTTTTTTACCGATTTTGCTGAAATTTTACCAGGTTGTTTCCTATCATATGAAGTTGTGCACCTGCAATTTTCAACTTGATCCAGGCAGTAGTTTCAGAGTTATGCCACTTTGAACTTTAGCACTTTTTCAGTGACAACGCGCTAGTGGGGGGTATTTGTCCGCTTTGCGACAGTTCTAGTTATGGCTGAAAAGGAAACAAGTTTAATTTTATGGAATTGATTAAATTCTTTCAGACAAAACCTACTTTTAAATGTCCCTATTTGGAAAAGATTAAAAAAACATGGAATTTTGTTTGGTTATCAGCATTTTCATCTTTTGCTTTAATTTTTTTCCAGGTCTTTTCTTTAAAGTACATTAAAATCATGTCTAATAAGGGAAAACGTTTAACCCATTACCACACATTGACACCTTTTGACTCCCCAAACAAAAAAGGCTTTGGAAAACATTGTGGTAAATGAAGAAATTGCTTGTGACAAGCAATTTCTTCATTTACCACAATGTTTTCTAATCCAAGATAAAAATATTTTTTAAAAATTCATCACCTTGAAATTGTTGTCTGCAACATTTTTAAATTTGGACCACCCCAATAGTTTGCCGTCTGGTAATGGGTCAACACTTTCCTAAACCCAAACAAGACCTAATTTTGAGGTCCCTGATAGAAAAAGTCTTAGGAAAACATTGAGACAAAAGAAAATGCTGAAAATCAACATTTTCTCCCTTTGCGTCAATATTTTCTTTGCTAAATTTTACATAAACTCCATCTGCAAAAACATGCATTTTGTTGTCTTAAGCAGCTTTTAACTTGACTACACTAAAATTTTGCCATTTGGGAAAGGGTTAAGCAGTTTTAAAACAAGACCACCCTATAATTTTGTTGTTTGGGATTGGTGGGATTATTCGAACATGTACATTTAATGCCGTAAAGGATACACATGACCACACTCTAGTCTACAGGTGGTTTCTATAATTGCATCTTTATTATCTAAAACTAGGATTGGATTTCC
The DNA here is from genome assembly GCA_963680895.1 of Fragum sueziense. Taxonomy (NCBI): domain Eukaryota; kingdom Metazoa; phylum Mollusca; class Bivalvia; order Cardiida; family Cardiidae; genus Fragum; species Fragum sueziense. Next base: position 8,147,417 of record OY804596.1, read on the forward strand.
GCAGATGGCACAGATGTTTGGGTCTAAACTCTTCCCCGGTAACCCAGTCTCTGTGTAATACTGAAATGGATTATAAGAGATACATACCTGTTAAAAATATATGAAACACAGCTTTCAATAATCAGCGTTAACCCATTTCCACATGACAAAATATTGGGCTGGTCTTAATTCAAAGATATTGCAGAAGATTATATTTAAGTGACTGAAATGTAATATTTTGGTCTTTTATGGTAGAAAACATTGTGGAAAATGGAGAAATTGCTTGTGACAAGCAATTTCTTCATTTTTCACAGTGGTTTCTCAAGTCTTTATCTCATAGGGCATCAAAAGACGCCATTGTGTGGAAATTGGTTAATGAAGCCTAGCCTAGAACCGAAACGTTTTTGGCAACACAGGTGTTCCGCTACCTAAATTTACAGGATAGATTTGAGGATTCTAGGGGACATACTAAAACAACTTTTTTCATCTTTAGATAAGAGATTCCACATGAATTGTAGGATTGTTAAACAGATTAAGCTTAAAAGACAAAATACATGTATATAAGTGATATCTAATAATAACTACATGCTATGCCATTTCAGACTTCCCTCTTTCTCAAACAAGATCCAATTCTGATGTCCCTAATAGAAAAGTCTTCACAAGCATTTCTCCATTTACTTCAATATTTTCTCAACATTACCAAATACAAATCATAGGGCATGTATTATCAACGATCTTACAACCATGTTTTTGTGTAAACTGTGTAAAAAAACATGATTGCATGAGAAATAAGATTGGGCAAAACAGGTTTGTTGTTACAAGTAATTACACAAAAAATTAATCTTAAATTCGTTGATAATACGGGCCACTGACCATTTCAACATCCACCTTGTCATCTGCATCACCTTATGACATTGGACCAGCCTTAAATTTTGTTGTTTGGGAAAGAGGTACAATATGAATGGTCATTTTATTTCATAATAGATAGAAACCGACTGTTAAACAGTCAATCTTTATTTAGTATGAAATAAACATATTTACCCCTATATGAGCTGCCATTGTATCGCTGCAAACTTCGGCAAAATCTCTGGACACCACACCATAATACAATCCGTAGAAAAAAGTCAATATTGAGAAATCTAAAGCGTCCTTTGTTTTCATTAAAAATAACATATTTAGTCCTAATATTGAGAACACTATTCCCATATAGCCTATGATTCCCAGAGTATAACTTATTTTGTAGATCAGCAAAAACCATTTGTACACCCATCTGTGAAAGAGAAATAAAGCCTTATTAACCTTTTCCCAAACGGTAAAATTTTAGGGTAATCCACTTCAAAAACTGCCAAAATGGGAGCTATTAAAAATAGGATTTGTGTAAATATGGTATAGAAAATATTGAGACAAAAGGAGAAACTGCTGGTTATCAGCAGTTTCTTCTTTTGTTTCAATGTTTTCCCAAGCTGTTTCTGTTAGGGACGTCAAAACTAGGTCTTGTTTGGGAAAGGGTAACAACCTATTCCCACACGGTGACTCTTTTTGACTCCCCACAAGATTATGGTTTTGGAAAACATTGTGGAAAATGGAGAAATTGCTTGTGACAAGCAATTTCTTCAATCCCACAATATTTTCTACCAAGAAAGACCAATAAATGTTAAATATTATTTCATTTATAAGCCTATTCCAAAACAAGGACTGGTTTTGATATATCTAATAGAAATTTCTTGGGAAAAAATTGAGGCAAAAGACGCAAATGCTGATAATCAGTGTTTTCTCCTTTAGCCTCAACATTTCACTATTTTTGCATCAGAATCAAAATTTGTCTGGTCTAGAATTGTGTCTTGAGAAAGGGTTAACCTTTGACCCAAATACATAAATTTCTGTATTTCCCTGCTCAAAGAAAAAGATGAACCAAATCATATATCTGATCTAGTTCATCATTACCAACTTATATACATTCTCAGACAAACTAAAACCTCTCAAACTCATTTCCACTTAAAATACTAAAAAGTAAATTGATAAAATGAAGAATCTGATCATGTTTTCACTGAGCATGACCAATTTCGATTCTCTAAGAATGATTTAAAACACTTTTTTCAGCACATTAATTTTTGTAAAAGGAAATGGATACTCAAAACTTGCACAATGGTTTGACCAAATACAGAAACTATGGTCTTAACCCATTACCAACGACAAATTTTTAAGCTTGTCCAAATTGAAAGAAGTTGCAGACTACAATTGAATGTGACGAAATTTCAAAACTTTTACGACTTTTGGGGTAGAAAACATTTTGGGAAATAAAGAAATTGCTTGTCAAAAGTAATTTCTTCATTTTCCACAATGTTTTCCAAAGCTGTTATCTTGTAGGGCGTCAAAAGGCGTCACTATGAGGTAATGGGTTATACTATAACTGCAAGAACTAACTGTTGAAATAGTACTTCTACTAATTAAATACGACAAAGTGAAGTCTTAAATTTTTCAATATGATCAGCAAATTATGGTCCTTAATAAAGATTGACCTTTGAATGTGCACTTATATAAATTGGCCATTGTGGCCAAAAAATGCCAGGGCAAAAATCAAATATCAAATTTCCTATCTGGGAAAGATTTTACCCTTTCCTTAACAAGACCTGGTTTTTACGTCCCTAATAGAAATGGCTTGGGAAAACATTGAGACAAAAGAAGAAACTGCTGATGATCAGCAGTTTCTCCTTTTGTCTCAATATTTTCTGTGCCATATTTTATGCAAACTTTATCTTAAATACCTTCCATTTTGTCATTTCTGTCAGTCTTTTAAGTGGATCACCCAAAATTTTGTCGTTTGGGAAAGGTTTAGGACACCTACCTAGGAGTTCTGCCATCTAAAGGTTTTCTTGTAGCTTTGAACACAATAACACCAGTAATGAGTGAGAAACCACACCATATCAGTATGAACCTCATAAACCAGCTGTATAAACTAAATGCTATAGGAATTAACCACATCCCTATCAATGTGGCTCGCTGAAAATAGAAACACAACATATTATAGCAAATAAGTGTAAATCAAAGTAAAACATTGCGGGGATAAGAATTTTGGAAAAATATTTACATTCATTTTGTAATCTGCAGAATTTTCAAATTGGACTTGTAAAATATTCTGTCCTTTGGAAAAGGGTTTAAGGTAGTTCGATACCCCTGACATGAAAATTGCAATTTCCTCAGAATTGCTGGATACTGTTTCAACATATGCCCTTTCTTGCAGCAATGAGCAGTATTCAAATTTTTATCGGTCACGTGATTGTGACGTCATAACATTGTTTAAATACCCACTCTATTATGAAGGGTCTTTGCTCTTATGGACCTTTATTGGCGGGTATTTTAACGACGATATAACGTCACAATCACGTACATGACAGATAAAAATTTTAACACTGCTGCAAGAAAGCGCATATGTTGAAACAGTATCCCTCACAATTTCGTGTAATTCTGAGGAAATTGCAACTTTCACGTCAGGGGTATCGAACTACCTTAAATGATGTACCGGTATCAGGTATTGCAATTATGCAATGGCAAGTGTGATAATTCAAAGGGACACAATGAAAGTATATTTTTACGGGACAAAAACAGGGAAAAGTGAAAAGGCTAAGATTATTTTACCTGATATGACCTGAAGTGCCACTCTTTCCATTTCATTAACAATATCTGTGCTACTATCAGCGTTACAATCAATATAATCATCATTTCTGCATGCATCGCTTCATGGCCTTTATGTTTCTCATGTAGTCGCATGTGTTCTATTCTATAATGGAAAATAAGAGTTACAATTTAACTCATTCCCACATAATGACAACTTTTGATGTCCTACAAGATACATTTGGAAAACATTGTGGAAAATGAAGAAATTGCTTGTCAAGCAATTTCTTCATTTTCCACAATGTTTTCTATCCAGAAAGACCAAAACTGTAAAAGTTAACTATTCTTTGAAATAGTTGTCTGCAGTATCTTTGAAATTGGAGAAGTATAAAATTTTGCTGTCTGGTGATGGGTTTCAGAATATTTTTATTCATGGGGGTTTAGCACAGAACTATTGTCATTATAAATATCAATTATGAACTTACCACAAGCATCTCCTTCTTTTCTCTCATTTTTTTTCTGAAGCAATATCTTATGACCTATACATGTAGGAATATTTGATACAAGAGGACCATGATGGTCCATAATCGCTCACCTGGACCTAGATAGAAAGAAAGTCACAATGTCGTCAAGTTCAAGAGCACATAATTTAAGAAGTGAGATTATGATCCAGCTGAAAACTGCTTTCATAATCTTGAATGATTAATATTTGTGGCTGTTACAGTAAAAAACAAAGTGGAAGAAAACAACAATTTTGTCACAGTCAAGGGCACATAACTCTGTTCTGATATTATTGGTATATATACATGTATTGTTAGAGTAATAAAGTCGAAACTGTAATTTTGTGAAATTCAAGGGCCAATAACTCTGGGTTTTCTAGTCAAATCAAGCTGAAAGTTTCACTCAGGATCTTATGGCCAACAACATTGTGGCCAAGTTTTGTCTTGATTAGTCAATAAATGTAGATGCTATCGTGTAAACAAAGTCAAAACTAGCCATTTTTGACGTTGAAGGGCACATAACTCCAGACTTCCTCGTCCGATCTGACTCAAAATCAAACTCATCCGAGAACTTATGGTCATACATATTTTGACCAAGTTTGGTAAAGATTGGTCAATATTTGTAGATACTAGAGTGGTAACAAAGTCAAAACTAGCCGTTTTTGACATTAAAGGGCACATAACTCCAGACTTCCTCGTCCGATCTGACTCAAAATCAAACTCATCCGAGAACTTATGGTCATACATATTTTGACCAAGTTTGGTTAAGATTGGTCAATATTTGTAGATACTAGTGGTAACAAAGTCAAAACTAGCCATTTTTGACATTCAAGGGCAGATAACTCCTGACTTCCTTGTCCGATCTGACTCAAAATCGAACTCATCCAAGATCTTATGGTCATACATGTTTTGACCACGTTTGGTTATGATTGGTCAATATTTGTGGGTGCTAGAGTGGTAACACCAAAATGTGAACAGACGGACGGACAGACAGACGGACAGACGCCGACGGACAAAAAGCGACCACAATAGCTCACCTTGAGCACTTCGTGCTCAGGTGAGCTAAAAACAGTAACTAGATAGCGCATTTTCACTAGCATATTTTACTCACAGACCATGCAGACTTTAAACCGATTCCCAAACAAGACCTAATTTTGATGTCATTGGTAGAAAATGGTTGAGAAAACATTGAGAGATGCGAAAACATTGAGAGATAAAAACATTGACTTTAATTAGACAAGGGTCTAGTATACATAATTAGAACCTAAATAAAATAGAGGGGAAAAGGAGAAAATACGGCATTTTTTTCTTTTGCCTTTTAGTCCCTTTCCCTCAATATACAACATACATATTCATTACTTTTGACAACAAGAGCTGTCCGAAGACAGCACGCTCGACTTTCTAAATTGCTTAGTATAAAGGGGACATAACTCCAAATATAGTGGCTCAAGGGTCATGGGCCCTGGTAGTATGGTAGAGGGTGTGATAGTGAATAAGTATTCCAAGTTTGGGTTGAATCCCTTTGATAGTTGAAAAAACTTTAACCTTTGTTGCAAAGCCGGCGCCAACACCAACTCCCGGGTGACAGTATAAGCTCTTATTTTCTTCGAAAAGTCGAGCTAAAAATTGTTTTGCAGTCTGCAACATGTCTATAGAGATCGCATGAATCATTAGATAATTTACTTGGTGGGCATGATCTTAATTTTTTTCATTACCACTACTGTAGTATTTTGTTTTTAAAGTTTTCTATTTTGCTTTTCCAACAATCTTACCTCATTCTTTCCCTCTCTGAAAGCTTGGACAAATCCACTGACTGAAATAAAAGAAAAATTTGGAAATTATATCGAGAAAATAACTTTTGAAACAAATCATATCTACAAAATATATGTGATTAAAACCCATTGAAAATGGTCTTTCTCAGCTTTCAAATCAGAATTACAGATACAGAGAAAATATTAAGGACTAGATCTTTTGTTTTAAAGACATTTTCAATGCATACAAAATGATTAATGTAAATATCCAGAGAAATCACAAAAGCTGTACATTATATTTTTACTAGTATAATTGCAATACACATGTATATTGTTATAACCTAACTACTAAGAATGGACCTATTACTTCTATGGTTCAATTTCAAACTGTATGTGTATGTCAACCAATTGCCATAAATTAAATAATCAGGATAAAAAGCTATATACAACAATTCTCATTTGACTCTGGAGATTTTCCTGTGTTAGTCTAGTAGACCGTAATGGACTTTTGACAAGGTTCATTTGTGAGAAAAGCCTTTCACAGGCTGCAGTGGAAGGGGATATTGTAAGCAAGAGCTGAAGCAAAACACAAATGTGTTTGACAGAATCTTCCTTCCTCTCTAATATTGAAATGTATACTGCAAGAGGATGATATGTTCTTTGCATGGATACCTGGACTTTAAGAGTTTGCCATTCACTGGGTATAGACATGAGCTCCTCCTCAGTTAACAAATCTTTGCAATATTCACAAAGTTGCCTGATCTCTTTCATACTATAAGTACTTAAATCTGTAAATGTATGGGGCCGATGTCTGAAGTCAAAAACCTTGTGTACAAACTTATGGGTGGACAATCTAGATTCTTGAATCTATCTAGTAGACGGATCGTGAGCAAAAATAAGATTAAAATATTGTTTTTATCACATTTTGATCCCCTTGATATGCACTTGCCCGCGGACAAGCTCACTTGAAAAAAGCCCTTGCCCGTCCACCACAAAACATGTGTCGGGCATGTGAAATGCGCACCCCTGAAAGTCATTTACTTTAATCTTTGGTGATAACTGATTACTCTTTTTTATTATTTTGGCTGCATTGGATTGTTATAGGAAAAGAAAACATAGAATGTTTTCAAGTCCCCATTCAATATTTACTTTTCCAGATGCCATTAAGTACCGCGATACCCAAGAACACCCTACTTCATGGCAGGGGTTTTCCTATGCTTTCTGTGCCTCCTAAAAACGGAGGTGTTCCCAATGCAAAAGGCTGTGTTCCCAAAGCAAATTTTCTTCCATTTTTCCCAATCTATTTAAAATGTTTGATTTGTTATTGAAAAATGAGTGTTTTGCTTGCTTTTTCAGCCCAAAATGAGCTATTTTGCGCTTTAAAAAATTCACAATTCAGGCCAGACTCCTTTTCCCAAAAGAGCTAGGAAAACCCTTGCATGGTCACTCTTGCCTAGAGGAGCATTGTGGGTTACGTCATCCACTAAGTTTTCTTAGTTACTAAATATAAGGTCGGGAATGTTTGATGTGTCTCCCATTTTGTGTCTGGATGGTTCTTCTACATGCTCATTGCAGTATCATAAAATATCACCAACCGGTTTAATTTCTCAACACTAGGCACACCTGCCAGTAATACCCGAAAGGGGAGTTAGCCTCAGTTAGGCAGTATATATAGATAGACATGAGCCGGGATCTGGTAAAATATTCCATATAGCATTTTTAACCCTTTCCCAAACGACAGAATTTTAGGGTGATCAAATTAAAAAACTGCCATAAATGACAAAATGGATGTTATTGAAGATGTGATTTGTGTAAAATATGGCATAGAAAATATTGAGACAAAAGGAGAAACTGCTGGTTATCAGCAGTTTCTTCTTTTGTTTCAATGTTTTCCCAAGCATTTTCTATTAGGGACGTCAAAACCAGGTCTTGTTTGGGAAAGGGTTAAAAATTGAGTTTGAAGATCAGTCTGTTGTCAAAATCAAATGCAGTCCAACATGCATCCATGCTGCTCTCTTTAAATTACTACAGCAGGGGTTCATTTTATGGTTTTAGGGAAGGGGCCCGGGCAGGGCTAGAATTTCACTTAAAAGATCACTCGCAATATTTTGCTAGTGGCTTTTGAAACCACTAGCAAAAAGGCAAATTCACTTGCAATTTGATTTTCATTTTGAAAAAATAAAAGCTTCATATGATGCATAAAGTTGTTTGTTTAAAGGATATATCCAAAAACTTGTAAAGTTAGTCAATATTTTGAAGTTTTTTGTCAGCCTTTTCAGGTTGCATTGATAAAACTTGTGGGTGGGGAATATTTTTCCATTAGCCAAAAAAATCTAGTGTCAGATAGAATCACTAGCAATTTCTAATTTCAACTAGCAAAATTCCAGTATGCTAGTGGAAATTCGAGCCCTGCCGGGGCCCTTATTTTGGGGAAAAATGCGTCAAATGAGCTGATTCAGGGGAAAAAATTTCAAGCATGTTTTTTTTTGCTTGAATACTGAAAATGCTTTAAAATATGTTACAAGACACAAAGAAAACAGATTTTGAAAGCAATTTAAAAGCTTATAAACTAAAGATCTTTGATTGTCAACATAAATACTCCTATGGGAGAACATTATAAAGGTTTGAACATTGATTTATGGGGGGAAAATTACAATTTAGGGGAAAAATTCCCAGAGGGGAAGGGGCCGAAATTCGGCCCCAATTTCTTAGTAAAAAAAACCCTGTACAGGTCAAGAAGAAGCCATTAGAGAACAAAGTGGATCCTGATCAGACTGTGCATATGCACTGGCTGATCTGAATCTATGTTGGGCTCAAAAGCCTAAAGGGACATTTTTTCCAGATCCTGGCTCATATGTTAGTAAAATGTTGTTTACTTTCACTTTCAGTTTGCATCAACATTACTTATCAATGTCACTATTATTTTTAGGCTTATAAATTGATGTAGATGTATCAAATAACAGATGTCTATCGGAAGATGAAATCATTCTCTTATTGACATACAAGAGTAGCAGGGATAAATCTGGCTCTGAAATTGCTTGAGAGAAAATGTCTCATTTAGCCAAAACTTATGAGAGAAAATGAATTTTCAGTGAGAGATTTTACCAAATTTCTTTCTATTTTACATTTTTCTGTGAGATTTTTCTCCCAATTAGCAAATTTGAGTGGGACTTCTGGCAGAAAAATGAGAGAATTTGCACAAATCTCGCCCCAAAATTATCCCTGGAGTAGATGCAAATTGATACATTGGGTACGATCAATTCTGGGAACGCAACACCTAGTGACAGAAAACCACGGATTTCTTATTTAATCTTCTTGTTCTGAGTCAATATCTTGTTATCAAAATATGCGTAAATGAAAAGGAAATCATACCACGTTCACATTTTGGGCATGGAGTTTGTGGATATCGTCAAAACCCCGATTTTCTTCAACAATGACGTGGTTCTCCATTTTCGGTATCGATCTACGTGCAAAATCGCAACCTCTTGGAACTCAGAATTTTTGCAGACGAAATTATAGACTGGAAGGCATACAAAATGTACTATCTATCTATCTATATATACTGCCTAACTCCCCTTTCGGGTATTACTGGCAGGTGCGCGTCTGTGCTGGAATAAAAACTGTTAGTCATAGGTGATGGTGTCAATTAAAAATATTGTGAATGTTAGTTTAAAAGATCTGATAAAACATTATGGTTTTTCAGGGACGGCTCACTATCTGAAAAGAATCGAGACTCTTTTTAAACGCTGCAATGCCAGGTTGCTGTACTATTGATTCTGGTAGGCTGTTCCAAAGTATCACTGTGTATGGAAAGAAAGAATATTTAAAGAAGGAAGCATTTGTGTGGATCTGTCTGAAGGATGCTGTGTGCATGTGTCTGGTTGTCCTAATTGGTCTTTCAAGATACTTCTAATGATAGAGAAAGAGCAGACGTTCTTCTTCAGACGTTCCTTTTAACGCCTTTATTTTACATCGATTGGGAAGGAAGTTTCTTCAACTTACTTTAATCCCTCACATTGGTTGTATTTATTCTACTGAGTTTTTGGAAATTTTTAATTTCGGTAACGGATTGGATATATGATTATCTTGGGAGACACTATAAATATCTGATTCTCTGATTGAGAAACCACTGAGTTAACCAACATTAATTTTCTCTTACCTTGCCCTGCACTCTTTTCTGTGCTAGATCTAGATCATTTTGAGAAGAAAAGAATAAAATGCTGGTTGTTAGCATTTCATCCTTTCATTCAATATGTTTTAAAGCTTTAATACATTAAAGCGCGTCAAAATACATGTCATCGTTTGGGAAAGGTTAACCTTTTTTTTATGACCCCCATCAGAGTGAGCTTAGGAAAACAAAGATAGAAAAGAAGAAAATGCTGATAATCAGCATTGTCTCCTTTTCCTTCACTGTTTTCTACTCTATTGAATGGAATGTTTAAGTTTCATTTTATTCCAATTTTGTCATCTGCTTCTCCTTTGAATTTGTTAAAGATCAAAATTCTAGTTTTGGGAAAGGGTTAAAGTAGAAGTTTTGATTAACCTTTTCCCAAACAGCAAAAACTGGTGTTCATAATGATAGGATTTGTGAACAATTTAGCAGAGAAAACATAGAGGCAAGAGGAGAATAACATTAAAGCAAGAGGCAAAAATGCTGCTTATCTGTATTTTCTGTTGTCTCTATGTTTTCTCAAAACCTTTCCAATGAAGGGACATCAAAATCAGGTCTTGTTTGGGAAAGGCTTTAATCAGGTTTTAGAAATCAAAGGGAAAGAAAACAAGTTGATCTAAAGGGACACTGTTTATCCCTTTCCTGAACAAGACCCACTTTTGATGTCTCCTACCAAAAAGGCTTGGGAAAACATTGAGGCAAAAGAAGAAAGTGCTGATAATCAGCACTTTCTCCTTTTGCCTCAATATTTTCACAGCAATTCTGTACACAAAAACTTTCTTAGACAGCATTCATCTTGATTTCTATAGCAGTTTTCAAATGTGACTATCCTAAAATTAGGTTGTTTGGGAAAGGGTCATAACATTTTCCTCCTTTTCCCTCTATATTTTCACAAGCTTTTCCTATAAGGGATGACAGACTGGTATTGATCTGGAAAAAAAATTCTTTGTTTCCAAACATGACCTGCTTTTGATGTCTGATTTTCCAAATGGAAAGGGTGTAGGAAATCATTGACACTAAAGAAGAATATGTTGATAACCAGCATTTCGTCTGTGTAAATGCAAAACCTCGAATGTCGATTCTTGCAATTTTCAAAGTACAAACTTGCGTGCCCAGTTTAGACAATTCTCGCGAATTTTGAGATATTTTTACTAATCAGTATTAATGATACATTATTTTAGAACAATATGTCAAAATTTCAAGTAAGACATTTCAGTTTGGGAAAAGTTATTACACTTTTCCCCCTCCCCATTAAAATTTTCCAAAACCGAGATACAAGGTTTTGCATTTACAACGACGATTTTCTCCACTTGATTTAATATTTTCTATCCTATACTGCATGCACAAATCTAATCCCATCAGCAGTGTTGGAATTGGAATAGTCTGAATTTTTCGGTTAATGTGTCATGGATGGAAAATGATTACAATACAAAACCACAAAACATTATATCTAAACATTCTTTATTCAGTAACAATAAGTGTACATGGCTCAGAAAAATACACAATGAAACTTTTTAGAAATATGTTTTTGTAATGTCATAAATAATTTCATATTGAATTACAATGATAAAATTGACAAAATTTTTATATTTTAAGGTAGTCTACCCCTAATGAAATTAAAGCTACATTGGCATTTTTTGTTCAATATTGTAAAATTTTTGTGATCTATCTGATCTATACCGGTATACATGTAATAAATACGATTTAGAAAAAATCAGCACTTTCCACAAACAAATGTTTACAATTACTACTGCAAAATTCCTACATCACAACAAATCTCAATAGGGGTGGACTACCATAAGAAATTAAAACCTGTTAAAGATGACTTATAAAATATACTGATAAAACCTTTTCCAATTTATCTATGAACATTAAAAATATTTTTGAAATAATACTACACATTAATAAAGACAATGAAAAATATCACAGATGCATGTATTGTTATAACAAGAGTGCCATGGTCCCAATAAACGCTGCTCCAGAGACTAAGTTTTAAGGGGGCATAACTCAGGCAAAAATCAATGAACTATTAAATCCTTCCTTCATGCACATCTACCAATTGAGGTGGTAAGATTGACCAAGTTTCAAAAAGATCCAGCCAGAAACTTAGGAGTTGCGTTGACAAGAAAAGTGGACGTACATACGGATGGACAGACAGACGGAGAAGATGACGCCAATATAAGACTGTTGGCGGCATATAAGAATTATTCAAGCTCAGACATGACTAAGTGAAAACAAGTGACATCTGAAAATGATCTGTTTCAAAGAACAATAAGTCAGTAGGGAATCAAAACTTTGTAACTCTACCTTAAAAATGCTGGTTTTGATCCTCCACTGATTAATTTTTGACTGTGACATAACTATTCACCCACCATTTTACCCTTTTTTGGTCATTCTGAGTGGACAACATTATGGGAAATAGAAGGAATTGCTTGTCACAAGCAATATCTTCATTTCTCACAATGTTTTCCCTTGCATTTCTCTCAAGGGGCGTAAAACCATCACTGTTTGGGAATGGGAAGAAAACAAACTTTTTCATGGACCTGCAAGACAAGAACTTAAACATTCCCCAAACAATACCTGGTTTTGATGTCCATAATAAAAATGTCTCGTGAAAACATTGAGGAAAAATGCTGATAATCAGCATTTTCTCCTTTTGCCTCAATATTTTCTGTCCTAGAATGTACAGCAATTTAATCTTTATTGGCACTCCTATTGTAGTTTTCATCAGATTTGGAATTAGATCAGTCTAAAGAAGACCTGGTTTTGACATCTCTAATAGAAAAGGCTTGGGAAAACGCTGAGACAAAAGAAGAAACTGCTGATAACCAGCAGTTTCTCCTTTTGTCTCAATGTTTTCTGTGCTAAAATATACACAAATCCTGTGTTTTTTCACAACCAGTTGCTGTCTACAGCAGCTTCGAATTTGGACCCTAAAATTTGCCATTTGGGAAAGGATTAACAACCTGACGTTTTGCAACACTGCTTTCTGCCCTACATTCAAAATTCAGCAAGTACTCTACAGAGGTGCAAGAATAACTATACTCTTCCCAAATTATTGCTCTTTTTGACATCTCTCCCTGGATACAATTTGGAAAACTTTATAATTAAGGTTTACGAACTGAGAATGAAAACACCGCTTTCTAGCCATACGAAATGCACCAAATTACACACACTTGTAAATACACTTCACATAAGTTGATTCACCAGGCCGGATTTCAAGATTATGCTTCAAGAAGAAAATAATTTACAAATATCATTTTACTCTTTGTTCATATGCAAGGGAGGTAATTTTGAACATTTTTGTCGAATATTTCCATAAGTATGCATTAATTCAAAATTCTAAACCATACAAAATGCTTATGTTTGTATTTGGAATGGAAATTTAACACAGTTTAGGAATTACGGGCACTTTTCAAATTTCACCTCTGGCTCTGCATTTCATTCTCAGTCCGTAAACCTTAAGGGGAAAATAAGAAAATGTCAATTGTAGTATTTTCTCCTTTTACCTGAATGGTTTCCAAGACATTGATAACAACCTTAAAGCTCTTTGTAACATTATTTTTGTATTCTGAAAGGTTTTTTTTTTTGTAACCACAAGTCAATTTGGGAAGGGCTAAAAATCCAAACACTTTTAACCCTTTCCCGAACGGCGAATTTTTGGGAGTTCCAATTCAAAAGCTGCTGAAGACAGCAAAATGGATGTTGAAAATGATTAAATTTATGTATGATATAGCATAGAAAACATTGAGACAAAAGGAGAAACTGCTGGTTATCAGCAGTTTCTTCTTTTGCCTCAATGTTTTCTAAAGCCTAGTCAATTACGGACGTCAAAACCAGGTCTTGTTTGGGAAAGGGTTAATCAATCAATTCAGCTTTAATCTCGAAAGTCCCACAATATAATTTAACCTGTGCACAGAGTTGGTACAAACAAAACATCATGTGAAAACACACAATATGATGGATATCTCTAACAAATGACCAAACAATAAATAACATGAATTATGTGGCCGGTTTTTGTTCTTCTTCTGTTTTCTTGACGTGACTTCTCTTCTTTTTGGCGGCTAATTCAGCTTCTATCCTTCTCTGCTCCTCTTCTTCAGCCTTCTTCTTTATTTCTTCTACTTCATCCAAAAACTTAGGAAAAGAGATAAAAAATGTGTTAAACCATTAGCAGATGGCAAAATACTGAACTGCTCCAAATTCAAAGATGCTGCAAAAGAACATTTCAAGTAAAAGAAATGTAACATTTTTTTTCTTTTTGAAGAAAAACATTATGGAAAATGAAGAAATTGCTTGTAACAAGCAATTTCTCCATTTTCCATAATGTTTTCCCAAGCCTTTTTTGTGAGGGGTGTCAAAAGGCCTAATGTATGGGAATGGATTTCTAGGCTTTCTTCTTTATTTCTTCTACTTCATCCAACAAGAGTGCCATCGTCACAATATACGCCGCCACTTGTAAAATTTGAGACAAAAAAATGACATTGACAAGGATTTATAAATATTCACTGAAAAACCTTTAAAAAATTGTGTTCACAAAAAGGTTTTTATAAATATCCAGTGAAAAACCTGGAAGGAATTGCATTCACGAGGCTGAAATATCATTAAGCCCCAGAGACTAAGATTGAAGGGGGCATAATTCTGGCAAAAATCAATGAACCATGAAATCCTTCCTTCATGCACATCTACCATTTGAGGTGATAACATCCACCAAGTTTCATTAAGATCCAGCCAGAAACTTAGAAGGAGTTGTGTTGACAAGCCTGCAATTTCAATAAGCCCCAGAGATTAAGTTTTTAAGGGGCATAACTCAGGCAAAAATCAACGAACCATAAAATCCTTCCTTCATGCACATCTACCAATTGAGGTGATAACATTGACCAAGTTTCATTAAGATCCAGTCAGAAACTTAGGAGGAGTTGTGTTGACAAGCCTGCAATTTCAATAAGCCCCAGAGATTAAGTTTTTAAGGGGCATAACTCAGGCAAAAATCGACGAACCATAAAATCCTTCCTTCATGCACATCTACCAATTGAGGTGATAACATTGACCAAGTTTCAAGAAGATCCAGCCAGAAACTTAGGAGGAGTTGCGTTGACAAGCCTGCAATTTCAATAAGCCCCAGAGACTAAGTTTTTAAGGGGCGTAACTCAGGCAAAAATCGACGAACCATAAAATCCTTCCTTCATGCACATCTACCAATTGAGGAGATAACATTGACCAAGTTTCAAGAAGATCCAGCCAGAAACTTAGGAGGAGTTGTGTTGACAAGCCTGCAATTTCAATAAGCCCCAGAGACTAAGTTTTTAAGGGACGTAACTCAGGCAAAAATCGATGAACCATAAAATCCTTCCTTCATGCACATCTACCAATTGAGGTGATAACATTGACCAAGTTTCAAGAAGATCCAGCCAGAAACTTAGGAGCAGTTGCGTTGACAAGGCTGCAATTTCAATAAGCCCCAGAGACTAAGTTTTTAAGGGGCATAACTCAGGCAAAAATCAACGAACCATAAAATCCTTCCTTCATGCACATCTACCAATTGAGGTGATAACATTGACCAAGTTTCAAGAAGATCCAGCCAGAAACTTAGGAGGAGTTGCGTTGACAAGAAAAGTGGACGTACGTACGGACGGACGGACGGATGGACGGATGGACGGATGGACGGACGGACGGACGGACAGACGGAGAAGATGACGCCAATATACGTCCGCCTCCGGCGGCGTATAAAAACTGTGGACATGAGATCAAAAATGTATTTAACCCTTTCCCAAAAGGCAAAATTTTAGGGTGATCCACTTCAAAAACTGCCACAACGGATAAAATAGAAGTTATAAAAGATAGAATTTGTGTAAATAATGGCATAGAAAATATTGAGACAAAAGGAGAAACTGCTGGTTATCAGCAGTTTCTTCTTTTGTCTCAATGTTTTCCCAAGCCTTTTCTATTAGGGATGTCAAAACCAGGCCCTTCTATGCATTTCTATGCATTAGAATAAACAATCTTTGCATCAAGACATACTTTTAAAAAATGAAATAAATATGAACTGTCACTTTAAAGTAAGACGGGAAAAACTTCAAATTTAAAGAAGATGTGTTTGTGAAACACCAATGCCGCCGAAATGGCCATTTTTCTAAAATGTTAAGTTTTTGTGTAAAGGGTTGATAAGGGTTAACAGATGACCTTGAGGAAGGTCAAATGGCATGAAACAGATAGATATCATTGAAAGGAAAATGCATACCCAATTTGAGCTTTGTATGTCAAATACTTTTGGAGAAAAGGCAAATGTTAAGTTTTCGGACAGACAGACAGATGGACGGATAGACAGATGGACACAAGTTAAACAATATGCCCCCAATCTCTCAATACCAGGGGCATAAAAATTAGCTTTGAATGACATTTTCTATTCTTGTCAGCCTTGTCCCTTCCAGTGTGATGGGTCAAAAAAGTGAAATTGGTTGAGTAACTTACCTCTGGTTTTCTCTTGCTTTTCTTGTCTACAAATTCTTTAAATAGACTGACTCCATGCATGGTGGCTAATTCATTGTTCTGAAAGTGGGTAAAAATATTTTTTAATAGAAAATGATACCAACAAAACGCCTGAAATTCATGTTCTTAAGTTATTGCCAAATTACATTTTTCTGAACAAGCCTAAGTAAAGAAAATGTACTGAAAACATTTCTTTAATCCTGCATTTCCCCGTTTTTCCCCAATGTTTCCATTACAACTTGAATAATGTAAGCCATTTGTCAGTTTATTCATAATTGTTTCCTTACACTGGAATACCAATTATTACCTACTATCTATTTTGTCATTCAAATCATCTTAGATCTCTAGGGAAGTTTAATACTCTGAAATGATTTGAAATAACACTTTATTTTACTACAAAATTTCCTTGAATTTGAACCATCCTGTATCATTTGGTTGTCTAATTAAAACATAGAATGTGACGGTCGTTGAATTATAACTAGTGTGACACCGCGCGCGGAACTTCCGTTTTGTCAGCTCCCGCATGTGACTGCGTTATAAAACTGCGATTCTTGCGAAAATAACAGCTATTAGCAACACTTTTTCTAGGCCCAAAGAGGTAATTTGATTAATTAGCTGTCTATCGTTCTCACTGTTCAAGTGAGTTGGCTCTTTTGCGTCTAATTGTCGAATGTCGGTCGTATGTCGAATCGCCACCAATAAGTTTCGTACTTTGTCTTATCGATAATAATTTGTATTTTCAGTTCGACGAATTTGTTGGAATTATCCTGAGTCACGAAATAAAATCCTGTCAACTCTAAGCTGTCTCAGTTGTTGCTGTAGCTATAGTCGAACTCTCGCCAGATGAGTAACAACAGATTAAAGAAATATGTTCAGAAGAATTCTCAAAAGGACGAACCCCGACAGCTAACCAAAAGGCCAATTGTTATTAGTGACAGTAAAGGACGTTACATTAAATCTGTTGTAAACAAACAATCAAAGGTTCAATCCAGCATACAGTGGCTGTATAAATCAGGTGTCACCTCAGCCCAGATTCTTCAAAAGCTCACAAGGGACAAACGTTCATTATTGAATGACAAGAGAAATTGCGTGTATATCTTGGTAGGGACATGCGATTTGACTGTCAAAGAGAAGAAATTTATACGTCTGCGTTCACCCCTTGACGTCACGGTTACAAATTTGAAGGACAACTACCAGAAAATTGTTGATCTGTGTCGGGAATTGAATGTGAATTGCACTGTTCTTCACATCCCATACTACTCGATCCAGACTTGGAACAAATTAAAGGGTCACACACAGCCGGAACAATTTAAAAATGAGGATGAACAACTAGTCAGAACCATCGATGCTGTAAATCGGTTTATTGACGAGCTTAATTCTTCGGTGAATAGCTTCAGCCCGAAACTGAACTTGGATCTTCTGAGAAGCCGTAAACCAAAGGGAAAGGAAGCCCGATATTCAATCAACTTTAGTTTACTACAGGACGGGATCCATCCTAGTCAAAATCTGTCAAATTCGTGGCTTGTTTCAATTTGTAACCTGATTGTGAAACAATGCAAGTGACTTACTGAACATTTTGCATTGGCAGGGATTGCCCAGTCATGCACAACATAATAGTTATATGACATTTTGCATTGGCAGGGATTGCCCAGTCATGCACAACATAATAGTTATATGACATTCAGCATTGGCAGGGATTGCCCAGTCATGCTCTTAGTGAAATAGTTATTTTTACATTTAGATATTTGTGTATCTTATTTGCGATTACTGTTATTTTGTGAAGGCCTAAACATGTTTGAGTCAGAATCGGAGTCGCGAGATCGAACTTTGACCGAAAAGGGTTTTGAATATCAATTATCAGTAGCCGAAAGCAATTTTAAGTCCTCGCTTTCTGCATGGCGTCGTCATTACGGTCAAGCACTTTCTTTAATCTCAGATAGCCAAAACACTAGTGTAATCAAACAACATAGAAATCTTATTACTGAATCTTTGGAAAATTTAACAACTGCTTTTGATAAACTTAAATCTTTTAAAGAAGATATCGACATGGAAGGCGCAACATTTGACAAAGTTGAATTAGAACACCAAGAAATTCTGAAACAGATTTCGAGTCGCGTGCGAGATTTAGAAACTGCAGAAGATGACGCGGGATCGTATTTTTCGCGTAAGTCATGCGTTAGTGCTAAGTCAAATGTCAGTAATACGTCGCGTAAGTCTCGGGTCAGTAAGTCGTCTCAAAGGTCCAATGTCTCAAAACTTTCGGAAGCAGCGGCTAGGAAGGCAATGTTACAAGCTGAGTTAGAATATGTTGATGTCGAGTCTAGGGTTAAGGCAGAATATGAGAGAATCAGGCTAATGAAGCAAATGGCTATTGCTCAAGCGCAGTATGATGCCTTAAATGTTGATGATTATGTTGAACCCCTAAAGACTAACAACATGCTTTTGCCGTCAAGTAAGAATGATGAAATTAGTCCTCAGCCTGAACAGGATATGGTTACTCAGAAATTGTCAGGAATGCCAGATATTTCTAACATAAAGATTGAAGCCCCAAGATCTTTTGTCAAGGTTGATCAAATTTCGTCTCCAGCAGTCTGTCATGGTTCTACGGTGCTACACTCTTCTCCTTTTGTCTCCTCTGCTGTCAGTTCTTCTACACTAAACCCAAATGCTGACAAGTTTGTTTCTCAAAACCATCCTTCCTACACAAATACTCAGTTTACTTGGTCACACGGTACCCAACAAATTCCGATTTCAAACCCACATACACATGTTAAAACTCTATTCAAGACAGAGTTTCAGCCTTCTGACCGTAAAACTAGTCTGCAAAATAGTACAAATAACCAAAATCCAGACCTGTTACATATTGTTGATGCATTCGCTAGGCAAATAAATTTGAGTCGTTTGCCTACTCCTGAACCAGGCATATTTTCAGGAAATCCTCTTGAATATCCTGGATGGAAGGCAGCGTTCCAAACTCTTATTGAAAAGAGCAATATCCCCCCTTCCGAGAGGATATACTACCTTAAACGATATTTGAGTGAATCTGTAAAAGAGGTTGTTGAAGGTTGCTTCCTCCTATGCACTGATGACGCATACGAGCAAGCTAAACACACTTTAGATTCCAGATACGGAGACCAATTTGTCATATCAAATGCATTCAGGGACAAATTAGAACGATGGCCCAAAATACAGTCTCGAGACTCTAAAGGTCTTCAAAGGTATTCAGATTTCTTGTTGCAGTGCCAAATTGCTATGCAGAGTATAAGTAGCTTAAGGGTTCTTAATGATGACAGAGAGAACAAGAAATTACTTTCAAAACTGCCGGACTGGTTAATTGTAAGGTGGGCAAGGATTGTCTCAAATTGGAAAGATTCAAAGGGTCAATTCCCATCATTTCAGGAATTTGCTCAGTTTGTTGCAAATGAGGCCAGAATTGCAAATGATCCAATCACGTCCTTACAGAGTCAGAAGACTTCGGATGAAGGCAAGACCTTCAAATCTTCTTCTAAAAGGCCTGAAAGGAAATTAAGCGATAGTCGCTCATTCCAATTGAAGGCCACAGAGGACCCTACTCCTAAAGCAAACAATATCAAATGTCATATATGTCAAGGGTCTCATGATTTAGATGAGTGCAGTTTATTTTTGAATAAGTCTCTCCTTGATAGGAAGGCATTTATTAGGGAGAAACGTCTCTGTTATGCTTGTTTCGGTGATGATCACATTTCAAGGAAATGTAAACAAAGAAAACAATGCAAAATATGTTCTAAACATCATCCCTCCTCATTGCATGGAGATGTAAGGAAGCTCAAGGACAGCCCCCCTCTTGACAAACCGAATGTCCAACAAGGCACACCTGCTCCTTCTAAATGCGGAGCAGCCTTTTTGTCCTATCCCAATGCGTGTAAGGTATCCATGGTTGTTCCAGTGCTACTGTCTCATGAAGACAGACCTGAAAGGGAAGTTCTTGTTTATGCTATGCTTGATACCCAGTCAGATACCACCTTTGTACTTGAGAAGTCTTGCAAGGCCTTAGGTTTGGTTGGTGTTGATGTAAAATTGTCACTGTCTACGTTATATGCAGAAAATAGGATTGTTGACAGTAAAAAGATCAATGGCCTACAAGTGCGTGGTTTAGGTACTGAGATGAGCATCTCTCTTCCAGAAGTTTTCACAAGAAGCATAATGCCAGCAAATCGCTCGCACATACCGACCCCAGAAGTTGCAAGGTCTATACCTCATTTGGAGCATATTGCGGAGTGTCTCTATCCCCAGCAGGATTGCGATATTGGTCTGCTGATCGGGTATAATTGCGCAAGAGCACTCATTCCTAGAGAGATAATTGCACCAGTAGATGATGGACCATTTGCGCAGAGAACTGATCTGGGGTGGGGTATTGTTGGTTTGATAGATGATTGTCAGTCAACAGATGAATTAAGTGGTCCATTCGATGTAGGTTCATGTCATCGTGTGTTGACATGTGAAGTGCCTAATCACTTTGAATCAGAGAGGGGTATAAAGGGTAAAAAACATGTACACTTTAGCCTTAAGACAAAGGTCAAGGAGATCTTTGATTATGAGAAATGCCTTAAGGTTTTGGAATCCGATTTTGTAGAGAGTAAGCAGGAAGGTGCAGTCTCTTGCTATGACAAGAGGTTCGTTGAGATAATGAACAACGAAACCACCTGTGTTAATGGAAGGTATGAAATGCCTCTCCCATTCTGTAAAGATGCTCCGTTGTTACCCAATAATAGGGATATGGCCTTAAAGCGTTTGAATGGTTTAAAACGGCGCTTGAAGGACGATTCTAAATACAGAGAGCATTACTTTACTTTCATGAAAAACCTTATTGAAAGGGGTCATGCTGAGAAGGTGGCTACTAGTAGTATACAACAGTCACATTGGGCTAAATGGTACATTCCTCATCATGGTGTATACCACCCACAAAAACCCAACAAAGTCAGAGTGGTATTTGACTGCAGTGCTAAGTATTGTGGCAAATCCCTAAATGAACATTTGCTTACAGGTCCAGATCTTACTAATTTATTGGTCGGAGTACTTTGTCGTTTCAGAAAGGAAAACATAGCCTTTATGTGCGACATTGAGCAAATGTTTTACCAATTCAAGGTTAAAACTGAACACAGGGATTATCTTAGATTTTTATGGTTTGAAGGTGAAGACATTGATTCCAGTCCTATAGATTACAGAATGACTGTCCATTTGTTTGGGGCATCATCTTCACCAGGTTGTGCAAATTTTGCACTTAAGAAAATAGCAACAGACAACGAATTAGACTTTGGAGCTGATGTGACTGATTTTGTCCATAGAAACTTTTATGTTGATGATGGGCTTAAGTCTGTGAATACAGCTCGAAGTGCTGTTGAACTGATAACCAAAGCACAAAATATGCTTGCAAGGGCTGGCGTAAGGCTCTGTAAGTTTATTTCAAATTCCGATGAAGTGACCGAGCAAATAAAACCAGAAGATAGAGCAAGTACTCTGAACTCTAGTTTACTTGACAAGAACAATTCTATCGAAAGAGCTTTAGGCGTTCTCTGGTGTGTTCAGTCAGACACTTTGCAATTCCGAGTTCTTTTACAAGACCGACCCTTCACAAGACGAGGTGTCCTTTCTACAGTTTGCTCTGTATACGACCCTCTTGGACTTATAGCGCCAGTGATATTGTCAGGCAAACAAATATTGCAATCATTATGCGCTGACAATTTTGGATGGGATGAGCCATTACCAGATTCACTTCGTGACAGATGGATTGAATGGCGTGAGTCAATATCAAGTCTATCTGATCTGAAAATCAGTAGATGTTTGAAACCACTAGATTTTGGCGCTGTCAAATCTGTTCAATTACATCACTTTTCAGATGCGAGCTCTCAAGGCTATGGTCAATGCTCATACATTCGTTTTGTAAATCAAAGAAACAAGGTACACTGCTCCTTGTTGATGGCAAAATCTAGAGTTGTTCCTCTTAAACCCATCACCATACCTCGTTTGGAGCTGAATGCAGCTCTTATTTCTGTTAAAATAAGCACACTGTTGGAACGTGAACTAGGATTTGAAAATGTAGAGCACATTTACTGGACAGATAGTAAGATTGTTCTAGGGTACATTTCAAATGAAGCAAAACGTTTCCACGTATTTGTTGCGAACAGAGTACAAAAGATCAAAGATCATACTAAACTTTCACAATGGCACCATGTGTCATCAAACGACAATCCTGCAGATATCGCCTCGAGAGGAGCTACGGCAGTAGAACTAACAAGTTCTAAGAAATGGTTCGATGGTCCCGCTTTTCTGTGGGAACAGAATATCAAGTCCTGTAACCTGGATGCATATGATATAGAACCAGATGACTCAGAAGTTAAACGAGTCAAGGCATTAGTTACTCGATCCTCTCAACACGAGTCGCCTTCCTTAATTGACCGTCTTCGGTATTTTTCAGACTGGCAACAGGCAAAACGAGCTGTCGCGGTTTGCCTTAGGTACATGAAACGACTTTGCGACCCCACATTGGTGAAGCCTAAAAGGGTATCTTCTATCACTTATGTTAGAGAAAATTTATTATCAAGTTATCAACCTGCGAGTGTAGGTGAACTACAAGAAGCTGAGAATATAATCATTAGAAAGGTACAAGAGGATTCATTTAATCAAGAAATTAAGGACCTGAATTCAAACAAAATAGTTGGTGTCCCTCAGTCTAGAGAAGAACAATCTTCTCGACACAAGACACTTAAAGGTTCTAAATTATACAAACTAGACCCCTTTATTGATTCCTCTGGGATTCTGCGTGTTGGTGGCCGGCTAAAGAATGCGCAACTTTCAGACTTGGTCAAACACCCAGTTCTTTTGCCAAAATTAGGACATTTGACTGATTTAATTGTTAGACATTGTCATAAACGCACAAATCACCAAGGTCGAGGCATGACTATTAACCAAATAAGGGAGAGTGGATATTGGGTTATTGGATGTAGCTCTGTTGTCTCTAATCTTATCTCCAGGTGTGTGATTTGCAGGAGGTTCAGAGGTTCACTCCAGTTTCAAAAAATGGCTGATCTGCCTTCGGATCGTCTTGAATCAGTACCACCGTTTACATATGTAGGTGTAGATCTTTTCGGACCATGGCTAGTTAGGGATGGTCGCAAGGAATTGAAACGATATGGTGTCATTTTTACTTGTTTGTGTTGTCGTGCGGTCCATCTGGAAACTGCGAACTCGTTGGATACAAGTTCCTTTGTAAATGCTTTGCGTCGATTTATTGCGTTACGTGGACCAATCAGACAGTTGCGCTGTGATCGTGGAACCAATTTTATTGGAGCTGAAAGAGAATTGAATGAAGCTATTGCTGAAATGGATGAGAGTAAGGTCAATTTCTTTCTTCGGGAACAAGGTTGTGATTACATTTCCTTTAAAACAAATGTTCCATCAGCCAGTCATATGGGAGGAATCTGGGAGAGACAGATTCGGTCTGTTAGGAATGTATTGTCAATTCTGCTCCGTCAGAATGGTTCTCATTTAGATGATGAATCTTTAAGAACTTTCATGTGTGAAGCCTCGGCTATAGTCAATTGTAGACCTTTGACAGTAGACAATCTAAATGATCCTTCGTCTGCTTTACCTCTAAGTCCAAATGCTTTGCTTACCATGAAATCAGCTGTTGTTTTACCTCCCCCAGGTAACTTTCAGAAGACTGACCTGTATTCCAGGAGACGTTGGCGTCGTGTTCAGTTTCTGTTGAATGAATTTTGGAATCGGTGGAAGGTCGAATTTCTTCAAAACCTCCAGCCACGAAATAAATGGACTACTCCTCAAAGGAATGTCTCAGTAGGTGACATAGTAATCATTAAGGATGAGAATCTTATCCGAAATGAATGGCGCTTAGGTCGTGTTGTCGAAACGGTTATAGACAATGATGGCATGGTGCGAAAGGTTAAGATAGTGCTTGCAGATGCAAACTTAGATAAAAATGGAAAGCGCGTCAGTCCATGTTCATTTCTTGAGCGACCAATACACAAACTTATAATACTGCTAGAAACCGAGGAATTCCCCGTCAAGGAGCCTTCTTCGAATTAATTTGAAACTGTCGATTCGGTTGAGTCTTAACATATAAGTATAGATAACATTAAGATTTAGTAAATTAGAGCCTTCTAATTTAGGGGAGCCATGTGACGGTCGTTGAATTATAACTAGTGTGACACCGCGCGCGGAACTTCCGTTTTGTCAGCTCCCGCATGTGACTGCGTTATAAAACTGCGATTCTTGCGAAAATAACAGCTATTAGCAACACTTTTTCTAGGCCCAAAGAGGTAATTTGATTAATTAGCTGTCTATCGTTCTCACTGTTCAAGTGAGTTGGCTCTTTTGCGTCTAATTGTCGAATGTCGGTCGTATGTCGAATCGCCACCAATAAGTTTCGTACTTTGTCTTATCGATAATAATTTGTATTTTCAGTTCGACGAATTTGTTGGAATTATCCTGAGTCACGAAATAAAATCCTGTCAACTCTAAGCTGTCTCAGTTGTTGCTGTAGCTATATAGAAGCTTACCAGTCCCTTGCTCATTTTCTTTGCCTCAGACATTTCTTTGTCCTTCAGTTCCTGTGGATCCATAAGAGGCTCCTCCGCGTCACGTTTCTTCCATGATTTGGGGTCCAAGTACCAAGCACCATATTTAAATTTGACCCAGCTAGGTTCATACTGACCGGAGTATTGCTGGAAATATAGACATTATCTGAGTTATAAGTACATCATAAAGTCGAAAAGACACATGCCATTGTCATATTAAAAATATGCAGAAATTTCTGATGTTAATTTTATTTAGTGACTAATTCCTTTTCTGTTAATGCTTAAAAATAATTTTGATGAAATCTTTATTCATATGATGTTTAGTTTTGAAATATTTAATCATTTCCAAAGCAACGCCTAGCTACAATATAAACAAGAGTGCCATGGTCACAATATACGCCGCCCAAGAGACTAAGTTTTAAGGGGGTATAACTCAGGCAAAAATCAATGAACCATAAAATCCTTCTGTAGCCGGGTGTAGTATAAGGGGCACTTATACTATCTCGCTGTACAAGCTAGCTTTTATAGCGACGTGGTAGAGTGTTCGCTTAGGGTGTGAGAGGTCCCAGGATCGAATCCCCACATGAGTCGATACGATATTTATTTGCGTGTTACATCTGGCGCCCACCGTAAAAAACCTGCATGAGATGTTGGTTTAAGAGAGTAGTGAGTTGATGATGTTGAAAAAAGATTCGTGGAAGAATCTTAATTGTCAAGGGGGTGTATGTAGCCGGGTGTAGTATAAGGGCACTTATACTATCTCGCCGTACAAGCTAGCTTTTATAGCAACGTGGTAGAGTGTTCGCTTAGGGAGGTCCCAGGATCGAATCCCCACAGGAGTCGATAGGATATTTATTTGCGGGTTACACTTCCTTCATGCACATCTACCAATTGAGGTGATAACATTGACCAAGTTTCAAGAAGATCCAGCCAGAAACTTAGGAGGAGTTGCGTTGACAAGAAAAGTGGACGGACGTACGGACGGATGCATGGATGGACGGACAGACAGAGAAGATGACGCCAATATTATGTCCGCCTCCAGCGGGTATATTAGGAGGAGTTGCGTTGACAAGAAAAGTGGACGGACGTACGGACGGACGGATGGACGGACGGACAGACGGAGAAGATGACGCCAATATACGTCCGCCTCCGGCGGCGTATAAAAATCTTGTTAATTTCATTTAGTGACTAATTCCTTATCTGTTAATGCTTAAAAATAATTTTGATGAAATCTTTATTCATATGATGTTTAGTTTTGAAATATTTAATCATTTCCAAAGCAACGCCTAGCTACAATATAAACAAGAGTGCCATGGTCACAATATACGCCGCCCCAGAGACTAAGTTTTAAGGGGGCATAACTCAGGCAAAAATCAATGAACCATAAAATCCTTCCTTCATGCACATCTACCAATTGAGGTGATAACATTGATCAAGTTTCAAGAAGATCCAGCCAGAAACTTAGGAGGAGTTGCGTTGACAAGAAAAGTGGACGGACGGACGGAGGAATGGACGGACGGACAGACGGAGAAGATGACGCCAATATACGTCCGCCTCCGGCGGGTATATTAGGAGGGGTTGCGTTGACAAGAAAAGTGGACAGACATACGGACAGACGGATGGACGGACGGACAGACGGAGAAGATGATGCCAATATACGTCCGCCTCCGGCGGCGTATAAAAATCTTGTTAATTTTATTTAGTGACTAATTCCTTATCTGTTAATGCTTAAAAATAATTTTGATGAAATCTTTATTCATATGATGTTTAGTTTTGAAATATTTAATCATTTCCAAAGCAACGCCTAGCTACAATATAAACAAGAGTGCCATGGTCACAATATACGCCGCCCCAGAGACTAAGTTTTAAGGGGGCATAACTCAGGCAAAAATCAATGAACCATAAAATCCTTCCTTCATGCACATCTACCAATTGAGGTGATAACATTGACCAAGTTTCAAGAAGATCCAGCCAGAAACTTAGGAGGAGTTGCGTTGACACCAATATACGTCCGCCTCCGGCGGCGTATGAAAATCTTGTCGAGACATTGAGGCAAAGGAAGAAAATGTATATTTTTTGTTTTACTTACCAGTTAATACAGATTTAAAAACAACAATACACCTACTTTATACTTTGTATATTTACAAACAAGGGGATTGTATAAAAAATGACAGACCTGTGCAAACTATTCTAACTACATTCCATAACAGTGCAATAAGTGTGTTCAATTCTATATCTACATTTATATATGAACCAGGATCTGGAAAAGGGCCTGTATGGCATTTGGACTACTAAAGATCTAGACTGTTTGTACTTAAAGGTAGCAGTACCTCTAATCAGAATCTATACTGCTCTCTTTCAATGGAAATGAAATTTGTGCAAAAAATAGAATTGGTTTAACATTATGTTTTGATAAACCGTCAGTGTTGTTATACTATCTCGTAACTTCGGCTTGAATCAAGCCGTAGTAACAAGATTTTATCACAACACCTACGAAATACTATTTGATCGTCCAAAATTACATCATAGTTAACTGGATAAAATTGTTCCCTGTTGCTACATGTTGTGGTGAAGCTATTAGAAAACAGCATGGATCTTGATCAGACTGTGAGCATGCACAGTCTAATCTAGATCCATAGTTATCTGAAATGCCATTTGAGACCTTTTTCCCGATCCTGGCTCTGTGATAAAACATTTTAGCATGTCCACAATGTTATGGGGGGAAAACCTTTGTGTAAAGTCAATTTTATTGCTTGAAATATTTTTACATGTTATTCATGTCTTTCTTATTTCAAAACCCATTTCAAAACATTGCAGAGACAGAAAAAAAAACATCCCTATATTTATTTGTGGTTCATGCTTACTATCCTACTTGGAATGAATTGGTATAAAAAGAAATGAAATATACTGTCAAAGTATCTTTTACACTCCAGTTGGATCATTTTGGAATATTTAGCCCTTTCCACAATATGATCAGGTTTTGATGTCCCAAACAGAAAAGCAGTAAGAAAATATTTAGGCATAAGAA
Organism: Fragum sueziense; assembly: GCA_963680895.1. NCBI lineage: Eukaryota > Metazoa > Mollusca > Bivalvia > Cardiida > Cardiidae > Fragum > Fragum sueziense. The sequence continues at coordinate 8,175,520 of OY804596.1, forward strand.
GAAAATGCAGATAATAAGCATTTTCTTCTTTGCTTCATTATTTTCTAGAAGACCATTTTATACACAAACCAAATCTTTACCTGCCTCCATTTCGCCATCTGTAGGAACTTTCAAACAAGAACGGTCTGGTTGTTTTGTTTGTTTGTTTGACATGTTTTTTTTTGCTGTTTGGGAAAGGGTTTATAGTGATGATTGGTCTATTGCATCTTTTTTTAAAACTATAATCTAGTGCCTGGGATAAAGTACAACATAGCATTACACTAGATTCTATAGCATACCATTTGGGCTTGTCCTTTTTCCTTTGAAAAGAAATTTGAAGTTAAGAGTTATTAACCCATTACAAGATGACACAAGTTTTGGTCAGTCCAAATTGGAAGAAGTTGCAGACGACAAAATAAATTCTAACTTATGTAGAAATCACCATATTATAGCATAGAAAGCATTGAAAGAAAGGGATAAAAGACTACATTTTCAGCATTTTCTTCTTTTTCTGCAAGGCTTTCAAAACCAATATCTAGTGGAGGTCATAAAAGGGAGTTACTGTTTGTTAAGGGACAATGCTCCAGATTCTTCAGACGAGAATATTTTGAACTGTTAACTGGTCAATGTCTATCTTACAGACATTTTTGTGAACGCCATTTTTGGCATTGGCAATAACCAAAATATTTTCAAATTAATTATTGGTGGGCACATACATGTTCAAAGACTTTAAACATGTTTGTATCCACCAATAATTTATTCATAAATATTTTGACAAGACCTTATGCCGAAAATGATGTTCACAAAAATGTACGTACGATAAACATTGGCCGGTTAACCAATACTTATATCATTTGCCACAACAGCTTCAAATTATTCTGCGGAGAACCCGCAAATATCATTTTTGACAGCAAACAATGACGCATCTGAGTAATCATTTTCCCCCTTTTACATTATGACCTTCATAACTGACCTTGACTTTGTTTTTAAAATGAATTCATGTCCAAAGTGCCAGAAAAAAACATTAGCATTAGCCCCTGTAATTTTAATGTCAATAAGTAAAAAAGCTTTGCAAAACATTGAGTAAAATAAAGGAAATGTTAATTCCCAAGATTTTCTACTTTTCTATCCTATTTTTCCAGGGTCTTAATTATTTCTCAACGGCAAACCCTTTCAATTGACACACTTCTTAAATTATGCCATTTGGGAAAGGACTGAAACAGTAATAGAAAGTAGAAATACATGTAGTATGACACAATAATAATGAATTTTCAACAAAAAAACTCGTAATTGCAGCTTGTTTTAAGCTGCAGTTACAATGTTTTTGTTGAAAAGTGACAATATTTTATAAGCATTTACCCATTTAGTTTGTTTCTTCTCATCCTGAGGCAGATTTTTATTTTGTTGTTGTTGTTGTGGCACTGTCGCTGACATTCTGAGTTCTGGCGGGACGTTTGTCAGCTCGACCACATGGATTGGTACGGACAGGGCAGGCTTGGTCTCATAACCGCTGGCAAATAGACTGGTGATGGTACTCTCCTCAATGTTGTTACTCTGACCCCCTAGACTGGCTACCCAGTCACAAAACTCCTTTGTTACCTTCTTTATATGTTCCTCCTGTTTACAGAGAGTAAAATACTTATTAACCCATTACCAGATGGCAAACTTTTTAAATGGTCTAAAATCAAAGATGTTGCAGATGACAATTTCAACTGAATGAAATTTTACATTCTTGGCTTTCTTGCATGAAAATCTTGTGGCAAATGAAGAAATAGCTTGTCACAAGCAATTTCGTCATTTTCCACAATGTTTTTCAAAGCCTTTATCTTGTGTGGTGTCAAAAGGCGCCCCTGGCAAATAGACTGGTAATCATGCTCTCCTCAATGCAATCGCGACCCTCGAGACTGTCTGCAACCTTTTGCCGCGTTGGAACGTGGTTGCAACATGATCTCGAGCGTAATACAGTGACCGCCATATTAAACGTGAAAGTAGACGCGCTTAAATGACGTCATCAAAACAAATCAATCCTTTAGCTAACGTTATAATTCAAGTGAAATATACTGTCAATAATCGGTAAATCACATCAATTATTTTATCTGGTAAAATTTAGTCACATTTATGAGGATACAGTCGACTTTAGAACGCTGTTTGTTTCAAATATTTTTCTGGCGTAGATTTAAACGGTTGTTTGGTCTGCTTCCGTTGTTATTGACCTGACTACCGTTGTTATGCTTGCGGAGAGATATGGGCAGGATCAGCTCATGGCGGCTACTGTAATACGTTCGAGGGGATCTTGAGTAACGATAAGATCCGAGAATATTCGAATGCTCCTCAATGTTGTTACTATGACCCCCTAGACTGGCTACCCAGTCACAAAACTCCTTTGTTACCTTCTTTATATGTTCCTCCTGCTCCAAGAAAGTAAAATACATATTAAACCATTACCAGATGGCAAACTTTTTAAATGGTCTAAAATCAAAGATGTTGCAGATGACAATTTCAACTAAATTACATTTTTGGATTTTCTTGCGTGAAAATCTTGTGGCAAATGAAGAAATTGCTTGTTACAAGCAATTTCTTCATTTTCCACAATGTTTTGTGAAACAATACAGAGGCGGATCAAGAGCGGGTACAAAGCAAACCAGCCCCTGAAGCCTGATTATTTTATATTCATGCAGAAATTCAGTCATAATTTATTATGTGACACTAGGAAAATGAACCCCCATTTGTATTTTTCGAACCCCCCTCACAGAAATTCTGGATCCGCGCCAGCAATGTCATCTGATCAGGATGCATGCTTCTCTCTTATGGTTGCTGCAGTAAATAAAGAAGCTATAAGAAAACCAAATGGATCTTGATCATGCAGTGCATATGCATATTGCTGATCTTCATTAATGTTATTCTCAAATGTCTTGAGTAGCCCTTTTCCAGAACCCAAGTCATTTATTCTTTCTGTGAGTCCATTTTTTATGTCTATAAAGATTGTAAAAAAATAATGTTAATTTTACGTTACAAACTGATCATAATTCCATTTGTGTTTAACACTGCCTTAGATTGCTTACAATCTTTTCAATATGAAATTCTTAGACATCTAATTCAAATGTAACAGTGCCATTTACATTTAAGTTCTTCAATAGCAAAAGCAAGAAAATTTAACAAAATGATAAAAATTATCAAGATATTTCATCATTTTGTAAGTACCATGTCATACCTGTGAGGTATCTGATGGTTTTTCTCCCAACTTTTTCTTGTCCCGTTTTAATTGTTCTTCCCTCTTTGAGATCCATTTGTAAGGATTCCTGACCACACCCTCATCTGTCCTGTAAAACACAGAAATAAATACTTTTTAAAATCTTTCAGGAAGGAATAAATATTTTTTTCTTATTTTTTCCAACTGGACATTCGGAACTCTTTACTCAGGTAGAGTGTAAATTACAAACAAGACAAAGAGTTGGTATGATGGTTCTATTTACCTACTAGTATTCAATCAAGAAATGGTAAAAATCATTGATTTCATTTCTTATATTTTCAAGTTTTTATGAATTTGGAATAAATTTCATAGCCAAAAACATCAACATATTATAATGATTAGAGCTAAACCACTTGTGACTAGATAGAAATAAAATAACATGAGCCTGAAAATGTATATTAATACATTTTTAGCTGGGCTCTGGAGAAAGGTTCTTTATGGCATTGAAACCAACATGGGTTCGAATCAGCAATTGCATTGGTGCAGTCTGGTCAGGTTTTATGTTGTCATCCTACAATTGCTACAGGTCATGATGAGTCAACAGCATGGATATTGATCAGACTGGATCTACGTAGGGACTGATCTAGATCCATGCTGTTCTCAAATGTCACAAGAAACATTTGTACAGATCCCAGCTCAGTTGGATATCCATGCATCACAATATGAATATGTTTGAGTTTGACAATACAATAAATGATTATAGAGGGATACATAATATTCATACATCATTCATATTCCTGAACATATTGTGAAAGCTTGAAGAATCCTTGTACAGATTCTCTACTTGCACTAGTTAACCCTTTCCAAAACAACAACAATATGAACAGGTCTAAATTCAACAGAGATCCAGATGCCAAACTTATATGGTCTGAATTAAAATTCTCTTTAATATGAAGGAAAATATTGAAGAAAAAAGAGAAAATGCTGGTAATTAGCAATTTCTTCCTTTTCCTAAATATTCCCAAAAGTTTAACCGTAAAGTGCATCAAAAGGGGACACTGTTTGCCAATGGTTTAAAAGAAGAAGATTTTATTTTCACCATTCAAACAGAAATACAAGTAGTCTATGATTTTGTCCTTTGATAAAGGGTGCATAGAGACAAAGTCTAAGAGAGATTTAGCCTCCTTCCATATTTCTTTTTCTGTATGATAATGTAAAGATTTAGAGTATTTATCAAAGCTAACCTCCCTTGTTTGTCCTTGAAGGAACTTGCAATCTACAAACATTTGAACTAAAGCAATTAACATAATTATAATTCATGACAAGCAAGTGCTTCTTGTAGGCTTTTTTTTCACAAATAATTATGAAACTTCTTTTCATCAATAAAAGAAATTTCATGACATAAGAGCAAAATCATCAAATGTAATTCAAATCACTATACCGTATTATACACTATGTTTCAATGTGGGACTTTATAGAAACGCAGAAATTGTATGTAAACTGAACTTTTCATACTCATCTAAAAAAAATTAAAATGTGCTTTAAATATATGTATTACCTAAAGCATTGCAATTTTCTATGTACTAATTCCAAGCTGATCTATATTAGAGATAAGCAAAAATGAATACATTATCTTACTCACAGTATGAAAACAGTTTTGCATTTTTATCCATTTCTGTATGCTTAAAGGACATTCTATCAAGATACACAGACATTTTGAAACTATTTGTCCATACAAAGAAAAACAAAATGTTGATTAAAATAAAATATGAATTCTGTACTTCCTGGATTACTTCATGTTTGTTCAAAATATCTTCAAGATAACAAATATGAGAATGCACTCCAAAGCATTCTTGAATACAAGTTTTGTTGCTGTGAAAACCCTCAGAATATTTAAAGTGTTTGGAGAACCTTGACTATTGATAAGTAAATTTCATATTTATTGGCTACTGCAATGACCAAGATATCCTGTATGAAACATATATATTACAATGATGTTAACAAAAGCAGGTCTATAAATATTTACAAATACATGTACAAGTACTAGGATAACCTAACAACATGTGCCTATACTGTTGATATCATACCATCTATACCAGCGTGAACGCCACAGACTCGACCTGAAAACTCGTGACCTCGTTCTAAAGTGAAAATCAAATAAATTTGTAACAAAGCAATGAAAAATGTGAATAAAAAATGGTGTTTGGTTATTTCCTTAACCCTTTCCCAAACAAGACCGGGTTTTGATGTCCTTATTAAAAAAGGCTTTAGAAAACATTAAGAAGAAGAAACTACTGATAACCATCAGTTTCTCCTTTTGTCTCAATATTTTCCATGCTTTATTGTACACAAATCCAATGTTTATCAACACTTTTTTTGTTATCTGGAGCACCTTTGAATTGGATCACCCTAAAATTCTGCAGTTTGGAAAAGGGTTAACATCAAGAGCCAGGGCTTCCTGGGCTTGTGAGTTTCCAACCATGAATGACCTTCGTTGAAACTGATTGTCTAAATCCTGTGGCATGTGAAGCATGAAAATAGGAATAATTTCTACATTCATCTCTGAAGGACAAAAGCTGTCAGAGGGCAGACATTCTTTACTATACTTATAGTGTTTCAATTCAATGTGGGTAAAAACACTTGGTTCTTGACTTACAGCACGAAAATGGATTTTAAACAAAGTCAGATTGTGACCTTGACCTTTGACCTTCATGACCTAAAAACAATAGGGTACCTCCTTGGGTCATGGGCAACAACTGTGTAAAGTTTCATGATCCTAGGTCAAAGGGTTCTTGACTTAGAGCACGGAAAAGAAAAAGTCTACGGACGGACGGATGAATGGATGGATGGATGGACGGACAGACAGACAGACGAACAGACAGACATGGTGAAACCAATATACCCCCTCTACTTCGTAGGTGGGGGGTATAAATAGTCATCAGGAGGGCAGTGAAAGTAAAACATGAATAAAGAAATGATACTGAATCTTTCCTGTAAAGTGAAATGGTGAGTTTTTAAGTGATGTTTTCATTTATATTGAAGAAAAGTGAATCATACTTTGAATCTATGGAAAGAGATCTGAAAAAGATAGTAATATTTCATTTTTATATTAACAAGTTCATTTCTGAAGATAAAGCTGACACCCAGAAATTTCTCCTTCCGTCTCAACATTACATAACTTATAAGGTCCCCAAAGTCCACTTTGATTTATGTCCATTTTGTCATTTCCAACTGTTTTCAAGTTTTGATGCTTTAGAAAATGGTTCACTTTATCTTTCCATATCTATTCAAAATTCATTGATCATTATTTTCCTGTTCACATAGACTTGACTCGTTCCTTATAGCCTATATGTATCCTTTATACTTGCAAAGATTTGAGAGATGTAAATGTACAGAAATTTTTCCACATGAAACCAAGGCAGAAGTCAGTCATTTTCTTACGCTTTCTGCACCTGCGGAGAACAGTGGCGCCCCCGAAGCAAACGGCTTTGTTCCCTAAGAAAATTTTCATTATTGAAAAATAAGTGTTTCCCTTACTTTTTTGCCCGAAATGACCTATTTTGGGTGTTAATTTTTTTTCCAAATTTGACTCTTTTTCCCAAACTGACCCCTGAAAGCTGTAACTGTAACATTCCTGTTACTTGGTAGTGACATTATAACTCAACTTACTCTCTCATTTCAGTTTTATTCCCTGACTCCCTATCCACATCCCCCTGTTCACTGGGACTTGACTCCTCCCCCTCTTCTTCCTCCTCCTCTTCCTGCAATGATCCTTCCTCTTCTTCATCTAGAAGGTTCATCTCAGGGTCCAGAATGTTCATGATGTCCTCAAACAACTGGAAATGAATCATAATTTGTTTCAAACTTTGTCGAAAAAAAGATCAATTTTCTTGTCACAGCAACTTTTCAAGATGTCACACACATCTCTGCAACCACACCATGTCCACATCACATCCAAAAATGGATTTAACCCTTGCCCAAACAGCAAAATTTAAGACTGATTCAAATCGAAAGCTGATGAAGGTGACAAAATGTACACCAATAAAGACGAAATTTGTGGACAATTTAGCCAAAAAATATTGAGGCAAAAGGAGAAAGTGCTGATTATCAGCACTTTCTTCTTTTGCCTCAATGTTTTCCCAAGCCTATTCTCTTAGGGACGTCAAAACCAGTTCCTGTTTGGGAAAAGGATAAAATGCACAGGTGATATATCTTTTTTTAATGTGCTGTGGCAGTGAATATAGGCTTATATGGGTGAATGTTTGTGAAGTGAAAATTAATGTAAAAGAGCATATGATTAGATTTGTAATCAAACTTCTTTCTGAGTAGTCTTTGTTTTATTTCAATTTAATATGGCGGGAGATGTCCAAAGTGTTTGGAATATTTACTCGTTGAAGTTAGACGCCTTTGAGAAATTTGTCAATTTATATTAAACCTACCTCAGGATTTACGCTCTCTTCCAAATGTGGGTAGAGAGCCAGTGGATGCTGTGTTAGTCCATACTCAATCTGGTTGATATGTTCCCGCCTCTGTTGTTGTAATGGGGTCAGTCTCGAGTAACAAATCTGGTTTTTACTGAACCGTTTCCTTACTGCTGGTTGTTTGACGGAGGATAGATCTTCACTGGAGTTCTTGATGTTTGGACCTGGACCTTTGGAACTCTGAAATATAAGTTCATATAAAGAGTAATCTTTCATTCCCATTTCCTTGCATACTTCTATTTCATAAAAAGATTGCTTCACCAGTCATTATGATTCATGCAGCTTTACAAACATTTAACCCTTGTCTTGCTGACTTTTGTTAAAAAACAAATTTGTAGTCAATATAACAGACTTAAGTTTTTGACACAATAATTGAGTAGAACACAGGCAGTGCTGACTAAGGATAGACTGCACATCTGTGCAGGCTGATTTTAGTCTAAACTACCTGCAAAAGCTTTATTCACAACAGGAATATGATGTGAACAGCATAGCAAAGGTTAAAACTGGCCACTTTTTCATGAATCAAGGAGAAATCAAAAAGTTTGGTGAACATATTTAACATTAAGTTTGCCATAAGCAACACCTTTGAATTTGGAACACCAAAAAATTCTGTTGATAAGGAAAGGTTTATCCCTTTCCCAAACAGCAATATTTATTGTGATCAAATTAAAATATTACTAAACAAGAGTGCCATCGTCACAATATACGCCGCCACTTATAAAACTTGAGACAAAAAAATGACATTGACAAGGATTTATAAATATTCACTGAAAAACCTTTAAAAAATTGTGTTCACAAAAAGGTTTTTATAAATATCCAGTGAAAAACCTGGAAGGAATTGCATTCACGAGGCTGAAATATCATTAAGCCCCAGAGACTAAGATTGAAGGGGGCATAATTCTGGCAAAAATCAATGAACCATGAAATCCTTCCTTCATGCACATCTACCAATTGAGGTGATAACATTGACCAAGTTTCAAGAAGATCCAGCCAGAAACTTAGGAGGAGTTGCGTTGACAAGCCTGCAATTTCAATAAGCCCCAGAGACTAAGTTTTTAAGGGGCGTAACTCAGGCAAAAATCGACGAACCATAAAATCCTTCCTTCATGCACATCTACCAATTGAGGTGATAACATTGACCAAGTTTCATTAAGATCCAGTCAGAAACTTAGGAGGAGTTGTGTTGACAAGCCTGCAATTTCAATAAGCCCCAGAGACTAAGTTTTTAAGGGGCGTAACTCAGGCAAAAATCGACGAACCATAAAATCCTTCCTTCATGCACATCTACCAATTGAGGTGATAACATTGACCAAGTTTCAAGAAGATCCAGCCAGAAACTTAGGAGGAGTTGCGTTGACAAGCCTGCAATTTCAATAAGCCCCAGAGACTAAGTTTTTAAGGGGCGTAACTCAGGCAAAAATCGACGAACCATAAAATCCTTCCTTCATGCACATCTACCAATTGAGGTGATAACATTGACCAAGTTTCAAGAAGATCCAGCCAGAAACTTAGGAGCAGTTGCGTTGACAAGGCTGCAATTTCAATAAGCCCCAGAGACTAAGTTTTTAAGGGGCATAACTCAGGCAAAAATCAACGAACCATAAAATCCTTCCTTCATGCACATCTACCAATTGAGGTGATAACATTGACCAAGTTTCAAGAAGATCCAGCCAGAAACTTAGGAGGAGTTGCGTTGACAAGAAAAGTGGACGTACGTACGGACGGACGGACGGATGGACGGATGGACGGATGGACGGACGGACGGACAGACGGAGAAGATGACGCCAATATACGTCCGCCTCTGGCGGCGTATAAAAATGAGTTTGATAAGGAGTTTGATAAGGATAGCATTTGTGTACAATAATGTAAAGAAAATATTGAGGCAAAAGGAGATTATTCGCATTTTTTTCTTTTGCCTCAATATCTTTCCTCAAGCCTTTTCTGTTGCGGACGTCAAAGCCAGCTCTTGTTAAGGATCACTATACCTTAAGAGTGATATCTCCATCAACAGGGGGAGGTAATCCATCACGAAAGTCATCCAGACCATCCTTCAAAAACAACCAGTTCTTTCCCACCAAGTTTTTGTTTGTATCCGATGGTTTACGGGACTTGATGTAAGTTGTCTCTAGTCTTTCCTTGTACCTTGTAGAGACAGAAAAGAAGATTAGGACCTATATACATAAGAAAATCGTAACTGCATCATAGAATGCAATGTTATGAAAAACAACAACACAGTTTATGCAAACCCTTCTTCAGTGGTTAGAAAATAGTTAACAAAGGAAGAGACAGACACAAGATTTAAGGTGACATCATGTCTTATAGTCCAAAATACAAGAGCAAAGTCTTCAAAGCAATGGCAACAGTTGAGTACAGATAAAGAGACTTACACATGAAACAGGAACAAAAATTCGAAGTAAAGAAAGACATCTGAAATTTTGATGTAAAACCACATAATGAGGAAGATTTTTGATGTCCTAGATATTTAAGTCTTAGAAAAACATTGTGGTAAATGAATAAATTGCTTGTCACAAGCAATTTCTTCATTTCCCACAATATTTTCTACTAGGAAAGACCAAACAGTGTAAAATTTCATTCATAGGAAATTATTGTCAGCAGGATGTTTCGAATTTGGAACAGTCTAATACTAGTACTTTACTGAGTGGTAATGGGATACCAGTAAATGGTATTGGTCATAGTTTTTGTTACCTACCATTTTTGACTCACAGCTCTGGACAATGCTGGAGATGTGTACACTTTTCCCCATGGATTGATCAGCTCTGGGTTAGAGCTGGCAAATGAGTTCTGGGAGTCACTCATAGAATATACATCTCTCTCGCTACAGTACGGTAGTTGATGAAGGGATAGATAAAAGCAAAGAAAGATAGAAAGAGTTGAAAGATAGAAAAGAATGAATAAATGGAACAGGTATAGAAAACATGCACACAAGACCGAAAATTTGACAGTCACATTATACTATAATTTGAGCAATGTTTGTCCGTTTGTCTGTTTGTCCGTTTGTTCCCCTACTCCTCCCAGGTCCTTGGGCCGATCTTCACCAAACTTGGAGGGAAGGTGGAGGGCGGCCCCGGGTATTAGCTTGAGGGGTTCATTTTTTGAAAGGTCAAGGTCATCGAGGTCAAAGGTCAAATTTATGTTTTTACGGGTTACGGGTATCGTTTTTACGGGTTACGGGACGGGATTGCTAACGGGTTACGGGACGGGATTAGGTGGAGGGCAGCCCCGGATAGGTCAAGGTCATCGAGGGGTCAAGGTCATCGAGGTCAAAGGTCAAATTTCGAGACGGGTAAAATTGCTAGTTTATACAAATATAGCCAGAAGTACCAATCTCACGATGAATCATGATGTAAAGATGTAGGTTGATATTTTTTTATTGAATAAGCCATTCCCAGACAACATTTGATGTCTTAAAAGATATATACTATAGGCTTGAGAAAACATTGTGGAAAATGGAGAAATTGCTTGTGACAAGCAATTTCTTCATTTTTCACAATGTTTTCTGATAAAAAATGGAAATACGGGTATTTTAATAAATATTTCATAACAGACCTGACATAGACAACAGCAAAAATTTTTCCTGAAAAAACATAAAGAGTTGCAAAGAATTTTCTTTAGTATCATATATGAGCATCCTAAATTTTGTGATCAAATCTCTATTTACATTTTTTTTTCAATGATATTCAAAAAAGATTTTGGAATCCGAACCAGTCCGTGATTATTTGATGATTTCAATTGTATTGGCAATCTAAAATTTGGTCATACTAGATTTTCTCCGATTTACATAGCCCCGATCTCTACTATTTGGGACCAAAAAGGATCAGAATCAGCCTGTGCATATGCACAATCTGATCAAGATCTATGTTGTTCTTGAAACGTTTCTATGTGACCTATTATATAGGAACTATGTGACCAAACTATAAGACAAGAATGGGTATATTCCAGTTTAGCCGCCCCCAGCAGAATGGCTGCTCTGCTTAAGTTTAACGCCAAATTGTGAACAAATGGACGGACAGATAGATAGACAGAAGTCCAACAAACAATATTAGTGACCACAATAGCTCAGCTCAGGTGGGCTAAAATAGCGTAATTTTTCATCAATATAACAGAAAATGAACTGCAGTGTGAAGGTGGCAATCCCCAAAACACTCTGAAAATGAAATAAATAGGGATGTGTGAGCCGCAGCCCCCTTAAGTATTATCAAGCAAGCAAAGAGAATTGATGGCATATTTGTGGGGACCGCTAGACTGGGCGACTTCTGATAACAATATTTTGACCTCATAACATTTTGACATCTAAGTACTGCCTGATCTGGAAACATGGTAGTAAGGGACCTTTTTCTAGGTCCTGGTTGGTATTTTATAAATTAAATGTCATAATTGATCTGCTTACATCAATTTAAGTTGGCACATTCTTTGCCACCAGTTAACATATGCTACTTCAAGAATCGTTGATACCGTGAGAAAGTACACATGACAAATCAATACTAATAGAAATTACATGCGGCCTTATGCATGGTTATAGTTGGCAGATTAATGATACCAGTACAATATGAGTAACTAATTACAATTTTGCATAAGAAAAAAATGTTTGATCCTGTGTCTTAAATTGTTGTTGTTGTTGTTCTTAAATTTTTCTGACAGGAAAAAATCCTATTGACTGCAAATGTAAATGTTGTCCGAAATATGTACCATCCGGACACTAAGCAAGTAATCCAAAACGGCTATTTCAGGAGTTACAGTCACTTTATGATATGAACACGATTCTGGTCATTAACACTGATTATCTTACCATGGTTTTTGGCGAATTTTCTTCTCTGTGATGGTGTTTACCAACGCAAGATCGTATTTTTGTTCTGCAAGAGACATTTTGCCCTTTTTTTAGTTTCAAAACGTTGTCATTGTATTTCCTCTTCTCACATATTCATACTTAACCCGTTTAAGAATCAGTTGAGCACAGTTTACACTATAATTGTAACTTAATTATCGGTTAAATTGATTAAAACACAGAAATTTTGAATAATTCATTCAGTTTCCTTGGATACAGATAAACGATACTCTTCTCAAGTGGAGGTAATTAGTTGCATATAGACTGTAATACCTGTCATAAACTGTGAGCATATTTTCAAATTCGAAAACCGGTATTACATGATATTATATACCATTTGACATGGCGCAGCTTTACCGGTTACTATCAATTTTGCACGTATTAGCTTTTTCCAAACAATAAAACAGTAATATTTTCTTTCATACCTGTAATGTCGGTGTACTGCGATGCAAGTCTTTTTGATATGTGCAGTCTGATACGGAAAAGAAGTGGTCGCAAATGATAACATCCATTTTCCCAGGTACGTACTCAAATTGAATTCTGATCCGTTTCTCAATCAATGCTTGGCATTGGAGAAAGATTAATAGAAAAAAAAAGATTATGCTGACAATAAACATTTTCTTCCGATGTTTCTCATGATCTTATAGGCCTACACGGAATTTCAAATAGGCCTACATGGAAATATCAAATGCGCTTTGCTCTCATTTTCGATTGAACTGAAAGTGTGATGTCTTGAAAAAAGTGTAAACATTGAATTCGCAAGAAAGTAAGTATTTATTCCTGTTGTGACCAAGACTTTTGCAGACGATATAAACTAAGATTGGCCTGCACAGACGTAGGCCTACAGTCTGGTCTTAATCTGTAGAAATTGATCATGAATCCAAGAAACAACAAACTCAAAATAGGAGATGATATATAGATTTAAGTTGACTTCGATGTCGGACAATACAATAAGAATAATAGCAAGTAACAATTTAGAAAGCATTTTTTCAATAGTTATCAGTTCTAATACTAGCTATTAGATTGGGATCAGCTCAAGATACACCAATCCAATAACTAACCACACAAAGTGCCTATAACTTTTTGATGCTCGTCCGACAACGATCGACAATACTGTGACGCACTCTCTTGCACACGGTTCATTCATTACATTCACGTCTGTGGTTGCCTCAGAGAGTATTGCGTCATCATCTGCTAGATTACGTCACTTTCTATCACATCAAAATGGCAATTACAAATAATTTTTCTTTTCCGAAGTCCAAAATGTATCATACTTCACATTGCTTAAAATTCAATATCATTTTCCAACGATAATAACGTGATTTTTTTTAAATTGATGTCATTCATTCAAATTTTCTGTACGTTTCATTCTGAAAGGGAACGATTTTATCCAGCTAACCGTGGCGTATTTCGGACAAACAATTGTATTTCGTAAGTGTTGTTATAAAATCTCGCAACTACGACTTGATTCAAGCCATAGATTCAATATTATATAACAACACCGACGATTTATCAAAACAAAACAATAAACCTAGTCTATTTTAAGCACAAAATTCCTGCCATTGGTAAGGAGGCTTGAGAAAATAGTTCCATTTTATATGGGTAAATTCATCAGTTATAATAACTTTCAAATGTACACAGAGTCAACAATTCTTTGTCCACTTTATTATGTTACACATGAAACAGTTAAACAGTAATAATACACGTTTTCCTCGGTTTGACAAGATTCTTGTCATTCAGCCGCCCAGCCCGTTGCAGAGATGTATGGTGAGTGTAACGAACGACAACTCTGCTCGGAGATTGACTGTGACGAAAGACTGCAAAAAGTGCCGGACCTTGAAACGGCGTAAGAATACAGAAAGCTATTAACCAATGAGAATCTTGTTATGATCAATTACTAGATTTTACGAGTCACACAAAACCAAGCCCATTGTCTGCTTTCTACCAAATTATTGTGGCAGAAATTTTGGGATAAACTTACTTTTTTGAAAAAAAATTATGGCATTTGCTGGAAACAAAATTAAAAGTACTGCTGCTGCAGAATAAGGGTTGTGTATTCTCTGTTATCCAATGACCCTATCAATGCTTGGTTTTAACCTTGCCTTTAAAAGATCATTATGGTAGTCCACCTTAATGATATTCTCACGACATCGGATTTTTTCGGGTGACGTCGTAAACATTTGGCTAGGCCTATGTAAAGTGCCGACTTTTTCTAATTCGAAACTTTTCCGTAAATAGATCGGATACGATTGCTAACTAAGCCGTACAAACAAATTTCGACGTCGTGTAAATCTCATTTGGGCGTAGGGCCTACTACCTTAACCCATGATCAAATTTCAACATGTTAGACTAGTCAAAATTGAAGCCTGCTGCGGACAGCAAAGTGAATGTTGATAAAGATGGGCTTTTTGAACAATATAGCTTAGAAAATCTTGGGGTAAAAGAAGAAAATACTGATCATCAGCATTTTCTTCATTTTCCTCAATCTTTTCACCTGTCTTTTCCTTCAAGGGCGTCAAAAAGAGTAAACAAGAGGGGATGGGTTAAGATAAAAAGACGAAATTGCTGGTATACATCTGATCAGTGGAGGATCCAGGATTTCTGTGACGGGAGTTCGAATATTCAAATAGGGGGGTTCGTTTTCCTGTCATAACACAATTTTGACTGAATTACTGCATGAAAATGAAATAATCAGGCTAAAGAGGGGGTTCGTTTGAACCCCCGAACTCCCTCTGGATCCGCCACTGCTGATCTGATTAATCTGATTAACATAACTGTTGTTTGGGACAGAGTTAATTTGGACAAACTGCAATATTGTCGTATTTGAAAGGGTTCCAAACGTCAACATCGAGTTAATCTTTGGCTATAAAAAGTCAATGGAGTTAAAATTTCTAGATAATCAAAACATCTTCTCGTTTGCGTACATAGCTATAGATTAGCACGTGCTCTGTCAGGTCATTTATCTCGAGCTATACACATGTAGGCCTATAGTTATAATAATTTCGGATAAAAAACAACACAAAATGTGTGAAAAGAAGGCATTTTACTGACATTCCGCTGCTCTTTCTGTATCTTCATTTAACCGTTCCCAAACAGTGACGCCCTAGACACCCCAATAGATGCAAGCTTTGGAAACCATTGTTGAAAATGAAGAATTTGCTTGTGGCAAGCAATTTCTTCATTTCCCACAATGCTTTCTACCTTAAAACACACAAAAAACTAAATTAAATTAGAATTAAATTACATTCGCTTGAAAATATCGTCCTTAACATATTTTAATTTGGACCAGTCTAAAACTTTGCTGTCTAGTAAAGAATGCTGTTGTAACATTCTCTGAGTCTGAAATCTTTGTTTCTTGACGACACGTGACTAAATGGATCGTGTTGATTGGTGTATCAATACGTTGATTGACAGCAGCGATCGATCAAATGACAGATCATTAGCCCTAGTCTTTCCCAAACAAAACCGGATTTTGACGTTCCCAATTTATAAAGTTTGGAAAACATTGAGATTACCTCAATATTTCCTTTGCAACATTTTAGTGTTCGTCCTAGTTTTTGGACCAATGAAATTGCAGTATATTTGAAAATATCGGCGCTATATTTCACATAAACACACTGCCGGTCAGATTATGTCACGGATATACATAGCCACGCCCCGTTTCCTGTGCAGTTATGAAAACTGATGTAATTTTTGGAAAAATGATGTAATTCCAGTAAGATCCGCTCGATAGTAGCTCCGGTCAGAGGCGTGGTTTGAAGAATGACAGAAGAAGCGTATGTTTTCATTGGTTGACTAACACTAAGTCAGATAGAGACTGTATAGTAGATTGTACGCGACATAAACGTTCAAAGGCTGCGCCTTTCGAACGTTTATATCGCGTAGAATCTACTATACAGCCCCCTATCTAATACATAGATCTACATAAATACTATATTTATCAATTTCATTTTCGTCGTCTGCAGCAGCTTTCCATTTGCAGTGGTCTCGGTCCGACACTTGGACAGTGTCTATCACTTCCGTTAGAATGCCCAGACCATTATCTATTTGTTTTAAAACTTCGTGAATTTTCGGGCGTCATCAGTGGCAACGGAAAATAACGGATACCATCGTCAATTTTCGTTGCTATGGATGACGACCAAAGATGCACGAAATGTTTTGTAGTTGATGATGGGTTTTTATCATTGACATTGACAGGAACTTAGGTAGAGGCACTGTGACAAGTCTCTATTCACCACTACAAGTATCCAGCCGCGAACAGTGAAAAGTATCGACCATAAGCAGACTAGATATGAATTCAAAATTCTAATCTCTAGTCAATAAACGTATCTATTTTCACCATGTTCCAAACGACGATATATCAAGGCTAGTCCAATTGAGAATATATAACTATTGGGGCACATGGAAAAAATGCTTATTGTCAACATAGGCTGTTGTTATCAGCATTTTCTTCTTTTGCCTAATTGATTTTTCTATCCCATACGGTCGCCATACACACTTTCCAGTTTGGATTCCAAAATGGACCTTCAAATACCTTCTAATCTTTTGGTTCGGTCCTTGTCAAGACTCCATAGTTTTAGGAGTTCGTAGGGTATAGCCGGATTGCCGATACATAGGCTACATGTCTAATTAATGATTTATTAAAGCTATAGATGTACAGCAGATAATATTGTAGGGCAAATGGATGGAAATAAATAAACAAAATGTAACGCTTTAATAATCATGTTATTTAGGTCATACTCTAATATATATATATATATGGTAAAAAGTACAAGTTTGAAAATGCACATTTCTTTACAAAAAGTAAAACAATTCAATAAACCATTCAAAAATTAAAAACAGAAAATAAATGATTATTGCTTAAAGACAATAAGCACAACAGCGAAAAGTGGCAAACATTTTTATCAAAAGGAAACTCCCGTAAGTACTCGGAGGGTTAAATCAACCATTAATTCGTTTAGTATTCTTATTATAACACTTATTTGACAAAAATAAATAATTTCGATAAGAAATATAGAAATGTAACAAATATTGTATAACATCACGTAAATCCATTAGCGCCAAATGGAATCTACGAAAAACACTCGAAGGCACGAACGTTAATAACATGGAAATGGCAAGAAATAGATTAAGGTAACAAAACAATAAAATTAAGATTACGTAAGAAATACAAACGTATTTTATCATATCATCGACTATTGATCTATAAATCAAAGAATAACTTTCACAAGTGTTGATCAAGTGGAAACTATAATTTATAATATAATTGTCAATGGGTGCGTGTAGGCCCTACTGTATGATAAGTTTCATGTGGCTTGAATTTCTCTCTCGTCTTTATGTATTTTGCGCGTGTGTAAAAATGTTTAACCAAAAACTGAAAATTTGACAAGTAGATCTGGAGATTGTTTATATCAGTAGCGCCATTTGGCGGTTATATCTTGCAACATACGTGCTATACCCTACGTCCTTCCATAATCCATTCCCATACATTAACGCCTTTTCACGTCTCGCAAGATAAAGGATATAAAACAAGAGGACCATGATGGTCCTATATCGCTCACCTGAACCAGAATGATATGAGCCACGGTTTTGTTCAATTAAGTTGAAATTTAAAACTTTAAGACTGAAAACAAACTTATGGTCAATAACATTGTGTCAAGTTTTGTCTTGATCAGTCACTAGGGGAGACCGGGGCTATTTCGTCCCCCTAATTTCGATTGCTTATATTTTGAATTATATGAAAGTTATTTGGGCGTGATTTATATATTTAAGTTCGACAAGCGATAGCCTTTCAAACTGTGTCTGTCCTTTTTATATTTTTCTTTTCAATAAAGAGAATTTCAAATTTTAGAGTTTTGATCGTGGTGGCCGAACTTGCCCCATACATGGGGCAAGTTCGGCCCACCCTTTGGGCAAGGTATGCACATACCTATAAATCCTTATATTTGATTTGTAGACTGTTAAAACTTAAAGGAATCTGTATACGACTTCCAAATGAAGGTATAAATTGAAAAAGCGTTGTAATAACAGTCAAATCATCGTGAATAAGGGGACATCCGGGATAACAAGTAGAGGCTGGGGCAAGTTCGGCCTGTGATTTTGAATTTGTCCATTTTTTACATATCTGTTAGAGCTAGGTCTGAACAATTGATATATTCAGAGTCGTCAAGAAATGGCAATTCTAACAGCGATTATTATTTTTATTCATGGGCAAGTTTTGTGGGGGCCGAACTTGCCCCAACCCCAAAGGCCGAACTAACCCCAGACAGACCTGGTGTCAATATCACGTCATATCTTCTTTTAGATAACATGAACGCTTCATCTTTAGTTTTAATATGAAAGGGGACTTAATTGTCTTCATAAATATACAAAAAAGAAATCTGAATCCCGGCGCATATTACTATAAATTAAAACTTACATAAATGTGGAAAAATTACTGAAAGTGTCTAAAAATCATAATCGTGTTCTAAATTCTATGTTTTTGTATTCAATTCGACCAAAAACCTTCTGTGAAAAGCTTTCGCCATGAGTGACATTAAAATCCGGGTCAGAGCTCTCTATCTCTGTCGACGGGCTCAAAAGAGCCTCTAGCCGAACTTGCCCCGGGGCCGAAATAGCCCCGGTCTCCCCTATTTGAGGTTGTTAGAGTAAAATTTGAAAGGCAGATAACTGAGCAAATTCTATTCTGATTATTCTAATATCCATTAATCCAAGATCTTATCGTTATTAACATCATAATCCAAATTTTGTCTTGATTGTTCATTATTTGTGGTTGTTAGAGTCGAAACAGCAATTTTGTCAGATTCAAGGGCACATGCATGACTGCCCACTTTCTCATTCTATTGGAGTAAAATTCAAACCCATGTAAGGTTTTATAATCAGCAGCATAGTGTGAAAGTTTTGTCTTGGTTGATCAATAATCGTAGATTCTAGAGTGTAAACAAGGTTGAAAACAGACAAAAACAGCAATTTTGTCAAATTCAAGGGCACATAACTCTCGACTTTCTAAACAGATCAGATTGAAAATCAAACTCATCTGAAATCTTATGGTCCCCAACAATGTGTCCAAGTTTTGTCTCGACTGATCAATAATTGTAGATTCTAGAGAGTAAACAAGGTCGAAAACAGTCGAAAACGGCAATTTTATCAAATTCAAGGGCACATAACTCTCGATTTTCTTAACAGATCAAACTGAAAATCCAACTCATATGAAATCTTATTGTCCCTAACAATGTGTCCAAGTAAAGTCTTGATTGATAAAAAATTGTAGATTCTAGAGTATAAACAAGGTCGAAAACAGCCGAAAACATCAATTTTGTAAAATTCAAGGGCACACAACTCTCGTCTTTCTGGTTCAATCGGACCAAAAATCAATCTCATTTCAGATCTTATGGTCTCCAACATTGTGTCCAAGTTTTGTCTTGATTGATCAATAATTGTAGATTCTAGAGTGTAAACAAGATCGAAAACGGCAATTTTGTCAAATTCAAGGGCACATAACTCTTGACATTCTATACAGATCAGACTGAAAATCGAACTCATGCGAAATCTTATGGTCCCCAACAATGTGTCCAAGGTTTGTCTTGCTTGATCCATAATTGTAGATTCTAGAGTGTAAACAAGGTCGAAAACAGCCGAAAACGGCAATTTTGTCAAATTCAAGGGCACACAAATCTCATCTCTCTGGTCAGATCAGACTGAAAATCGAACTCATCCGAGATCTTGTGGTCTCCAACATTATGTCCAAGTTTTGTCTTGCTTGATCAATAATTGTAGATTCTTGAGTGTAAACAAGGTCATAAACAGCAGAAAACGGCAATTTTGTCAATTTCAAGGGCACATAACTCTCGTCTTTCTGGTCAAATCAAACTCATCCGAGATCTTATAGTCTCCAACATTATGTCCAAGATTTGTCTTGATTGGTCAATAATTGTAGATGCTAGAGTGTAAACAAAGTTAAAAACAGCATTTTTTAACATTCAAGGGCAGATAACTCCGCACATTCTGGTCCGATCAGGCCCATAATCGAACTCATCCGAGAACGTATGCCCATACTTGCTTTGACCAAGTTTGATCAAGATTGGCCAACTTTTGTGGATACTAGAGTGTAAACACAAAATCGTTGACAGACGGACAGACAGACGGACGGACGGACGACGGACATTGAGTGACCACAATAGCTCACCTTGAGCACTTCGTGCTCAGGTGAGCTAAAAACAAAGAAGGAATTGAAAAAAATGCCTTGTGAGCAATTTCTTCTTTTTTCCACAATGTTTTCTACCAGAGCTCCAGAAATTGGAAAGAAAACACAAACATGTAGACCTGAACTGTTTTCTGAATGGACCAGCCCAGAATATTGACGTCTGTTATCACGTGCTCTCTAAACGTTTCCCAAACCGACAAAACTTTAAGGTGGTATAACTTGAAAGCTGTTGTATAGGCTACTACAAAATATGTGTCTCTTACAGTAGACTTTGTAATTATTATAACACAGAAAATATCGAGACAAAAGGGAAAAAATGCTTATTATCATCATTTTCTTCTTTTGTCTCAATGTTTTCAAAGCCGATTACAATTGGGGCGTCAAAATCGGGTCTTGTTCTGGGAGAGGGTTGAAATTCTATTTTTCCAGTTCCGATATCATCTGTAAGTATATGAATCGATGTTTATCCTTCTTTGAAAGTTCAAGATGATCAGATAGCTTGATCAATTGTGCAAATACATGTCATATTTACACAGAACAAGTTCTTAATTGAAACGTTTCTTGTCGAAATTCGAAACAGATTTAAAAAAATGTTTACACGTGACTACTGAAATTTCAGTTGTCCTTGGTCTTCACCAGTTTGCACAAGTCTGATTTTGTTTTTAAATTTCGTTAGAGTAATTCTACTATCCTAGCTCACTGTTTTCTTCTCATCTTAACTCGGAATTTGTGTTTAGCGTCTTTTATAATCTCACTAGATTGCTGCGGCCCGGACGGGTTCGAACTCCTTGTTCCATACACAGGACCACAAATTAAAGTCACGTATCGGCTCTATAGCGTTACCTTTTACTATTCGAGGAGAAGTTGCGTGCAGCCCGATATTCCTCTTGATCTGATCCAATATGTCCATTGCACTGTGATAGCGGTATGTCATTACAAGTTGTTTATCTTTCGGCACGAGATGGGATAAACTCTGACAACGCGCTATTTCATTGGCCGCTTCATGAGCCCGCTGTGACGCGACGCTACTCGGCAAACTCCGGTAATATGGCGGCGTCGGAAGGCGATTATATCCTTGTGTTTTAGAGGAGTATTCAGGCGTGACAGGGGTTTGTGGAAACTTAGCATCAGGAGATAGCAACGATTTCGAAATTTTCGTAGAATTGTCCGGACTCGAAGACTCTTCATCGACGCCATCTTGTGTTGTTTTATCCGTTGGAGCTTCAGATGTTGTCTCTTCTTTATCTTCGTCCGAGTCATCCCCGAACTTCACACGATGACCTCCGTCAATAATCTCATCTGGGACCCTGACCTTGACCCCTGTTAGTGGGGTCCTGTTTCTGCGGAGTAGAGGTCGATATTCGGGGTAGGATTTACTCAAGTAACCGTACACCACATCTTCGTACCCCTTCATCATGGCGTACTGGGCCTCCACAGACAGTGTTGACGCAAACCGCGGCTCCTTCGGCATTTCTTTAATCTCGGACGCTTTATCAATCTCCTCCTCCTCCACATCCAGACTCTTCCTCTGACTGCCCCGCCTGTGTAGCACGTTCTTCACCTTCAGTAGACTGGTTACACGACTACCTATAGAACGGAATGACGCTCGTCGTCCCTGTGGAGTGACTGTAACAGTCGCTATAGACTCACGGCGTTTAGGCTTACTAGTATTGAACGCAGGCTCAACTAAA